>CM053582.1:522384584-522404353 GCA_028627135.1 Pseudochirops cupreus | reverse complement strand
GATGCTTGACATGTAAAATAACTGAATGACACATAATTGATAAATGCTTTTGTGATGATAATGCTTCCTCCTACACAAAGGGTAAGAACTTTTTTTTTCCATTTTAATCTCTCAGTAGAAATGTGTACTCATTCTAGTGGGTGAATCACCTCTTCTGTGGCTTTTGTTTCTTACTTTTAAAAAATTCCATTCTTCTATTCATGCTTAGATTATATAGCTACTGATAAAAGGTAAGTATAAATTGAGACCACATTGCAGAGTCTGGTTCTAGATGACTCAGGTATTGAAATAGCTACAAAAGGATCATGGCATAAGGGAATGGAAGGAACAGAAGGAGAACCTGAATGGAAAAACAAAAATACAAGTGTCTTTTTTAAAAGATCCTTTCCATTTATAACAGAGCAGGGAGGGGGGTGTGTTCCATTAATATTCTGATAAGAAATTTGCTACTGAACCCTTTCCCTTCACATACAACTAAGGGTAATAAATATACCTAAAGTGTGCATTTGAATGTCCAAATCAGAACAATTTGATTTAAACAAATAGTATCTCATCTTACCAGCAAATCCTGGTCTATTTCAGGCAGTACACCTGTAAGTGGTCTGCAAAGACGCAAGGTAACCTTTTCGGGAGCACCTCTCAGGAGGTGAAGGACTTCCTAGAAGCCAAAGTCATGATTGTTACCAACAGATAGTGACTTAGTGCATCCCTAGATCACAGGTTCAGCACTAGTAGAGATGTCAGTGGTCAACTTGGCCAACACCTTCGTTTTACATATAAGAGATCTAGAGCTTGGGGAGATTAAGCTGACTTGCCCAAAGGCATACATGTTATTAAGAGGGAGTTATTTTGTTTTTGTTTTTTTTAATCTTTAAATTTATTTATTTATTTTTAGTTTTAACATTCATTTCCACAAGAATTTGAGTTCCAAATTTTCTCCCCATCTCTCCCCTCCCCTGCCCTCCACCCTAAGATGGCATGCATTCTGATTACCCCTTCCCTAGTCTACACTCCCTTCTATCACTACCCCCTCTTATACCCTTCCCCCTTATTTTCTTGTATGTCAAGATAGAGTTCTCTACCCCATTGCATGTATATCTTATTTCCCAGTTGCATATAAAAATAATGTTTAACATTTATTTTTAAAACTTTGAGTTCCAAATTCTCTCCCTTCTTCCCTCCTCCCCACCCTCATTGAGAAGATAAGAAATTCAATATAGGTTATACATGTGTAGTTATGCAAAACATAGTCATGTTGTAAAAGATTAACTATATTTCCCTCCATTCTATCTCGCCCCCCGCTTACTCTATTTCCTCCTTTGACTCTGTCCTTTTTCAAAAGTGTTTGCTTCTGACTACACAAGAGTTATTTTGGCTCCAATTCATAATTATTTCCACTGTGCTATGCTACTTCTCTAGATAGTGTCCAGCTACCTGTTGCCCCCATCAGACTATTCTACCTTTCCTGCTAACTCATCAGCATGAGCATTCACACCTCAGACAGTGGCAAACATTAAGGGGTTTGATTTGCTATTTTATTAATTGTCTAGACTTACGAAAGCAATGGGGAAAATATTAATAATGCAAATTAAAGTGAAAACTATTTTTTTCAGAAAGTTGATTATTAGATATCCACCAGCACACTCCTATCTTTCCTCTTATAATGGTGTTCTAAACAGAGGCACCATTTGCCCGCATACACACCTGTTTTGCACAAAACTTTGAGATCGTCTATAGTCGGCATTATTTTTCACCATTTTCCTTTCAAATACTATTCATTTTAGATACTTGGCCTATATTTGAACCAAGATGATATATTCTTCTTTTTTTTTCCTTTTTAATTTTCATTGTTTCCTTTCTTTTCCATTTGTAAGGATAAATTTTAACAATTGAATATGGGCTACATTGAGCACCTCTGAGGGAAGTTGCTCTATGTAAATAGATGAAAGAAAGAATGGTATGGAAAATCCAACTTTCTTACATGTACACTTGAATCAAATCCTTCCCATATTCTTCAGATGACTAGATTGCATGCCAAAAAAAAAAAATCCACCAAGTTCCAAGGTTAATGAGAAAACTACAGCCTAACCATTATAGTATTTTAAATTTGTCACCTTTTAAATTGCCCAGGAATAAAAGAAAATGATTCTAGAGTTCCCTGGAATTGGTCAATCAATGAAGCTGAAGATGAAATAGACAGTATTTTAATGTGTTTTCTAGTTGAGTAATATACAATGTGTCCTCCAAAGTAATATTTCCCATTGCACACACTAAAGGGCACAAATTTAGTATACAGGTCAGAATTTTGTCTTGGGTGTGATAATTAAGTTAATTATAATCAATACTAGCCCAGTGCTGCCCATTTCCAAAGCTGTGAAATAGGAAATTAAAGGCAGATAATTATTCTGCTTAACTCTTCTATCCTTCCAGCCAAAGATGATTTCTTTACCTGTAATCTTTAGATAGCAAAATATTTCAGAGCTGTGAGCCTGATGCAACTCAGCTTGACCTTAATTATATTCTACCATGAGAAGCATCATTTGATAAGCTCTGATACCTGGTAAGAGAGGCCTTGTGTAGGCTTTCCGTTCACAGCCAGGATAATATCACCAACTGCAATTTCCCCATTCTCTTCAGCTGGCTGCCCTGGAAACATCCTCTTAACCCTCACAATATAACTTCTAAGGTGATCTGAGCTGTCTCTTGCTGTCTGGAGAAAGCTGAAACCCAGGCCACTGGAGTTCTTCTTCAGAGTGACCTCAAATGTGTTATCTGTTTGATGAGAAGTCAATAAAGAAATTCATCAGTAGATTTCAGCACTGGAATTATCTCCCCAGTGATTGAAGCAAAACAGAAACTGTCCAAGAGCTTTGCTCTAAACTTTGGGTACAACCACCAAAAAATGTAAAGCAAATTTTTACGATTTCAAGTTCCATCTTGTCATTTTCCTTTTTTTTCTAAATTATATACATGAATGCAAAAGTTCACTCATGCACACATACTCCATTTCAGTCTTTGACATCACCTTTTCACCCACCTACCCCCAATCCTAAGAGTCTACAAAGCTTTCATGAAACAAAATTCATGATTGACCTAAACAATCCAAAACATTCATATTAGAAGAGGATTATTTCCAAAAATTGGAATTACCTTCCATATTCTCTGGATAACTGCTGAACTCCCCACTTTGTTCTGCTATGTGGACTTGACCTTAAAACATAGTAGTTACCTTTGGATATCATGTGTTCAAAATCTACCAGAAAGCAAGATGGCCTGGCAATGAAACCAACATTTTGCCTGCAGGATCATAGGCAGTATAAAGAGAGACCAAATGGTGCTGATGGATGCTGGAAGGAGTTCTGGGTTTGAGGTCAGAGGACTTCTGTTCAAATCCTTGCTAGCTACTTACCATATGTGTTACTGTGCAAATCACTGAACAACCCTTCTGGGCCTCAATTTCTCCATCAATATATGAAGGGATAGGAATGAATGATCTAGTAGTCTCTCCCAACACTAGATCTAGGATGCTGCTATAATGATCTTAGCTCAATATTCTAGAAGGACTTACAGCTTACAGAATACTCAGGACAACCAAGGGTGAGTAGGCAGTCAGCATATGGACATTATTAAGCCCTACTTTACAGGTAAGGAAACTGAAACATTGGATAACTTTTTGAGAAAGTACGAAGGGCTGAGCTTAGAGTCAGGAAGAATCTGGGTCTAAGTCCCTGTCAATGTCTTAAGCAATATTCTTTCTACCAACACTTTGAACAGGGAGGAGCTCATTAGGCTGTATGGCGTTAAACTTTAGTCATGGAGACTTGAGGCAGATATACTAAGGCTCAATTGTGTGGTGGGAATTTTATATAAACCACTCTCAAAAAGGAAGGGTAGTTTCTAGGATTTGATTACTTCTATCTTCCCCAAACAGTCATTCTGATTAGTGACTTATCTGCATCACCATTAGAGAATTTCACTAGTATATCTCCGCTGAGTGTTTGTTTACATATATTGACTTAGCTTTTATATTAAGTAATTTTTTGATTCACTCATTAATTTAACCACTTTAATCTGCAATTTACATTTGGAGCCATTGTACATCACATGTAAGATATAAGCTTTGTATGACTCAAGTACCTCTTTAGACTAATCTAACTAAATCATACAATGGTTGCAATCTATGCTTGTTGAAATTTTTTTAAAACAATCATAGAACTTTCCTGGGCTTTGGCATAAAACCATTGTAAGTGATGCTAAAGCTTTAATGACTTAATGAGTTTTTTATTTTGTTTTTTTTTTTTTGCTTTTTGAAGGGGGGGAAGGCAGGGCAATTGGGGTTAAGTGACTTGCCCAAGGTCATACAGCTAATAAGTGTTAAGTAATTCAGGTCCTCCTGACTCCAGGGCCAACACTGTGCCACCTAGCCACCCCAACTTAATGAGTATTTAAGTCATTTTTATCTTTTCTCTAATAGAGATGTCAAGGCATCATTCTTTTTTTTTTTAACGTTTTACTGGAAACAATACCTTTCTTTCCTTTTCTATGATCAGCAAACAGTTAAAGTGATATTCGATATATGAAAGATACTGGGCTTTGTCTTTTCTTGCCCAAGATGGTTGAATTAGGAATAACACGTAGAAATAGCAGAGAGATGGGCTTCAGGTTAGTGTCACAAAAATTTTCCTAGTTATTATATTTATAATAACAAAAATAGCAACTATAAACTCCTCCATTAGACTTTGAGCCCCTTGAGGGAGGCAATGGTCTTCTTTCTTTCCTTGTATCTCCAGTGCCTGGCTTGTAATAATGCTTAATAAATGCTTGCTGACTGACTGCTTTACAGATCTCATTTGAGTCATTTAACCCTGTGAGACAGAAAAAAAAGTATTATGTACCCATTTTATAGATGAAGAAACTGACTCAGATACATTAAGTGACTTGCCCTCACTTATATAGCTAATATAAATAAGAGGAGGATTGAAATCCTAGGCTTCTCTCATTGTCCAGTAGTGTATCTACTACGACACGCTCTCACATTGCTATGTCAATCAGTCAGAGATACAAAGAAAGCACAAAACAAGTCCCTTCTCTCAAGGAGCTCCCAGTCTAATGAGGGAGACTTGCAAGTATCAAAGTACAAACAAAATATTCTTTGGGCAGCTAGTAGTGGGTACGCTGGAGGGCACTATCCTACTGGACTCACATTCCTGGAGTCAGGAAGACCAGAGTTCAAATCTAGCATCAGACACTTCCTAGCTGTGTGACCCTGGGCATGTCACTTAATTTCTCTTTCCCTTAATTTCTTCATCTATAAAATGGGGATAATAATAGCATTCACCTCCCAGGGTTGCTATGAGGATCAAATGAGATAATAACTGTAAAGCACTTACAACAGTGCCTAGTATATGGGAGGCAGTATTAAAAAAAAGTCATTATTATTATATACAGGATAAGTTGGAGGTAGTCTCAGAGGGAAAAACACTATGATTAAGGAGGACTGGGAAAGGTGGGGCTTTAGCTGGGACTTGAAAGAAACTAAGGAAGCTAGGAAGAGGCAGAGGTGAGAAGGGAGAAAATTCCAGGCAGGGGACAGTCAGCGAGAATGTATTGACTGAGAAGGTGGAATGCCGTGTGTGAGAAGCAGCAATGAGGCCAGTGTCATGGAGAGCAGTAAAATGTAAGAAGACTAGGAAGGAGCTTTAAAAGTCAAACAAAAGATTTTATACTTGATTCTGTAGTTACCAGGGAGCCACTTGAGTTTATTGAATTGTGAGATGTGACATGGTCAGACCCATGCTTAAGGAAGTTCAGTTTGACAGCTTGTAGAGAATGGACTGGATTGAGGAGAGAATTGAGGCAAGGTCAACCAACAGGCTATTGCAATGGTACAGGTACAAGGGGCCACAATGGTGGTAGTATCGAAGGAGAGTTTTGGGGGAGTATTTGAGAAATGTTACCTGAAAAATTGTGTGTTGGCTGTCATTGCATTGGTCTAGCTAAGGTAAGACTCTCATCACTGGAATATAAGTCACCAAATGTTAAACCAGTTCTACAACTCATCAAAACCACCTCTTAAGGCACAGGACTAAAACGGGCTGCCTCAGTGAATAGTATTTCCCATCACTGAGGGTTTTCCAGGCAAAGACTGAGTAACTACTTCCTAGGAATATTATGAATAATATTTCTACTCTGGAAGGGGTCAAGTCAGTTCTCTTCCAACTCTGAAATCTATTATTTACAGCAGAATCTGACTTGGGACTGAAAAAAAAATCCACTATAATAAGATTTAAAATAGCTTAGCATCAAATCATGGCTGGCCGTGGAATTTAGCATTCCCTTAGGGCAAAGCAAATTCATCAGCAAAGGGCATTGAGGCATGGAGTGAGGAGATATGTCTGTTACTCCTAAGTAAATTGATGGGGGGAGGGGTGTATTTGTTCTTTGTTTCAGATGGAGTAAATCTCCTTAAGTACCTTGTTCACCTAAACTGCAGCATCACGTTCACACCCCTAGAGATGAAAGGCTTGACCAACCAAAGCACCTGTACGGTACTTCAAGATGGAAAAGTGACCCTGTTCTCCAAATCCAATCTTAATCTCAAACACTTTCATACAAATCTAACCAAAGTCAAACCACAATTTCTGGAACAAGCTGAAAAGCAAAATCCTGCCTTGTGAATATTTTTGGCATCTTATCCTTTTCAGAAATATGCTTAATTAGAGTACCTTCTATCCCATCAGGGAAGATACCCGGTTCCTTATCAGCATCATTCTGTTTTCTCTTTAACACTTATAAAAAACCTCTTTTTTTCATGTCCTTTTTTTAGTTCACTATTTCAACACCACACGAGGACAATATGACAATAGTAACACTCGATTCCCTCTCCTCTCACCATCTGTCACCAAGGCGCAGCTCTCCGGGTTGTCAGGCAAGGTTGTTGCTAAGGAAACAGCAACACATTCATCTTTCTTTCTGTCATCAGCAGATGGACACTGCTCTGCCGGTCTCCGGTCTCTCCTTTCTAAAACCAGCCTTGCAACCTGCAAGGATGGAGGAATAAATGCAATTTATATATCCTATAGCGAGCATGAGTTTTTACATCCCTAAAAAAATTTTGCTTTTCCCTCTCGTGATATCCTGGATAAGAAACTGCTTAGGTTCCAAATTAATCTTTCCCACTTTCTTTTCCTGACTCAGTGCTAAAGGTATCTGACTGGAAATTACACCTAGGAAGATCTTTGGCCAGGTCCAATTAATTAGGGAGCTGCAACAAGTCTCAAAAGAGGAGGGCCTGGGATTAAGAATGACTGTATGAATTCTTAATGGAATAAATAACTGTCAAGCAACCAGATTTTCATCTTGTTCTGTGCCTCTTTGATGTATATATCATGTCAAATATTTTACTATATATTATGGTTATCTGCATGACTTATCCTCTTATTAGACTATAAATTCTTGAGAACAAAAACCCTGTCTCATCTAAACTTTGTACTTCTCCAGTGCCTAGCATAGTACTCTGCATATGAGAACACTTAATATTAGCTGAATGGATGAAGAAGCAAATTTGTAGATTGTGTTTACATTGAAACTAGACTTATAACTAGGGTGTGGCAGCCAGAAATTTGTCCCAGGTAATAACACAGGAAGGGGAAGAGGACATGGGAGAAGACCACCATTTTATTGATAAGGAAACTGAGGAATAGAGCTTTAAAATGACTTACAGGTTGAAGACCCAGGTTTGAAATACTACTCATTTGATTGTTTTCACTACATCAAAGGATCCCTTATAACAAAAAAGAATAAATCCAAAAGAGAATGAAGAGATGAATATGGGGAAAATACACTCAGCAAATATAAAGATGGTGATAGAGATCAGACTTATGGTTTCACTGATATGAAGAACTACCTCTTCCAATGCAGATCAGTACCTTCTCTGTAATTCATAGTCTAAAAGAATTTCTCAGAACACTGACTTGTCAACAGTCTCAGAACCAGCAAAGAAGACTTAAACTCAGGTGTTCTTGGCTCTGAATCCAGTTTTCTATCCACTGTGCCATGTTGTCTTTTGAAGCAAATGTAGTTGCTGTAAATTTGACATCTAGAATCTATCAGAAACTAAAAGATTTATAAGGCTACTATTCAAACCTTGGGTGAATAAAGGGCAAAGTCTATAAATAGACAATCCTTAAAAGAGAAGATACAAGTGATAAATAATCACTTGGAAAATTGTTTGGACACTTTAGTGATCAAATAAATACAATTAAAACATTTTTGGGATACTACATTATATCCATTAAATTGAAAAATGTTATCGAAAATTATTGAAATACCATGTTGGCAGGTCTGTTGGGAAATAGGCACACTAGTAAACTGCTGAGGGAGAACTGATGGAGGACAATCTTTATTGAAAGGAGTTGACAAGTTACAAAATGAGTTATAAAACAGATCATTCCCTTTCATTTGGTGGTTCTACTAATAGGATTAGACCTGAAGGATGTGACCAAAAAGTAAGAGGGAGAGGGGGAGGGGACAGAGAAAAGAAGACTACTCCATACAAAAATATTCACAGCAGCTTTACATGTAACAGACAAAAATGAAAGTAGTCTGCATGTCCAGCAATTAAAGACTAAGTTGCAGTATATCAATCAAACACAATACTACTATATTACTGTAGCAGCAACCACACTGGCATACCCAGGATGGCTGCTAGCACAGGTTCTTAGATCTGCTTTACTAGGAAAGATAGAAGTTTAAAGGGTCAACAAACTTTTTTAAATTACATTCACTAGTTCAGGGAAAAAGTCAGCACCCTGAACTTCAGAGAAAGCGCAAACAGAAAAATAAAGACCAACAGACAGGGCTCTGACTGCCTGAATCAACTATACACTTTACATTTATCCCTGGATGGAGAGAGCCCTTACATCTCAGCAGCTGGGGAGCTCTGAAGGTACAGCCACTCAGAATCTCTACCAGGGAATCACAAGATCCTTCTCTTAAGCAAGCCCCAAAGCAAAATACTAATTAAGATTATGTATACACTTCTCAGAGCCAGAAGGCATCCCAACCCTAGTGACTCAGTGCCTAATTAGAAATGAGCAAAAGGTGTGAAAGCCTTCCTAAGAGCAAGCCTCCCCTAAGCAAGCTTTCCTCAGTGGGCTCCATGAGAAGCCTATTAATGGATGGGAAAGATCTTAAATCCCATTAACATTACAACTACAAATGACAAAGACACAGAGAAAGACTTAATGAAAGTGATGCAAAGAAAAGAGAGCAAAATAAAAACAATAACACCTATTTGGGCTATAGAAAAATAGTGACAACATCTAGTAAGTACATGGCTACAATGGAAAGGGGCACAAAGAAAAATGAGTTATTATATTGTTAAACTATATGCTTTTACTTTTCCTTTTTTTACCAAATTGTAAATAGTTTGGAGTTGGTGGTATTATTTATGGTTTTGATCTTTTAGTTGTTTTTGTCGATTTTATTAAATTTAACATACTATGATTTTAATTCTTTTCTTGAACATGAAGGAACCTTAGACCATCTCACCCAAATTTCTTGTTGTATAGATGAAGAAATTGAAGGCATTTTCACAAATAACTCATCTGATATAAAAGACAGAGCTACAACTTGAACCCAGATCTTCTGACTTGTAAATCCACTGCTCTTTACACTAAGCTACACTGCCATTCAAGGAGGAAGGGAAAAAAGATGGTTATTGGTTTCTAGGCAGCACGGTGTATAGAGCACATGGAGTCAGGAATACCTGAGTTCAAATCCAGTCTCAGACACATACTAGCTGTGTGACCCTGGACAAGTGATTTAGCCTCTGTTTGCCTCAGTTTACTCAATTATAAAATCAGCATGATAGCAACACTTACTTCCCAGGATTGTTGTGAAGATCAAATGAAACAATAGTTGTAAATCTCTTGGCACACAGTAGGTGTTTAATGCATTCTTGTTTCTTTCCTTCTTTATTCAGCTGTCAATCTTAATTTCACAGAACATTAGAAGAGATCTCTTCCACAAAGTACTCCTTTATCCCTCAAGCTGTAGGTCATCTCTCCCTTCTCCCTCACTGTACCCTGCCAACCTTACTAGCCATCATCCTATATCTCCCATCACTTCCTGAAAAAGCCAATTATACTTGAAGACTCCAGTTCTTCTTCTCCCCTTCTCTCCTAAATCCTGTACCATCTGGCTTCCAACCTCATGATGAAACAGAATCTATTGTCCCTGAAGTTACCAAGGATCTCTTACCTGCTGATCTGATGGCATTTTCTCAGTCCTCATCCTTCTTAATGTCTCTACAGCATTTGACACTACTGATTGTTCCTCTCTTACTCAACCCTCACTGGGTTTTCATAACACTGCTCCATCCTGGTTTTTCTTCTCCTACCTCTGACCACTTCCCAGTTTCCTTTGCTTATTCTTCACCTACATCACATCCACTAACTGTTCGTGTGCCCCAAGGCTCTATCCTGAGCCCTTGTCTTTTTGGTCTCTACCTTCTCTCACTTGGTAACTTCATCAGCTCCCACAGATCCAACTATCACCTCTCATAAGCACTTAATGAATGTCTAGTGATTGACTGACTCTATGCAAATGACTCCCAGAACATTATATCCCTCCTCAATTCCAGCCCTACAGTTGAGCTGTAACAACCACCTGGATATTTTAAACTAGATGTCCTATCAAGCTCAACATGTTCAAAGAATAAGACATTCTCTTTCTTCCCTAAAACTATAGTTCTTCCCAATACCCCAATTACTGTCAGGAGTAACAGCATCTGATAATCCAGGTTACCTTCCAGTAACCTCAGTATCACCTTATTATACACACACACACACACACACACACACACATACAGACACACACACATACATGCCCCTTACATGTTAAGTCAGTGGCAAAATCTTCAGAGTTTCTGCTCTCACAGCATCTCTTATTTACATTCCCTTCTCTCCACTCTCACAGCCACTACCCTTGCTCAGGCCCTCATCACCTTTCACATGGATTATTGCAATACCCTCCAGGTAGGTCACCCTTTTTCACATCTTTTCCCACTCCAATTCCTCTTCCAATAGGCACCAAAACGATTTTCCTAATCACAGGTCTGAGCATGTCCCCCTGCTCTTCCATTCAGTAGACTCCAGTACTTCTTTATTACCTCTCAGATCAAAGGTAAGTTATTCTGCTTGACATTCAAAGCTCTTCACACCTAGGTTCTCCCTATCTCCCCTGTCTTCTTCCACATCCATCTCATCCACGGCCTCCACAGACCAGTATCACCAGCTTCCTTGCTGTTCCTCCAACACAACCCTCTCGCTCCACTTTCTGTGTTTTTATAGGCTATCTTCCGTGCCTGGGATGATTGCTATCCTCACCTCTGACCCTTGAAACCTCCTGTTCCCTTTAAACTTCAGGTGTCATCTTCTACACTCAGCCTTTCCTGATTCCCCCAGGGACTGACTCATGTTCTCCCTTGCAAAACTGCCTCATATTGTCCTCGTGTATATTCTGGACATATGTATCTAGCAAGCATGGTTGTCTCCCTTGTTAGAGTGGAAGCTCCTCAAGGACAGCAACTGTTTCATAGTTGTCCTTATATCTCCAATGATTAACATGGCTCCTGGCATGTAGTAGGTGCATAATGAATGCTGGTTGAAAGACTGAGTGATTCACAATTCTTGTAACAGAGTCAAAGAATCACTTAACCTTTCTGGTCCTATCTGTCCATCAATACTTACACTGCTAACTTTGTAACTCTCTTTGAGGAAAGTGCTTTGTAAAGCATTGCATAAATGCTAGCTATCATTATAATTCTTGTACCCTCTCTCCATTGCTAGAATGGCTCTTTGCACAGACGCGTCACCTCCTTCATTAAGATGACTGTGTCCTTACTTGCTCTGCAGAGGCAATTGTGGGTCTACACATAATCAGTCAATTAATGAGCATTTGTTAAGCATCCTATGTAGTTACATGCTAGGGATATAAAGACAAAAAAAATTAAACAATCCTTGTTTCCAGTGAGCTTACATTCTATTAAGATAACATTTCCATACATAAACAAAGACAGTCATAGAAACATGCACTTTATGTACATAAACATATAATTCACATATGTATACACCTCACAAAACAGATGTGTACACTGCATTGTAGGCGCATATACACGTGTACCTATATGTGTGTACACATTTGTATACATGTTGTTTTGTTCAGTTGTTTCGGTCATGTCCAACTCTTTGCAATCTCATCTTGGGTTTTATTGGAAAGATACTGGAGTGGTTCACCATTTACTTCTCGGGATCATTTTACAGATGAGGAAACAGGCAAACAGGGTTAAGTGACTTGTCCGGTGTCATGTATACATATACCTGTATGTATACATATGTAGATATATATGCCATACATATACATACATGTACATCTATATGTACATGTATATGAGAATGTTTATCTGTATTCTATAAGGCTTATATGCACATGTATGTGCATGTATGTGCATGTGTACTTGCATGTACACAAGTACAAGTGTGCATACATATCTTTCTACATATATACAGAGACAAAATAAACATGAACTACAGGGTAGGTAGAAAAGGAAGTTGCTAGCAGTTGTTGGGGGGGAGGTGATGCACAAAGACTTCATATAAAAGATGCTTGAGGTTCATCTTGAAGGAAGTGAGAGACAATAATGTGGAGGTAAGGAGGCAATGCATTCCAGGCCTGGAGGACCAAGGTAAAGAGATGAGATATGGAGCACCACAAGTAAGCTCATCCCAGGCTCAAGCTCAAAGGACTTGAGGAGAGTTTCCATTTTCACAAGTTTCTCGACCTTTATCCAATTTCTTTCTGGTATTCGATACTGTTATTTCTTCCATCAAGAAGGACAGTGAGTTCTTGATGGTTACACCCACTGTGACATAAGGAAGTATCTCCCTCAAGTCACACACACACACACACACACACACACACACACACATTCACTGCTGGCATGCCATCTGTTTGGTTGGCAGCTAACTGTTGATGGTGTCCAAAATTTCCCTAAAATCTTTCTGATTATGTAGCAGAGACAGAGTGCCCAGGGGGCAAATGGACATCTGCAAGAACAGCCTGTGTGATAATCTGAATAACAGGGCAGGGCCTGTTAAGCACTCCACCTCTAGGATCCAGGCAGCATAATCCATTAGGCCAAAATTCAACAGTCTTCAAGCTAATATACAAGAGACAAGATTTTCAGCTAGGAAACATCTGGCTTCACCTGGATTTCATGCTGCTCAAAAAGTGAAATGACTAAAGAGAAAAGAAATCTTGGTTTTGTTTCCTGCAAAATCCTCTCTAACCAAAATTGGCTACAGTTTATGGATTTCTGTGAAGCTTTCTGAAGTGGAAAACCTCAAAAGGATAAAGTGGATATAATTATTTCACAGACCTGCTGGGAGTTCTTGAGGCATTCAACAGCCTGCTTGTGGGTGATACCACACAGATTAACTCCATCCACCTCCAGCAGGCGGTCACCTGGGAAAGGGGAAAGCAAGCTGATGTCAGTATTTCCAGTCCTTTCTTCCAAAGATGTCTGTGATCAGCTCCCAACACAAACACATCCCCCAGCATTTCCATGGCTACCAAAAGTATTGTCCTTTCTTTCCTTTTCCCAGCACATACTAGAAGAGAAGAAAGAAAATACAACACCCATCTTACAATTCTGAATGAACAGAGAAGGAAGCATACATTTGTATGTTAATGCAATGAGGTTGAGAATGGTAAATGTGTCTCCTTCTCGAAATATACCATTTTAAAGGGAAGCTTAAACATTTTTGTGGAAGCAGAATACTGAAAACAAAACGGATGCCCACTGACCAGGGAATGACTAAACAAATTGTGGTATGTAAATTTATTATTTCCTTATTATGATTTGTTTATTATTAGTATGTGAATATTATTATGCATAATAAATTATAAAGAATTCAAAAAACATGCAGAAACTTGTATGATCTGATTATAGAAAGCTGAACCAAGAACTCTGTGACTCCAATAACACAAATGAAAACAACCTGTAAAGATGACACAATCCAGCACATGCTTCTCTGGTGCAGGCGAGCCAGATTAAAATATACTTGGGAATGGAACTTGAGATACACAGGCACTGCGGTTGGGAGATCCATCCTGCCCTACCAAAAAGTGACATAGGAGAGAATAGACTGGGGGAGGGGGGAAACACTGGGATGGCTGTTTTGGGGCGGTGGGTGGGGGAAAGACGGGGAGAAAAGATGTAACTCAAAAATTTAATAAAAAATATTTCTATTAAAAAAATAAAGTTTACAAACTGCAAAAAATATATAGTTGGGAAATATTTTTAAATAAATAAAAATATAACAGAACATAGACAATGTCAACGTGTGGTTGTCTAAGTCAATACATAGCCTAGGGGCAGGGGGATCCTTACTAGGCTTAATAGTCCTCATTTCCATTTCAGTTTGATTCCACAACTCTAGAGGACCAATGGTGATCCATACATACTTCTTTCTCCTCAGTACAGAGGCAGGAGACTACAGTTGTGAACTGTTGAATACACAATAAAAGAGGTCACTGCTGTTCAGTCATTTCAGTCATGTATGATGCTTTCTGACCCCATTTGGGGTTTTCTTGGAAAAGACACTGAAGTGGTTTACTATTTCCTTCTCCAGATCATTTTGCAGATGATAAACTGAGGCAAACAGGGTTAAGTGACTTGCCCAGAGTCACACAGCTAGTAAGTGTGTGAGGCTGGATTTGAACTTAGGTCTTCCTGACTCAAGGCCCAGAACTCTATCCACTGCACTAGCTGCCCATTGATCACTGCCCATGGTTATTGTAGTAGTTAGTTTTATTTAATTGTTAATCTTTGTTACAAAGAAGGGATCTATGACAAGAGTGGTGGTATTAGGAAATAGCAGTGACACACACACACAAAAAAGTTAAAACATGAATAAAACAATAAAATAAAATGTAAACAGGAGTAGATATTGTTTGCCTTAAAAAAAAATCTGAATGCAAACAACATGCAATAGGTACACATCTCTCAAGGTATTCAAGTCCCAACCAACCCGGCAAGACCCCTGTGCAGAGCGAAGGATCTCTCACTTGTAAGTCTCATCCTTTGAGTAAGTGACTAATTAGCATAAGGTGGTAATAATTAGACTCAAAGATTTCAGAGAAAGAGACATAGCTTTTTTGTGCATACCTCCCTTTTTAATACGCATAGAATTTCCCTTAAATTGTCCCCATCATACTACTGAAATTGCTCTCTCCTGTTTATTGCCAATTTAATGGCCTTGTTTCATTCTTCAAATTACCTCACAGTCAAGTCAACATGTTAGGTGGCTCAGTGGATAGATTGCTGGGTCTAAAGTCAGGAAGACTCATCTTCCTGGGTTAAAATCTAGCCTCGGACACTTATTAACTACGTGACCCTGGGCAAGTCATTGAATCCTTTTTGCCTCAGTTTCTTGTCTGTAAAACAATTTGGAGAAGAAAATGGCAGACCACTCCAGTACCTTCATCAAAGAAAACCCCAAATTAGGGTCACAAAGAATGGCACACAACTGAAGCAACTGAATTGAACAAGTCAACATTTATTAAGCACCTACCACACTCCAGGCACTGTGCTAAGCATAGGAGATGACAAAGGCAAAAATAGTCCCTCCTTCTCAAGGAGCTCACGGTCTAATGGGAGGGACAACATGCAAATAACTAAGTTTAAAAATTTAGATACAGGACAAATTCAACATAATCTTAGAGGGGGTGAAGATTTCTTGTAGAAGGTCAGATCTTAGCTGTGCTTCGAAGGTGGCAAGGGAAGACCAGAGGCAAAGAAGAAAAGGAGAGAATGCCAGGCATGGGAGACACCCAACATAAATATAATATTTATATTATATCAGATATATAATATATAATATAATATGTAGTAATGTAGTAATTAATATATTTATTATATTAACATATATTAATTATATATTATATATATCAGAATATGAAGCGTTGTGTGTGAACAACAAGAAAGAGGACGATATCACAAGATAACGGAGCTTGTGAAGGGGAGTGAGATGTGAGAACACTAGAAAGGTAGAAGGGGTCCGGTTATGAAGTGCTTTAAAAGCCAGAGGAATTTATTGGGAGACAGTAGGGTTACAAGGTCAGACCTCTCTTTAGGAGAATCAATTTGATGGCTAATGGAAGGATAGACCAGAATGGGGAAAGATGAGGCAAGGAAACCAATCAGAAGCAGAAGGGTGTTTGTTGTAATAGTTTAAGCATGAGATGATGAGAACCCACATCAATGTGGTGGCAGTGTCAGAGCATAGAAGGGAATAGACAAGAAATGCTGAGAAGGTAGAATTGACAGGACTCAGAAATTAATTGGGTGGGAGGGGGAAGGGGAGAGAGTGAGAAATCAAGGATGACACCTCAGGTATGATTCTGGGTGACTGGGGGATAGTGAGCCTCTTGACAGTAACAGGGAAGCTTGGAATAAAGAAGGGGTGTAGAGGGGGAGGAGGGATTTAATGCGTTCACTTTTTGACATGTTAAAAATATCTGTACGACATCCAGTTCCAGATGTCTAATAAGGAATTGGAGATGTGAGTATGGAGATCAGGAGAAAGATTAGGATTGGATAAGTAGATTTGAGAATCATCTGCATAGGAACAACAAATGAATTCATGGGAGTTGAGCTCACCAAGCATTAGAGTATGGAGTGAGAGAAGAGGGCCCAGGACAGAGCCTTGAAGGATACCCAGTCAACTGGTATGACTTGGATGAAGGCTCAGCAAAGACTGACAAGGAACTGTCAGAGACAACCAGGAGAGAGCAATGTCGTAGAAACCTATAGAGAAGAAAGTATTCATAGGAAGGTGATCTATGGTGTCAAAGGCTGCAGAGATATTAGGAAGGATGAAGATTTAGAAGAAGCCATTAGAATTGGCAATTAAGAGATCATTGTATGAGAGAGAAAGAGAAAGAGGGTCAGAGACAGACAGAGAGACAAATAGAGAGGGGAGTAGAGAGAAAGAGAGAGAGAGAAATAAAGAGAGATAGACAGAGAGAGAGAAAGAGAGATAGAGAGAGACAGAGACAGAGTTGGAGAGAGAGAGAGAGAGAGAGAGAGAGAGAGAGAGAGAGAGAGAGAGAGAGAGGATATTTTGTATTTCTAGATACTTAAGAACTAATTCATTTCTATTTTTATATAACCACTGTCTATCCTAATACTTGGCATATAGTGAGCTTTGTAAGTATTTATTGAGTTTAATTGAATTCTTTGTCCTCCTTAACTTCCTTGAGCGTCATTTGACACTGTGGGTCTCCTGTATTCCTTGATACTTCTTTCTCTTTGGAGTATATACCATTGTATTCTCCAGGTTCTTACAAAACTGCAGAATCACACAAATCTAATAGTTGCAAGGGACCTCAGAGATCATCTATTCCAAACTGTATCTGATCAAGATTCCTCTCTACACCATCCCTGACAAGTGATCATCTAGCATTTATTTAAAGACTGCTTCTCAGAAGGAACTCCCTCCCTCCCAAGAAAGCCTATTGCACTTCAGGTTAGCTCTAATTACTAATCTATCTTTCTGTAACTTCCACCTACTCCTCCTACTATTCTGCCCTTTGGGGTCAAATGGAAGTTTGATCCCCTTTTCTTAAAATAGCCTTGTAATGCTAGGAAGACACTTATCATTTCCCTCCATTTTAAAAATCCATTGCTAAATGCTATCCATTCCCAGAGAAAGAACTGATGGTATCTGAAAATAGATTGAAGTATATTTTTTTCAACTTTCTTTATTTTTCTTGAGTTTTTTTTACTCTATGTTTTCTTTCACAACATCTCTATCATAGGTGTATGTTGCATGACTACACACATATAACCTATATTGAATTGCTTGCCTTCTCAATGGGGAGAGGGAGGGAGGGAGAGAATTCAGAACTCAAAGTTTTAAAAACAAATGTTTACAAATGTTTTTACATGTAATTACAGAAAAATAAATTTAAAAACTCTATCCCTATACCCTTCATGCATACCTCTTCTTCTGCCCATTTGCTAAACACAAACAACTCCCAAGATTCTATCTTTAAGGGTACCAGAAATACACAAGAATTAATTAAGTCAGAATCGTGGGATTCAAAGTGGTCCTAGTAGCCTAGAAGGAGGTGCCAAGAGGATGAATAACAGTCCAAGAGAGCTTCCAAGAATAAAGTCAGTATCGGTCTTTATAAACATGAAGCTGGGAAGTACAGAGTAGCTCTCTCACTGGCAGTGGATATATCAACCCAACCAAAAGTTACCAATCTCACCCAAGGGGAAATCCCCTGAAGTCTCTATGGGAGCAACCTAGAAATCAGGGATATGTTGGCTCTGCTATGTATCTGATGTCTCAGGGTCTTTTCTCATTCTCACCAAGTTTCTTCCCAACAGGTCACCTTTTGAAAGGGGAAGGAAGAATGTCCCTCATCTCCCAACCTCTAACACCGACTAAACATAATGCAGACATGAAGCACCAAGTCATCATTTTCTGCACCAATAAGGATAGTCTTATGCCAATTCCCCAAGCTTGAACCCAGCATTACATAGAAATAAATGTAAAGATTTGTGTTTGACTTCAAAAAAGCAAGTTCAAAAGTAAGTATAAGATGGGGGTAGGCATAACTAGATACCTATTTCTCTGAAGGGGGAAAAAAGGTCTTGATGAACTGCAATCTCAAAAAGTCCCAGTAATGTGAAATAATGACCAAGAAAGCAAATGTGATCTTAGGCTACATTGAGGGTCAAGTGTCCAGGACCATGGAGGCTATGGTACTTCCTTATTCTGTCTTGGGCAGACCACTTCAAGAGGACTAATGTTCAGTTCTAGGCATCCTAGTTTAAGAAGGATTTTGATAAACTTGAGACTATCTAAAAAAGAGAAATCAGGATGGTAAAGGGCTCTATTTCATTTAATTTAAGAAACGGATAGTTTTTAATGTGAAAAAGAAAAGACCTACAGAGGACATTAGAACTATCTCTAAGAATTCAAAAGATTGTCAAGGGAAAGGAGGATTAGAACTGTTCAGGTTGCCCTGGGTATATAACTAGGAGAAATAAGTGAGAGACATAAAGAGGAAATTTTTTACTAGATAGAAGTAGGGGAAAACTTTTAAGCTATCAGAGTAATCCAAAAAGGTAATGGGTTGCCTGGAGATCCAGGAGGTCTGCAAACAAAGGCTACCAGCCTTTCTCAGGTATATCACAGAGTAGAGTATTACTCCAATATGGGCTAGAGTACTAGCCTCTTGAAATCCCTTCTAATTAGGAGACTCAATGAATCAATATTTAACAACCTTGAACTGGATTCATTATCTCTAATCTCTCTCTGTTGCAACATATACCACTGTCAGCAAAATCCCTTCCTTGGCTACTCCTCACCAATACAAGTTGCAACCCCCAGTAGAATGAAATTTGAGGCAGGGATAGTTTTCATGCCTGTTTTGTCTAGAACATATTAAATATGACAAATTCTTATTTAATTGATGGATATCTAGTCCAACCCTCTCATTCTACAGAAGAGGAAATATGAAGTGATTGGTTCAGGGATAGCCATTTCCTTGAGCTTCAAAATAACTTTGATTTGTTTTGATAAAATTAATTCACAAAAAAATTTCCATTGCGCACCTCTGATCTCTATACTTGCCCTACTCAAAAAACTTAAAGAGTTTTCCACTGGGGGCGGAGCCAAGATGGCGGC
>CM053582.1:522364418-522377491 GCA_028627135.1 Pseudochirops cupreus | reverse complement strand
GATCACATTATCATTTATTTGAACATCATAATGATGTCCTAATCAACTCTTCCCTTCTTCAGATTAAACACCACTCCATCATCATGTATCTTGACCTCAAATCATTTGTCCTTTTTTGTGTGCCTCCAGGGTCACAAAATCTCCAAAAAGAAAATTTTCTAACTGGATTAGAACGAGAAATCATTTGTGTGACTCTAAAAAGAGACCCACAGCATGGTTTTGGTAAGTAATGTTGCTTGTGTATGTGTGATCCAATGTCTCCTCCAAAATATGTGGAGACCTAGTATTTATGAGTGAGCATGGATGGACTTTCTTAATGGGGAAATGTGTTTGGCTCTTCTCATGTTTTACAGCTCTCTCAATGTGATTCATTTCTTTCCTAAACTATTCCTGCTTCCCGCCCCCTTCTCTTTATGTGGCCCTAAAGCAGGATTTTTTAATCTTCTTTTGTGTCAGAAGTCCCTTTGGTAGTCTGGTGAGGCCTATAGACCCCTTTTTAGAGCAGTGCTTTTAAATGCATCATATAAAATATATGGCCTTGCAAAGTAAATCAGTTATGCTGAAATACAGTTATCAAAATGTTTTTAAAAACATGCTCATAGATCCAGGCTAAGAATTCCTGTCATGGATATTTTTGTCCAGGGTCAGTCATAATTCATCAGACTCATGTGCAATACTTATTTGATACAAAACAATGTACTGGATTTTAGGAGAAGGATATTACTTTAAGGTAGGATATCTATCCTCGTGAAGCTTATGTTTAGTGAGGAAGACCAGGGGGCGAACACACATTAAAGGAAGTTGGAAAAGTAAGAAGATCTAGCGAGAAAAAAGAGAGGATATTACTGAAATATTAGGATAATCAAGAAAAAATTCTTTGAACCTGAGGAAGAAGTGTCTGGTGGGAGTGAGGGAGGGGCTAGTTAATATTCTCCCAACCTTCAGGGAGGTCAAGAAAGATAACAACAGCAAAAAATCCATTAAATTTGATAATTAAGAGGTCATGGCTCACCTGAGAGGGTGCAGTTTCGGTGAAGTAATGGGGGAAGAAGTTTGATTGCCAGGATCGAAGGAGAAGGTGGGTAGAGAGAAAATGCAAGTGGAGGAGACTTTTTTTTTCCAAATTGAGCAGTTAAGGGAAACAGGGAGATAGGGTAGTAGCTGGATAGGCCAAAGGAAGGATTTTAATTTTTGTTCTAAGGATTGAGGAGACCTAGTAATGGTTGTAGGTAGATGGGAAAGAACCATTGACAAGGGAGAGAATGAGTATGCATGGAACTGAAAGCCTTGCTATTGGATCCAAGTCCTAAAGAAAGGAATGATGAATAGAATCAAAAGCACATATGGTCAGTGAGATTTAAGCCTTAGTGAGGCACAGGAATTCAACCTCTGTGATAAAAAGGAAAGCAGGCAGGAAGGGAAGAGAGAGGAAAAGAAATGAGGAAAAGAAGGAAGAAAAAAAGGAAAAAAAGGAAGGAAAAAAGAAAGAAGGGAGGAAAAAAAGAACCAAAAAGAATGCAGAAGAGAAAGAAAGAGTGGAGGAAGGAATTAAGGGGGGGGGGAGGAAGGGAGGAAAGAAAGAGGGAAAGCAAGATAGAAGGAAATTAAGGAAAGAAGAAAGGAAGAAAGGAAAGAACAAAGGAAAGAAATAAAGGAAGCAGGAATTTAGGAAAAAAGAAAGAAGGAAAAAAGAAAGAAAGAGAGAAGGAAGGAAAGAAAAATGCAAGGAAGAAAGAAAAAAGAAGGAAGGCAGGGAAGAACAGAAGAAGGAATTAAGGGGAGAAAAGGGGAAGAAGGAAAGAAACAAGAAAAACAAGAAAGATGCAAATGAAGGAAAGAAGGTAGAAAGTAAAGAAGGAACAAAGGAAAGAAATAAAAGAAGTAGGAATGAAGAAAAAATAAGGAAAAGAATAAAGAAAGAGGGAAGGAAGCAAGGAAAGAAGGAAAGAAGAAAAGAAGGAAAGAAGGAAGGAGAAAAGAAAATGGGTGATGATTCTGAGAACTGTTTGGAGACTTGAGGACTGGAGAGGGGAACTAAGGCTTTTCTTAGCCATATAGTCTTAATCTTCTCAGTCATGGTGGTTGAGGGAAATATAAACAAAAGATTGGGAACAGTTGTTTTGGGGAATGAACAAGGTACACAAGAGTAGACAGAGTTGAAGGATTGCAAAACATTAGCAATGACCCAGCTGAGATTTTTATAGCAGTGTTTGGCCATGGAAAAAACTGGAGCAAGAATCAAACAGACAGTTCTTGGTTCTATTGCTTACCAGCTTTGTGAAATTGGACAAGTCATTTAAAAAGTCTGAGCTTCAGTTTCCATTGGTTAACATGGAGACAATAATGCCCTCCTTGCTGACTTCACAGAGTTGTCCTAGTATGAGGAAGATCACAACCTACCTATGCTTTAGTAGGTAAATCATAGGGACTTCCTTGAGTCCCTACAATATGATGTGATTTAGCCAGGGTCATAGCTAGTTAGTATCAGAGGGAGGATTTGAACCCAGGCCTTCGGGATTCTAAGTCCAGCACTCTATCCATTACATCAGGTTGCCTCCTTCTTCTTAATATTCTTCTTCTTAAGTTACTAATGCTTGTTGATACCTTTGAAACTGGCATTTTAAGATCCCTAAGGTAGTACAAAAATATATTTTAGTTATTTGAAAGTCTTTTAATTTTTATTATATTTAGACTTCTTAACAAACTTTATATTTAATGTTTTAATGATGAAAAGATCATAACTATTCACCTCACTCCATTTCCCATATATGCAAATTTATGAGTCTCTTTTTCAAATTCCTTTATAAAGCCACCCACCTAAAATGTGTAGTCTTAAAGAGTTGCCTGAAGCTCATACAGGTTGGATGAATGAACCCTGTCACATAACTGATGTATCATGATCTGAACCTATCTCTTCCTAACTCTAAGTCTATTACACTGCCCACTACACCATACTGCTACTACTTCTACTTTCTTCTTCTTCTCCTCCTCCTCCTCCTCTTCTTCCTCCTCCTCCTCCTCCTCCTCCTTCTCTTCTTCTTCTTCTTCTTCTTCTTCTTCTTCTTCTTCTTCTTCTTCTTCTTCTTCTTCTTCTTTGTTCTCTACATGAAATCCTGAGAAATTGGGCACACCTGAAGACTTGTTTCTCTACAAATCCTTTTTTCCTCCTTCTGATTGCCCAATACAACTGCAGAGGACCATCAGTAGGACATCACCCTCTTCAGAAGATGTTTTTTGGGGACATTTACTTCATTTTCTTGTTTGATTTGTACTTTAAAATTTTGCTGCTCACCTCTCTTGTTGTTTCCTATTACATAATCCAAACAAATCATTATCCCTACATTATGGAAATCATAGTCTGTCAGCCATGATACTGTCCTGCAACCTGCATGTCCTTAAATATTGTCTCTTAATGTAGGGTTTGTCATTATTGGAAGTGAACATGTGGGCAAATTGGACCTTGGAATCTTTATTGCTTCCATTACACCTGGAGGACCTGCTGAGAGAGCAAAAAAGATCAAGTCAGGTAAATATTGCATTTATCATTTAGCTACTAATGGTTTATACAAGGTTGTTGAGAATGTCAAAGGAGATCATGTATATAAAATATTTTGTTAATATAAAATACTTCCTAGAGAAATGATAGGATTTTGTGTGTGTGTCAAGGTGGGGATGGGATGTGGGGAAGAGGTGGAAGTTCATGGATGTGGCATGTCTATAGTGGAAAGAGCCCTGGACTCCATAGCAAAGCTGCATTTCAGTCCTTTCTCTACTGTTTACTAGCTGTGTGACCTTGTACTAGTCATGTAAATTCTCTGTGTCTGCAAAAATATACTTAAAAAAGGTATGGAACTATGATTTCTTGGTTCTAAAGAATTGCTAGTATGGAAATTCCTTTCATCAATGCACTGATGAAAGAAGCAATAATTCCTCTGTAACCCATAGTCTTTGAGAGTTGGGTAGAGAATGGAGATATTAAGGTACCTGCATATGGTCCCACAGTTGATACATGTCAGATTTTTGGACCTAACCTGAGTTGTTTTATTCCAAGTCTTGTCCTCTACCCATTACCATGCCTCATGCTGCTTCTCAATAATACCTGTACAACCTCAAATGAGACAATGTATGTGAAAGCACTTTGAGGCATCAAGGTAGCTCAACAGATATTGTTGGACTTGGAATCAAAAAGACCTGAGTTCAAATCCAACCTCAGACTTACTAGCTCTGTCATCTTGGGCAAGTCACCTAACCTCTTTCAGCATCATTTTCTTCTTCTATAAAATGGGATTAATAATAGTCCCTATCTCACCATGGGGTTGTAAGGATCAAATGAGATAACAATGGAAAGGGCTTTTCAAACCTTAAAGCAACATGTAAGAGCTAATTAATTAATATCGGGGCTTCTTAACCTTTGTCTTTGATCCCTTGGGCAGTCTGGTTAAGCCTATGGACCCTGCTTCTCAGAATAAATTTTTTAAATATCTAGGATTAAGTGACTGCTTGTTTGTCTTTCGTTCTTGGAGAGGACCGATGACATCACTAGAGTGATGTCTTGTCTTGACTCGACTTGAATTGGATTTAAGTGAAGCAGAGCTGTGCTGATTTGTCAGCCTCACTCTCTCCTCCAGAGTTATCAAAGTCCTGCAATGAGACTAAAGTCAAGAAGGTTGATGAGGATTACAGAGGGAATGAATGATAGTGAAATTCAGTTACGAAAATTTTAAAAATCCAACTAATTCACAGAGCTCAGGTTAAGAAGCCCTGTACTACTAGCTGAAAGTATGAGTTTAGGATTATTTCATTTAGGAGTTCTTCTTTTTCTTGGTTATTTATTTTCTGTGTTTGTCTGAATGGTTTCATTTTCCAGGAGGGAGAATAATCTCCTTGAATAACATGAGTTTAGAGGGTGTCACTTTTAATATGGCTGTTAAAATGATTCAGAATTCTCCTGAAGAGGTGGACCTGATTGTTTCTCAACCCAAAGGTAAGAGGTAGGATGGATTTGGAGAGATTATGTAATTTTTAGGAGTGGAGAGCTCAGGAGATTAGTGCAGAACACTGGCCCTTTAAGTCTCTGTAGGACTTTTAAAATTGCTTTTCCCCATCTGTGATACATGGCTAAACAATGCAGCTGCAAAAATCAATAGACACAGGAAATTCGAGGGGAGTAGACCAAATCTTTAAGTTCCCGCCTGAAGGGGAAATCCTTTCAGTAGTAGCTAGACATAGTTACTGATCTTTCTGTGCCCTTCACAACTGGTACACCCTGGAATGGCCAGCTAGCTTGTTCATACAAATATAGATGATTAGACAGAGGCGTCCTGGGGGTGGGCAATGTAGGCTGAAGACAAGGGGGTAGGACCTAGGGGAGCATAATGAGAGTCACTTTTGAGTTTATTGGCTGTGTCACCCTAGACAAGTCACTGTAAATGTCCGAGCCTCTGTCTCCTCATCTGAAAAAGGGGGGAATAATAACAACATCCACCTGAGGATCAAATGAAATAACATATGTAAAATGTTTTGCACAACCTACAACAGTATACGAATGTCAGTTACTATCATGACTTTTTATCAATGCTTCTATCTCAAATGATAGGTATTTCTGTTCTCTCAGGCATTCCAATGTTTATTTATTTTGTCATAAGTTGTAAGTAGTCATGGCTTGAGATGCACTTTGGAGCCCCCTTTCTAGGAGTAGGGGACTGAGCTCAGCTGTAGATGCTTACTTCAAGGCCATGTTAATGGCGGGGCTCCATCGTTGCTTAGATCCACTCTTTGAAAGGCAGAGACCGACAGTATGTCCTCAGAAGACACCCAAACGGAAACAGGCACATTATAAGTCTCCTAATTGCTTCTATCAGAAGTAGTCAAGGCTCCATGAAATAAACTTACACTGGAGGGGGTTACCTTCCACCTCTCAAGGCAGCCCATTCCACTTATGGACAGATCAACTGTTTAAAAATTTTAAAAGTAACCATTTAATAGATAGGGAAACTGAGGCTGGAGAGGTTAAGCGATTTGTCCCTGGTCACACAGCTAATAAATGTTAGAGAATGGATTTGAATGTAGACCTTTCTGATGCCAAGTCAGGCAGGCATTTTCAATCAACCCGGTGTCTAGGTTTCGGGTCCCACACACTATTGACTAGATCACCCTAGGTACTCAGCTAATCTGGGCTGAGTGATAACACATTTTTAGTTTCCTAACATAAATTCAGAATTCCAATTCCTGTTTTTAAAACGTGACAGTCGTATATCTGGATAGGTTGTGTGATTATATCTCGTTCCTTCCCTCTGGTCTTCCTTGGCAAGGAATTAAAAAATCAGTGAATGATTGTGTTGTTCAGGAAGTATTGACACCAATAATTCCAAAGCAGCTAAAAAAGACATGCCTGATTGAAAGACAAAGATGTATACCTTGGTCTACATATGTACGTATAGATTCTTGCTTGCTATCCAGGGGCTGGCAGCGAATTGTTGGCTTGTTTTTGTAGATGTATGTGAGACAGCACCCACAGAGGGAATGAACCGGCAGAGAAAACATGATCCTGCCAGGTCTGAGGTCTCTCCTGCAGCCAGTGGGAGAAACAGCCTTCAAAGGAGCTGTTCATCAAACAGCAAAGAGCAAACCATAAATATTGATGAGCTGGAGGCGACGCTTTCTTGGAGCTTAGTGCCCAACCTGGGCCAACCTCAGGTTCCAACTCCATCAGCTGGCGGACTCCACTCAGAGGTAATCACCACCTGAGACTGGTTGCAAATGAAAAGCTATATATCGTAGAGTGTCAGCCACTTGAAACAAAGAAATATAGAGAAAGGAATCCCGTCGATCCTGAGAGACTTATTCTTAATATTTTATTTCCTTTAAGGAGGATGTGTAGAGGCAGTGTGGCAGAGCTGATAGAGTATGTGCAGCACTTAAAGTGCTGGCCTTGGAGTCAGGAAGACCTGAGTTCAGGTGTGGCCTCAGATCCTTACTAGATGTGTGACCTTGGACAAGTCATTTAATAGCTGTCTGCCTTGGTTTCCCCCTGTCTAAAATGGGTATAATAATAGGCCCTACTAAAGGGTGATAATGTTTGTAAAGCACTTTGCAAACCTCAAAGTGTTGTAGAAATGTTACCTGGCTATAATCATTTATTGAGTTGTTTTTCACTCGTGTTTGACTCTTTGTGACCCCACTGGGGGTTTTTGGCAAAGATATTGGAGTGGTTTGCCATTTCCTTCTCTAGATCATTTTATAGATGAGGAAACTGAGGCAAACAGGGTTAAGTGACTCACTCAGGGTCACACAGCTAGTAAGTGTCTGAAGCCTGATTTGAACTCAGGAAGATGAGGCTTCCTCACTCCAGGGCTGGCACATTATGCACTGTGGTGCCACCTCGCTGTCCTGTTATTATTGTTATTATCATGAAGAGACAGACAAACAATCAGGAAGAACTGGGTTGAAGGCCCCTCCCTGGGACAGACTGGTTACTTGACCCTGGGTCAATTATTTAATCTCTTAATGTTCTTGGCAAGAGCCAGGTGCTGATCTGTATTGGTAGAGGGAGGTAGTTCCTTGGCTTTTCCTGATGAAATAACAGGCCTGGTTGGAAAATAGGGAGGATTTCTGAGAAATCAAAGACAAGAATAACATGGAATGAAATGTGGAAGGGTGGTGATCTTGCATCAGTGCAGGGGTGAACCCACACTGATGAAATCATGCATCATATTTGTTCCTTTCAGAAGTCTGTTGTTTTTTTTTATTTATGAGTCATCTATTTCAACTTCTCTAAGAGGGACATTTTCTACCATGGGCATGTAGAAGACATAAAGCCTGGGTGTAACCTTCTAAATTCTAGAACTCTCATTGGTCCTCTGAGCCACACGGACTCTCCTGGCTGAATTTTGTACTTTCTGTTTCATTCTCTTATCTGGAGTGACAGAGAATAGGTTGACAAAAGTGTGATGCAGCAAAGGACAGCATCACACCAGACGTGGTCACAAACAAGGCATTTAGACAGAGAAGGGACCCTTGCCTGGGTCAAGAGAAGAGGAAGATAGACTGGCTGAAAGTGCTCCTGACCCTGGAGATATCTGTTCCTCCAGTGGAGCTTCTTGTGAATTCTGCAATTGCAAGGCACTGGGCACCTTAAGGAGTCAAGGCACTGATGTTTAATAACTTAATTTTATGGTATAAACCCAGAAGAGCTCTTGCTTTGTGTCAGGTGGGAGTACTTTCTGGAGAGGGTCTTTAAGAAATCTACAAATTGATGACACAATATGGGTAGGTTTAAGAAAGTATTTGTGTCTTCAGTATGGCTATTTTGGGGGGTGGGGTGGGGGATGATAGAATTTCTGGATATGAGATTTTATCAGTGAAGGGAACTCCTGGTGTGAAAACTCCTTCCATCAATGACTATGAGCAACTCTTCTGTAAATTGTAACCTTAGAGAATGACTGAGGTGGTGGTGGTGGAGAGAGGTTGAGAGACTTGCCCATGGTCCCATAGCTAATGTCAGAAGGAAGACTTGAATTCAAGTCTTCCTGATTCACCCATTTGTCCCCTCTGCCATGTTGTTTCCATTGGCAGGACATACTCCATGGAAAATAGTAGAGGGTAATTTATACTAGAACGTGGAAAACAACCCCAGTGCCAGAAGGATCAGTCATACCATGTGTAGATCTGCATCTTCTTTCTCTGTTTTTCACAGGGTTCATCCCTTTCCTTAAGGACTTTTTGTGTGGCCACAGTAATAGATAGATAGACAGACAGACAGATAGATAGATAGATAGATCGATGAATGAATGAATGAATAAAAGAAAATCAGAGATCCAGCCCCAAACACCATAGCTGTGGAACAATGAAGCAGCTTTTGGACATTCCTTAATATTCAGGAGGCCTGGCCTAGGCAAATAGCCAGATTAAAATGGAAAGCTTTGCTCTGAGAGCTGAGTAGTTTGTTGTAGTAATGAGAAAACACCCAGGTACTGGGAAATTGTTGCATATCTTCCAGCTTTTGTTTGAATGTTTGGCATCATCAGACACAGCTGTAGTCTCCTGTGGTAAGGGGGTAAAGGTGCACCACTCAACCAGCTGCATAAATGGAACCAATTACCATGATTGTTTCCTGTTCTTGTTTGGTATAGGACACTGACTCCGCCTACCCTTCACCACCTGCAAAAATCAATACCCGAGAAACCTACTGGGTTGAACTGGTTAAGGAAAATGGGACCTTCGGAATTAGTGTGACTGTTAAGTATTTTACTATGAATTTCATAAAGTCAATGGGTGAAGGGATGAAATGCTTACCCCTTTGGCATGTTGAAAGGCAGTTTAGTCACAAAATCACAGGATTTCGAGCTGGAAGGAATGTTAAAAGCCCATCTAGTTCAACCCCCACTCTTTGCATATGAGGAATAAGGCCCAAGATAAATCAGCTCATCCAATGTCACACAGCTGGTAATGTGTAGACTCATGTTTTAAACCCAGGTCATCTGATTCCAAATTCAAGGCTCTTTCCCTTAACTAAACTGAGTAAAAATTAGGTGGAGAAAGTTAACCTAGTCATAGTTTCCAGAGGATGCAGAATGACTGATTTGCTGTTAGTCCAACAGCAATAGCTCCTAGTACTGGAAGTACAAAGTGAGACACTCTCCATTCCTCCCTACTTCTCCTTGCTTAACAAAATACAGTTGGATTATAAGCCAGCTCTGACAATCCTGCCAGGAAAAATGCCAAAGCATTGCTTATTATAGATCAATATTCATTGCTTCTACTCTACACACACACACACACACACACACACACACACACACACACACACACACACGATCATAGTCAACAAGCATTTATTAAGGACTTATTATGTGCCACGCACTGTGATAAGTGCCATGAATTAAAAAAAAAAAGCGTTGGCTTTACCTTTAGAGAGCTCACATCCTAATAGGGCAGCAGTTCTCAACCTGTGGGTTATGTTGAATTTGTAACAATGAAAATACATCCTGCATATCAGATATTTACATTACGATTCATAACAGTAGCAAAATTACAGTTATGAAGTAGCAACAAAAATAATTTTATGGTTGGGGGCCACCACAACATGAGGAACTGTGTTAAAGGGTCACGGCATTAGGAAGGTTGAGAACCACTGTATAGGGAAGACAACATGTAATTAACTACATACATATGAGATACATACAGAGTAGATAGAAAGTAATCTCAAGGGAATGATGCTAGATACTAGCAGTAGGAAGGACGAGGAAAGCTACCTGCAGAGGGTGAGATTTGAGTTGAGACTTGGAGCAAGCCAGGGAAGTCACGAGGTAGAGGTGAGGAGGTGCAGACAGCTAGAGGTTCCATGAATAGAGCGCTAGAGCTGGAGTCTGGAAGACCTGAGTTCAAATACAACTTCAGACATTTAATAGCATGTGACTTTGTGCAAGACACTTAAACTCTGTCTGCCTTAGTTTCCACATCAGTGAAATAGGGATAATAATAGTCCCTATGTCCCTGGCTGATAGGAGTAAGATATTTGTAAAAAAAAAACTTTGCAAACCTTAAAGTGTTATATAAATACTAGATATTAGAGCATCCCAGGTTTGGGGAGGGTAAGAAGGGTCCAGGATGTGAAGGGCTTTAAATGCCAAACAGTGATCTATATATTTGACCCCTGAGATAATAGGGAGCCACTGATCTTTATCAGAGTGTGTGGGGGTAACAGTCAAATCTATGCCTTGAGAAAATCACTTTGTTAACTGGATGGATGATGGACTGGACTGAAAAGAAACATGAAAGAGAGAAACCAATCAGAAGGCTATTTCAGCATATCAGATGAGAGGTGATGGGAGGCTTGTACCTGGATGACAGCTATGTGAGTGGAGAGAAGGGGGATGTTTAGGAAAGAGAATTGTGAAGGGAAGAACAACAAATGAGTTCAAATGAGAAGTTAAGAATGACTCTGAGATTGGGAGCCTGGGTGATTGAGAGTATTGTGATACTCTTACAGAAATGGCAAAGTTGAGAAGATAAGAAGATGGGGAAAAGATGAATGCTTTTAGTGGCATGTTGAGTCAGAGATGCCTGTGGCACATCTAGTTCAAGATACCCAAAGGGCAGTTGGTGATGTAGGATCAGAGTTCGGGAGAGACACAAGGGTTGAATAAATACATCCAGGACTCATCTGCGTAGATATAATAATTGAACCCGGGGGACCTGATGAGATCACTGAGGAAGATAGAATATGTAGACCTAGAAAGGGCCTTAGAGTCACAGACTGTGCATTTCACTGAACTATCCACCCAGTCATCAGGGTCTAGACACTTCAAGCATCTTGCCTTCTACCCTATTGATGTAAATATTTACAACTCTTGCTCAGAGAAGAATAATCAAATCAAATTACCTTTGCTATGACAGGGCATGACAGTTTACTATGCTGTGGTTCCATTTATAATCCCTGAAACTATCTAGATAAATATTCTCTTTCTTGGTTACCACTCACTAATACATGTTGTAACCCCCCGTAGAATGACATTTCCTTGAGACAGGGACAGTCTAACTTGTGCGTTTCTGTTTTGCTAGCACATATTAGATACAACAAATTCTCGCTTAATTGATGACTTATCTAGTCCAATCCTCTCATTTTACAGAGGAGGGAATATGAGGTGATTATTAAAGTATCTCAGGGATAGTGATTTCCTTGGGCTTCAAAATAACTGGTTTGTTTTGAGAAAATTGATTCATAAAACATTTTCCGAAATGTCAAGATCTGACTTACACTGACTAGGAGTTATATCCACACTAGAATTGTTTCCTTCTTCATTGCATTTCTATGAAAGTTTTCATAATGTACATTTGTGGTCCACAGAGTGCTACATTTATTGCTAAGCTATTTATGAATTAAAGTTTTTGCTGAGACACACGCTAGCTAGCACATATCCTGCTATTGTGATGTTGGAATTGACAAATGGTGTGTTTGTGTTTTTTTTTTTTCAGGGTGGTATTAACACTAGTGTGCGCTATGGAGGTATATATGTGAAATCCATTGTTCCTGGAGGACCAGCTGCTAAAGAAGGGCAAATTGAGATTGGTAAAGTGGGAACTCATAGCTGAAATTTCTGAACTGAACATTGAATTAAGAGTCCAAAGGATTGCTTCCAGTTTGGGAGGCAGGTTGTAGAGAAATGATGGGGAGTAGATCAGGGAAGACATCATGGAAGAGGCAGAGGTAACAACATGTATTGTTGAGTGGTAACCAAAGAAAAGAGTATTGATTTAGAGAGTTTCAGGGATCATAAATGGAACCACAGGGTAGGTAAACATGACTTTTCCCATAGCATTGGGAAATACTGATTTGATTGTTTTTCCCTGAGCAAGAGTTGGAAAGCATGTAGATGAGTAATGCTTATATCAGTAGGGAAATGACAAGATGCTTGAACTGTCCAGGGGTGGGGAACCTGCAGCCTTGAGGCCACATGGGGCCTTCTAGGTCCTTGGGTATGACCTTTTAACTGAATCCAAGTTTTACAAAACAAATCCTTTATTAAGGGGATTTGCTCTGTGAAGTTTGGATTCAGTCAAAGGGCTGTGCTTGAGGACCTAGAGGGCCACATGTGGCCTTGAGGTCACAGGCTCAGCACCCCTGGACTAGACCCTGGTGATCTGGTGGATAATTCAGTGAGATGATTCACCGTCTGTAACTCTAAGGCCCCTTCTAGGTCTACAAATATTATCTTTCTTGGTGATCTCATCAGGTGCCCTGGGTTCCTTTTGAACATCTTGAACTAGATTTTGCGTAGGCATCTCCAACATAACACGTACTGATTGAGCCTTGAAAAAAGGAAGAATTTCAATAAGCAGGGAGATGGGAGACATAGTGTGAGAAAAGTCTGGAATCAGATTGATAAGGATCCTGACTGCCAGGTTAAGTTTGATAGACAATGGAAAACTCTTTTTTTTTTAATATGAGATTCTTTATTAAATTTTTTGAGTTACATCTTTTCTCCCCGTCTTTCCCCCGCCCACCACCCCAAAACAGCCATCCCAGTATTTCCCCCCTCCCCCAGTCTATTCTCTCCTATGTCACTTTTTGG
>CM053582.1:522339519-522363918 GCA_028627135.1 Pseudochirops cupreus | reverse complement strand
TAATAATAATAATAATAATAATAATAATAATAATAATTGTATCTATACATATATTTTTTTAACATTTGGTTATAGAACTTTAAATTCTAGATTCTTTCTCTTCCTACCTCGTCACCCACCCCCACTGGAAGGACAAGCAATCAAATACAGGCTGAACATGTGTAATTACGTAGAACCTCTCCACAATGGGCATATTGTGAGAGACTGATTACATGTCCCTTCTTCCTATCCTACCCGCCCATCCACTCTCTACCCTGTCCCTGTCCCTGTCCCTCAACAGAAGTGTGCACTTTCATCAACTCTTCCCTGCCCTGCCCTCCCCTCCATCATCCCACCTCTCACCCTCCTTCCCCCTACTCTTCTATGTGGCAAGATGCCCAGTAATAGAGTTTACGTCATTCCCTCCCTAAGCCAAGTTCAGTGAGAGTAAGGTTGACTCTTTCCCTTTTGCCTTCCTGTTCTCCCCATCTATTGTAACAATTATCTTTTGCCTAGGAAGAGGGAATTCTTAAAGGCACAGGTAAAGAAGGGAGAATATTCCAGGCATGGCAGATAGTTGGTCAACGGCAAAAGTTGTTAGATGGAACGTCGAATTTTTGGAACAACTAGTGATCTAGTTCATCTGTTATGTGGAGTTAGTGAATTGAAATAAGACTAGAAAGGCAGACTGTGGTTGTGTTTTGGAGAGCCTTCAACATTACACTAAGAAGTTCGTCATTTATCTCCTACTTCTACACCCCTATATAAATCTGCTGATTCAGCAAAAATTGGTGTAATCTTTTGGTCCAGAGCATTTAAAGGCAACATGATGTGGTAGAAAAAGTATTGAATTTTAAATCCTATATCTGCTACCATCTACTACTTGTGTGATCTCATGAAAATTGATTCCTCTCTCTGGGTCTCAATCTGATCATCAGTAAAAATAAGGCACCATTAAGCATATACTCCAAGGAGGTCAAAATCGGTAAGAAGTTCTTATGCATGCCAAAATATTCACAGCAGCACTTTTTGAAGCAACAAAGAAGTGGAAACAAGTAGATGCTTATTAATCTGGGGAATGGCTAACATAGGATTCTTTACCCTTTTGTGTGCCATGGACCCCTTTTGCAGGCTGGTCAAACTCAATGGGCCCCTCCTATTAATGATGGGGGGGGGTTGGTTGTTTTTTTGAGGGGGGAAGGCAAGTCAATTGTGGTTAAGTGACTTGCCCAAGGTCACACAGCTAGTAAGTGTGTCAAGATATGAACTCAGGTCCTCCTGACTCCAGGGCCAATGATCTATTCATTGAGCCACTTAGCTGCCTCAGAATGATGTTTTTAAATGTATATAATAAAATACATAGAACTACAAAGGAAACCAAAGGTTAGTGAAAATAAATACGTATTTTTTTCCTATTCAAGTTCACAAACTCTCAAAATCTATTCCTTTCTCAAGTCCATTGGCATGATGTTAAGAACTCCTGGGCTAAACGAATTGTTGTACAGTTATCCCTTCTATATCATGGGGGTTAGGGACATGGTGCCCTTACAATCTAGAAAATCTGTATAAAATTTTTTGGTCCTTCTTTTGTACTAGAGAAGAAGTTTGAATGACTGGTATTAAAAGACAAACTATGTTAATATTATACAATATTAGACATATATTTAATGCATTTCTATGTTTCTAAACTTTTTCTGTGTCACATGCTGGCCTTCATGGGTTGTCTGTGACTTCCACAAAACTCCCAAAAAATTCCCATTTAATTTTTAATGCCAACCCATGATATATCGAAACCATGATGGGGAAAGTCACAATGCGGAAGGGATAACTGTACCTAAATATAAGGGAATATCACTATGCCATGGGGAATAATGAATATTAAAATTCAAAGAAATATTGGAAGACTTTTATGAACTAGTAAAGTGAAGTAAGCCAAATCAGGAGAACAATAAATACAATCACTATGAATATATAAGTGAAAAGAGTAAAAAAAGAAAACTGAATCCTGTTTAATTAAAATAACTAAGGTTGGTTGGAGAGAATGGATTAAAAATAGGTCTCTATTTCTTTTTTGCAGACATGTGGGACTACAGGTATGGAACACTACATAAATTTACATATTTGGTTGATCATAGGATCATAGAAGATTTAATCATAACAGCATTTATATGACACTTTGCAAAGCATTTTACAAATATCATCTCATCTTATCTTCATAATGATCCTAAGAGGTAGGTACTGTTATTTATTCCCATTTTACACATGAACAAACTGAGGTAAACAGAGATTAAGTGACCTGCCAAGGTCACTTATACATCTAGTAAGTGGCCAGGAGAGGAGCTGCAAGAAGAAAGAGAAAGAAAAAAGAGGGAAAGAATTCAAGTTCACATCTTCCTGACTCCAAGCACCAATGCCCTATCCACTGAAACACCTAACTGCCAGAAGGGACCTGTGTTCTTTGGTTTTGTTGAACTTCTTTTTTATTCTTTGGGAGGGGGGGATTATTCTTTTTTGTGAGGGATGATTCACTGGCTAGGTGAACAGGGAGGAATATAGCTAGAAATGGAGATAAGTAAAAATAAAAGATATTAATAAAATTTAAAATTGAATATAAATAAAATGAGGTTGGACTATCTCTAAGTTTTCTTCTGTAGCTCAGTATCATTTATCTTGCTTTTCACCACCTCTATCAGTTTTCTCATACTACTATCCCATCTAAAAATAATATCTCACATTCATATAGTGCTTTAAGAACAACAAGGCAAGGGGTGGCTAGGTGGCTCAGTGAATAGAGCAGCAGCCCTGGAGTCAGGAGGACCTGAGTTCAAATTCGGCCTCAGACACTTAACACAAAAACTAGCCGTGTGACCTTGGGCAAGTCACTTAACCTCAATTGCCCTGCCTTCTCCCCTCCAAAAGGAGAAAAAAAAAAAAAGAACAGCAAGGCATAAGCCTTCCAACCACCCTACAAAAGTAGGCAATGCAAGACTTATTATTCCCAAGTTGCAGATGAGGGAAAAGAGACACTAAATGACTTGCCAAGGGTCCCACAGCTAATAAGTACTTGATCTGTGGAACATCTAAAAGTAAGCCCATAGCACTAGTGACTCATTTACATGCAGAACCATGAATGTGTCGTATTAGAAGTATTTTCCATAGAACTGTGACTATGGCATTACTCACCTGATAAAATGTGGGAAAACTGCCCAGAGCTCATCTGCGCATTAAATCTGTGCTGGTCAGAGCAGAGGTCCAGCAAATATTTACACGTCTTGGCAGTATCAGTAATGAAAGTGTGTTTCTTACCACTGATGCTACTTTCAATGGTGAATTTCTTTCTCTAAAAAAAAGAAAAATAAAGACTCTCACACAGTGATTTATCAACATTCAATTCACTGAGTTCTACTAGCTATTTCGTTTCCACTAGCACAGGTTCATGAGGAGTGTCTAACTGTCTTCACAATCATCCCTCTAGGACTGAGACAAATGGTCCTGAGCCTGGAAACTTCATTCAGTCAACGTGCCCAAGACTGTCTCTCCACCCATGTAAGCAGCAGGTCTGAATCTTTGCTGTAAAGTTGAGGCAGGATGAACTGAACTGACTTAATTTTCCTTCAATCTAATTTGCTCATAGTCATTTAAGCATATCTAATAGCAATCCCCAGGGAAGAGAAGAAGCCCTCTGATCTGGTACTTGAGCAATAGGCCCAGGGAACAGAAAAACCCAGAACGAAAACAAGCAGAGATAGGGAGCATTAAGCATATTAGCAAGCAGACTAAGCAAGTTTGGTAAGGTGGAAAGAATACTGACCTTAAAAAATTTTAAAGAAAAAAACCGAATCCTGATCTCAATGTCTAATATAATGTAGTTCCTTGAAGAGTAGTACTATATCACTTTTGCTTTTATATATTTAGCACTGAGCAAAATTCTGGACACATACTAGGTGCTTAATAAATGTTTATTGTTGTGATGGTTGGAAAGTTTGGGTTTGAATCTAATGCTATGCTTACTAAGTGCGAAACCCATAAGCTTTCTGAGTCACAGTTTCCCCATCTATGAAATGGGAACAATAATGACAGTAGTGTCTATTTCACAGTGGTGCTATAAGGCTCAAAGTATATAAATATGATAACTTACATTTATATGTCAAGTTTTAAAGTTTCAAGCATACTACACACTTGTAAATGACTGTTATAATCAAAGCAACCCAAACCTTGCCTGTACAATGAGGGCACAACAAGAGATAAGTACTTGAAGTATTATTTATTATCCCATTTTACAGATATGAAAACTGAGGCTGAGAGAAATTCATAAGATCCTAGATTTGGAGCTAAACAAGACCTTTATTTTACAGATAAACCACCTGAGGTCCATAGCAATCAAATAACTTGTCCCTGGTCATCCAGCTCAGATTTGTGGAATTTTAATCTAGATTTGTCTAACACCAAGCCCAGCACACTATTTGCTACACCATGCTGCCATCAACTATGATTAAAGGATAAAGAAGAGGAGGAAAGACAGGAGTAGAAGCAGGAAGAAAAAGAAGAAACAATGAAGAGGAGGAAGAGGAAAAGAGAGTTTCAGCAACTAATTATAGTCCTGCAGAAAGGAAGATAGAATAAATACATATTTGGACAAGTCATATTCCATAAATCTAAAAAAAAAAACCTTCTTGGGAAATAATTCCCATGAAAACTGAAATTCTAAAAGCAGATGTGGTGCCCTTTAATACCAATGTGGATACAAAAGGGCAGAAACAAGAAGTGTGAAAAATGGTAGAATAGTCTTGAATACCCAGTCTAGACTACGTCCACCAGTGTCAACACTGATGGATTCCCAGAGTTAAGAGAGCCTTACCTAGAAGGAAAGCCTAATCCTCCAGGCATTAAAATGACAGCGTTCCCCAAAGTATATAATATAGAAGAATGGCACACACAAGGTTTGGTCTCTTCATGGTTATGCTTTCCATTCTTTCTATGGAATAGCAAGCAACAAAAAGTGGGGGGAAAGCAAATGATTTGTAGCCCCTGAATTTTACTGACCTGGGTGGAAATTTTTCCCATTTCTTGCCACTGGAAACGTAAACTTGCAATTCTATTATTGTTTTTTACTTCATATACAATTATGCCTTTGGCACAAATCCCCAAGGTCATCTCTGCCTCTGGCATTTTCTTCTCTTGGAATACTCGATAGAAGAATACACCATATTCTGGAAGCTTCTGGGTTAGCTAAGGAGACAGAAAAGGCTGGTTTAGAAGCACACAGTTAAAGCAATCAATGGATATTTGTTTAGTTCCTATTGTGTTCAGTGCTGAACTACACTGGAGATAGAAGGTGGGGTGAGGAATTCAAAGATATAGAAAACAAGTCCCTTCTTTTATCTTTAGACAAGAATAAGCATGAATGCACCTCGTCATGTATCTTCAATCTTTGCCTCTATGGACTCCTCTCGATCTGTCTACAGAGAAATGTGTGGGTCTTCCCAACTCTGAAATAAAAACTCTTCCCCTTCTGTCTATATTTTCTAACTACATTCTCATTCAACCTTTCCACACTCTGACCAAATCTCTTAAAAACAGTCTACAGCTGATACCATTACTCCCTCACTCTCTTCTCGGACCCTTGCCCGTTGGCTAGAACACCACTTCAGGGTCATTTTTTGAGAGAATTCTTCATGCACGGGTTGAGCTGTAAGAGTCATTTCCAAATTCTTTTGACCATGAATCACTGTCAGTAAGAAAAAAGCTGAGCACAAACCTCCAACAGAGGTATATTGACTAATTTCTAAGTTACATGCATACAATATTATATATTAATAATTATGTATACTAATCATTTGTAAAACATACAAAATAGATATTTAAAGGATAAGATAAAGATGAAATAATATTTTATCCTAAAAGTCACTAGGGAGTCACTGGTTTTTATTGAGTTGGAAAGTGATATAGTGATATTTGCATTTTAGAGAAAATTACTTTGGCAGTTGTGTGGAAGATGAATTGGAGAGGAGAGAAATGTATAGCAGTGAGTCCAACTAGGAGGCCACTGCAATAGTTCAGGCATGAGGTAATGAAGAACTGGGGTGGTGGCTGGGTAAATAGAGAGGAGACCAATATGAAAGATATTGTGAAGATGGAAATGACAAGATTTGGCAACTGGTTAGAGATGTGAGGTAGAGAATAGAAGATGAGATTGAGGTTGCGAACTTGTGTATGTGGAAAAATAGTGGCACCCTTGATAGTAACAGGAAATTTTAGGGAAAGACTATGTTGAGGAGGGGAAAGATAATACAAGAAGATTCATAATAACAATACAATCCGTCCGTGACTGCTCATCTGGTAACTCATTCTGTCTTACCCAAAGTGAAAAGGGAAGTGGTGGGGATGGCAAGAAAAGACACAACCCTGACTCCTGATTGCTTGCTTCTGAGTAAAGGGCTCCCCCTGACACAGTAATAAATAAAGTGATTAAGGGACAGGAAGTAGGTGTACTGGGAAGAAGGGAATTGGAGGAGGGCTCTTAATGACTCATGTGCAGCTGCTACTATGATCAATTAGATTATAACTATGCAGAGAGGCCATCATTTATGGCAGAAGGAAGAGGTTGGGGCCTTCATAAAGAAAAGGACTGGAATGGAGGAGTGTTAGGTTAATGTTAGTCTATGGACACAAATCCCACAGTTGGTTATGGCTGTCAAAGGAAGAATGACACATACCTTTCCATCCTCTAATTAGTTGATGATATACCCCTTTGGGTCAGGTTATATCCTCCACTTTAAAGACCACTGAATTAGAGGGCCTCTGAAGCCCCTTACAACACTGAAATTTTGTCTGATCTCTCCTATGGAGTCTTCATGATCCTCCCATCTAATATTGACCCTTCCCATCTTTGGTCTCACATGGAATTGTGTCCATACCTCTCACACACGTGTATTATTTTTACTATTCCTTTTGTGTACATGTCATCACTCTTCATTACAATATCTTTATCATACTGTAAGCTTCATGGGAAGCAGGAACCTCAGGCCATATTTTGTTAAAGATCATCTGACTTAGTGTTCACAAAGTTTTGCACATCTGCATATTCACTTACAGTCTGACTTTACATGTAACTAGCGATTTCTCTAACTCCTGAATGCTTTCTGGGAATGAGGCCCAGAGTGGAAAGAGTGAATTGGTGGATTAAGGACCCCCACATGGCAAAGGCTGAGGTATCATAGGGCAAAGTAATGTGGGTCTGGAAGTCAGCCTAGGTCCATGATGATACAGGCTGAGCTTGAGGGGACAGAGGCGAAGGCTGTGTCAAAACAACCAGTCTTCTCAACTCTGAAATTCTGTGATTACGTGATTCTATAAATGATGAAGGAGTTCAGATATTGGGTGAGCAAATACAGTACACAAGAAAAAGATCAGAGGCAAGAGGAATGTCCAGAATCTGCAAATGTCCTGAGAAGCAGGAGCAAAAGGATCCAGAAGAATGGAGAACTAAAGATTAAACTGAAGGTCAACAACCACAAGCAGGTCAAAGGAACTACATGCAAGCTGAGCTGATTAAAGAGTTTGTGCAATTTGCCACACTCGATGAGCTGAGCATATCTTGAAGCCAGGGCACAGTAGTTTAATCCTCCCTGATTTCCTGCCCTCTATTTCATCAGCTATGTTGGTGGTGGACAGCTCCCATATGTATTGCCACTGAGGGGCAGGGAGGTAAGGGAGTGCACTAGGAAAGCAAAAGACATCTATAAAGGCATTTTTGTCTGTTTTACTCTTAATCCATCCTGTCTCTCTCTCCCCATACACTAAGGGAGAAAGAAACTAAAAATGTAGTAGAACAATAAAATAAGCTAAACATTTATATTTTAAATCCTCTGATGGTCTCCTTGAGATAAGGGAAACTTCAGAATATTGTAAGAGTTTTCTTCTTCCCTGCAAATTGTGCAGGTTAATTTCCATAGCAACCAACTCTAAGGGATTATCCAAATGCTTTAGTTGTATGGGAATATTATTATAGAAACATGAAATGTTTGTGTTGGAAGGGACACGAGAGGTCATCTAGTCCAACTCTCCAGCTTTCCAGATGAAACCAAAAGGCTAGTTGTCCAGTAGCAGAAGTAGGACCATGATTTGAAGTCCCAACATCCTAGGATTCTTCACTAGACCATAGTACAACCCAGTCACATTAAATATCATTGATACTAATAGGGCAATTAACTAGTCTTTTGTCATTTTTTCTTGTTAAGTAGAGATTTTCATTCTACCTATTATAATAGAATTTGAACTATGGAAAGACATGCACCTCACTTTCTTTACTTAGTGCTACTTATGTGTGGATTTCACTTCTTTCTCCTCTTCATCTATTAAAGCCTGACCTATCCTTCAAAGCTTAACTCAAAAGATACTTCTTCCAGAAAATCTTCCCTGACAAAGCCTCTGGTCATTAAAAAGACCACTATAGCCTTCTTACCTTGGAAGATTCTTCCAACCCTGTGGTCCCATCCACCATATCTAATCTTTCAATCATCTCTTGCTTCACTCCTAATTCTTCAGATTTTTCTTCCAGGCTAGATGTAGTTTTCTCCCCACCCTTCCCCACACACATACGTTTTAGCTCCCTTTTGTGTTTTGTCTTTCCCCATTAGAGTGTAAGCTACTCAATGACAGGGACTGCTCTTTTTACTTGTATTTTTATTTCCAGTCTATAGCACAGTGCCTGGTAGATAGTAAGTGCTTAATGTTTTTGTCGTAACTAAAAACCTTCACCCTTGGATATCACATTATATAGTTCATGTGATATCGTGTATTATGGCTATCTATAATGGCACCCTATCCCTCCATTAGATTGTCAATTCTGCAAGGACAGGGACTGTGACTTAGTGAAATTTTGCATTTTCCCTCTCATGCTTAGAAATGCTTTGTACACATAGAGTGTTTAATAAATGTTATTGCTGTGGTTCTGCTTTTCTATATACTGGAAAATAAAATTTTCAATTTAATTTATAAAACCTTTATATGCTTGTGCAGAGCACTGGCCTAGGCACTAGGGGAGCTTCAGCAATTAAATAAGGATTTTAGTCAAACAAAGGGGAACTGATGAAGGGCTTTTTTTTTTTTTAGCAGAAAGAGGAGTTAATCTGGCACTGGTATTAAGGGTAGACTAGAGGGGATGGGGTGCAAACCAATTCCCTTTTTCTCCTTAAATTTGCCATGTGTGGTGTGGCTGTCATTTCATCTAGCATTTATTCCACTCAGTCAAGTCTGCTATCAGTGTGAGATAATGAACCTGCTCAATTAGACATCCGATGAAGTGAGATGAAAACATAGCACTAGAGAGCATTTCTGTTTTAAGAGGGCATCACATGGCAACAGTTTAAAGCTTCAAAATATAGTCCAAAGGAATGGCAGCCATAAGAAGCTGTGATTAAATAACTATTTGACAAGTGTTAGTGTTCAAGCAAAGGAAAGCAGAGGTAAAACATTTGATTCTCTTGACAGGTAGCAAGTGAAGGCAATGACTCCAATCTGTCTCAGACACCCACGAACTGTGTGACCATGGGCAAGTCACTTAATCTCTCAAAGGTCCATTCCTCATTGTTAACATGAAGTTAATGATAATGGAACTGCCTGCTTCGCCAAGGGCTTAGAGGACTAAACAAATAATACCAGTAAAGCACTTTGTAAGATATAAAAGGCACTGCTGAGGTGATGATGATGGTGATGATGATGATGATGATGATAGTGATGGTGATGTTGATGATGACAATGAAAATGATGATGATGATGATGGTGATAGTAGTAATGATGATGATGATAGTGATGATGATGATGTTGATGATGGTGATGATGGTGATGGTGATGATGATGATGATGGTGATGGTGATGATGATGATAATGAAGATGATGATGATGATGATAATGATGATGATGATGGTGATGATAATGAAGATGATGATGATGATGATAGTGATGGTGATGATGATAATGATGATGGTGATGATAGTGATGATGGTGATGATGGTGATGGTGATGATGATGATGATGATGATGATAGTGATGGTGATGATGATGATGATGATGGTGGTGGTGATGATGATGATAATCACAATAGCTATAATCTGTGTAGTGCCTACCATGTGCTAGGCTAAGCACTTGACAATTATTATCTCATTTGATCCTCGCAACAATCCTGGGAGGTAGATCATATTATTACCCCCATTTTACAGATGAATAAACTGAGGCAAATAGAGGTTAAGTGACTTGCCCACAGTCACACAGCTAATAAGTGTCTGAGGCTGGATTTGATCTCAGGTCTTAGCCTAGCACTCTGGTCCTGGCTAGAGTCAGAAAAATCTGAGTTAGAATCCTCCCTCTGTGCTTCTGACTCGAAGAATTTCACCAAGATTCAGCTGCCTTCTTCTCTCAGACTCAGTTTCCTTATTTAGGAATAGCACTGACCTTACAAACTTATGAGAATCAAATGAAATAATGTATGTAAAACACTTTATAAACCTTTATAAAGCACCATTTAAATATCTTTTATCATCATTATTTTTATTAATACCAACTCAAAGATTGCTATGACTTTGTTACCCACCGTAGGGAGGAAGTATATTCCCTGGATGCTGCAGCCCTAGGACAAACTTCTGGTCTCCCCACAGTGGTCATAGCTCTCTAGCTGGGCATAGAAATTGTTCTTGTTCATCCTTCATTTTGAAGAAAACCAACGACATCAGGAGTGTGATGTCTTAATTTGCAGGTAGATTGGACTGAAGTGAGGCAGGGTCATGCAAAGTCATCAGCTTCACTCTCTTCTCCAGAGTCACTGGAATCCAGTGGCAAGACATAGGTCAAGATGACTGGCAATGGTCCAGGATGCAGTGGGAGACCTCCGGCTTTTTAAGCTAGGTCTTTCCCAGGTCTCAGTTTGCCTGAGGCAATGACCATTCAGTGATTAAGGCTAGGGAAGAATTGAGGCAAGAGATGGCCCAGTTTACCTTCATAGATGAATCAGTCTGGGAGGGGAAGACCCTCAGTTTCTGGCCAGAATAGAAACAATTCCAAAAACAGAAATATGCATATCCCCTTAGACTGCCTAAATACAGCAAATTGAGATGACTTTTCTACCATCTCAGGGCTGCTTCATTTGTCTGGTTCCAAACTGAATTCCAGATCTCACGTCTTGATAACCCCAGCTCAGATCTTATTGCGATTCTTGGTTTTTGATTCTGCCTGTACTTCACATGACACAGTACTCCCTTGAGTCCCTTCAGGCTGTGGTCACTTGCCTGGCTCTTGACCTTGGCCTGTCCTCACTTCCAACCCGGCAAAGGAACTCGCCAACTATATCCTCTGACTCTCCACAATAAGAAAGGTGCAGTTGGCACCACAGAACTTGCTGAATCTTAGCCCAGGATGGGCCTAGAGGGATAAAGCATAACAACAATTGCAAACTATCACTGAAGATTTCAAAGTTACCCAGACTCATTAGGAGGAACTAGAAAAACATTTCTGTGCTGCTAATATCCCAGGGAGTGGAGCAACCAGGAGGGTTCTCAGCTTTAGAAAACCATATCAGAAGGGGCATCAGGGCACTACCTGAATAAGCAGGATTGTTGTAGAAGGCTACACTGTATGGACAATAATCCCTGAGTCCTAACTGAATGAAATGAGCAGATGCTTTGTGAAGAGAAGGTTTCATTCAGACCACCTGTCCTTCCCTGCAGAGATTCCATAATGCCATTCTCTGACTTACTCTTGCAGAGACTTAAATTTTAGTCCCAATTCTGCCACAAATGGGGCAAAACACTTAACCCTTCTCCATCTCAGTTTTCTCATCTGTATAATGAACCAGCTTAGCTTTAGGTGAACTCTATGATTCCTTCTAGCTCTGTCATTCTATGATCTTGGGTATTCAATTAGCAAATCCCTAAAATGTGTTCATTTGCCTCTAAAGGCAATGGGCATGACTAGGGGTAATGGGGAAAGGGTATAACCATAGATAAAGACAAAAAGGAAATGAAAAGTACCCTAGCCTTTGAATGGCCAAAATGTTAAAAAAAAAAAAAAAAACCACAGTTCACCTGAGATTAATACAAAGTTGCATGAAAATTAAGTAGCTCACATTTATAAAAAGCTTTAAGGTTTGTTTAAAAAAAACCACTTTGTCATTTGATCCTCACAACAATCTTATGAGATCGATGTTAATATCACCATTTTACAGATGAAAATACTAAGGCTCAGAAAGGTTGTGACTCCCCCAAAGTCAATGAATAAGCATCATGAAATGCCTTCTTTACCTTAGGTACTAGGGATACAAAGACAAAAATGGAACAGCTCCTGACTTCAAGAAGCTTCTATTCCATCAAGTCACACTGTAGTAACTACTTGAGACATATCTGAACCCAGGTCTTACTAACTCCAAGTTCAGTGAGCTATCCACTACTTCTGTCATGCTGCCTCTCAATTCTGATCAGTTTTTCAATGAAAGGATAAAAAAGAGGAACAAAACCATTTTTACGATTTAGCTTATGATTAAGGTTCCCTTGACCATCATTTCTTTTTTACCCAAAATGTTCAAATAGTTCATAAGACCAGTATAAAACCACCTGATATGATGGCACCATACCTAGAGACCCATGTAGATTCCAATGACATGTGCATCAGTAATTGGGGCTTTTGTCTTATCTGCCTTGATTATCACTGTGCTTCCATTCCCAATAAATCATGCACCAGATTGCTAAAACAACTTAAATCTCAGCATGTAGAGAGGATGCCAACTATTTCTGACACTGTCTATGCATAAAAACTGAATCTGAAATGGACTGAATTTCTGCTCAGACTTTTTAAAGGAAATTATTTCATTTTAAAGGCGTATTGGGCTTACCACACATGAACATTAAGTGACTAACTGAAAATAAAGACCAGACATGAAAATTATCCCAGGAAGTTCAATTTTCTTAAGAATGTGTCTAAATAAAAGACTTAAACATTCTTCCCAACCTTGGGTACAATCTATTCACGTGGACAAATAAATCATTTGGGGCCATTTTTGCTTACTAAGGTTGCAACACAGAGTAAAATCAAGATATGAAAACAACATAAAATATTCATTGACTTCATTTGCCTTTCCTATACTAAAAAATGTTGAGAAGAGGAAGCAGAGAATAATGGAAAGAAAACAGGACTAGGGCTTGGGTGGAGGGGTGGGGAGAAATGGAGGGGGGTCAAGTGACTTTTTTTTTCCTTGACTGATTTAGATTCACAAGGCAATACCAGTCACTCACAGAATGTGAGATGGAAGAGAACTTGGAAGCCATTTCATCCAATCCATGCCTAAACAAAAATTTCTTCTCCAACCCAATCCTTGCTTTGAAAACCTCCAGAGAGAAGAAAACCACTATCTCCACCCCCCCCCAAAACCCTGTAACCCATGCCCCGCTTTGTTAATCTGACAAAAAGAGGAATAAGTCTAATTCATAGAAGGTTACCTAGCTTTTATAGATAGAATTACAGATGTGAAATATGTGAACTCTTGGGAAGACAGAATATCATAGATAAATGAAGTATCTATTCTCTAGGGAGCAAAAGCCCATACCTTTAAGAATTCCAGTTCAACTTCTTCTCCAGATAAGGGACCATGGCAACGGTGCATTTTTGAGATCTCCAGATGCACACAGGATGCTGTCATTCTCTCAATCATGCTTGCTGGAATATAGTCTTCAACCAAAAAATAATGTTTCCCCAGTGCCTATGGGTAATAAAATACAGAGGGAAAGGCTAATGATCAAAATGTGTCATAGAACCCTGAACAGAGTAAAAATAAAACATTGGTTGAAAATCCCCTATTCCATTCAACAGGACATCCTCAACCTAGCCCCAAGCCAGTTTTCTGAGGGATATAAATAAAAGTGTCTACATGGACAGATGTTAGGGTTCAGACCAAGTCAAGTAAGATGATTAGTGGGCAAATAAGGGAAGACTAGTAAAGGACATAGACAGCTATATACCTTCCTCCTCTATGGGGCAGCTAGATAGAGTAGTAGATAAGAATGCTGGGCTGGGAGTCAGGGAGACCTGAGTTCAGAATTCAGCTTCAGACACTTACTAGCTGCGTTACTCTAGGCAAGTCACAAAAACCTCTGTCTCATTTTTTAACCATAAAATAGGGATAATAACACCACTTAATTTCAGAATTGTTGTAAGAATCAAACAGCACAGTGTTTGCTAAGGAGGTAGGGAAGAAGGAAGGTCTGAACCTATGGTTCTATAGTGACAACAAGTTCTTGGGGAAGAGACCTTCTTTAACAATGCAGATTCACGAAAGTGCTACCACTTATAATTTTAGGGTCACCTGGAATGCTGAGGTGGTAAGTAATTTGTCCAGAGTGACAAATCTAATACATGTCAGAGATAGTACTTATCCCAAAATTTTCTGACTCATGGCTCTAACCAGTAAGCCATGATGCCTCTGGCCTTGTACATAGTAAGGGAAGCAAGGTGACCCAGTGGATAGAGCATGAAGACTCATCTTCCTGAGTTCAAATCTGCTCTCAGACACTTATTAACTGTGTGACCCTGAGCAAGTCATTTAATTCTGTTTGACTCAGTTTCCTCATCTCTAAAATGAACTGGAAAAGGAAATGGCAAATCACTCCAGTATCTCTGCCAAGAAAACCCTAAATGGGGTCACAAAGAGTCAGACACAACTGGAAAAAAAATACTGAACAACAAATAAATGCTTATTGAATGAATGAATATGAACTGGATTCCTAGGAAGAATATATGAAGCAGGCAAATGGATCCCAGACCGATATTTGGGGAGGTTGCAAGCCCACAAAGGGTCCAACTTCCATTCCAATAGCTCATTCTTATTCTAATGGTTTCCATAAAGGCACTGATGTGGTGGGCCAGTAGCCAGCCCATCTGTGCTGTGATCAGAAGAGCTGCTACAACTAAGCTACAAACACTGGAAAGGTGCCACACTTGAAAAGGAGAGTAATAATAATAGTAATTGCTCACATTTCTATTGCATTTGAGGGCTTAGCAAGCACTTTTTTCTCGCATAACAGTCCTGGGAAGTAGGTGATGTTTTATTATGGGATTTTATGGACAGAACTGGTTATAGAAAGCTAAGTTTGGAAATACCCTTCACCAAATCAAATCAGCAACTCTCAGGTTTTTTTACCTAGTTAGTAAATTTACCTAGTTAGTAAATTTATTAAGAGCACTGTGTGTGCCAGGTACTGTGCTAAATGATCGAGATTCAAAGAAAGACCAAATGACAGGCATTGCTCTCACTGAGCTCACAGACTAATAAAGGAGACCATATGCAAACAGCCATGTGCCAATAAGATAGAAAGATATTTGTGTATCCATAAGTAATATATGTATATATATATTTCATTTTGTTTTGTATATGTATTACATGGATATACACATACATGCATACACATATATGTGTATGTGTGTCTATATGTATATAAATTGAAAGAGGGAAGACACTAGTGTTAAAGGAGATTAGAAAAGGCTTCTTAGCACATAGTAGGTATTAAACAAATGTTTATTGATTGTTGAAGATAGGACTTTACTTAGGACTTGTAGGAAGCCAGGAGGTGGAAACAGAAAGGAAAAGGTCCTTGAGAGTCTAAGTGACTATTAGGTATCAAAGCCATAATTCAAATGCATCTCTCCCCACTTCAAGTCCAGTGCTCTTCACATTAAACCATTCTGACTATTCAAAACTCTGTAACACTGGGGCTCAGCAGGAGCTCCCGTTCAGTTGCTAGCCTGCATCCCAGTGACCACAGTTAAATATAAAATGGCCAAGAGTTCCTGTCATTTGCTTTTCTGTGACCTGTCTCCTCAGCCCCATAGCTATCATAAACAAACAGCATCAAAGGAATCTTCCAAGAGAGCTCTAACATTGGATTGTGCCCCAGTTGTACAGACACAGGTAGGGCTGACCTAATTGCAACTGTCATTTGGGAGAGGCTAGATAGGAATTAGATTAGCATTTAGTTCCCAATAATGTCACTTGTGTTCTGCCTGTCTTAGGATGGAAATCACTGAAAAGGAAATAATGCATGGGTGCACTGCAATCATGCTTTGGTCTAGGGAGGGCCTAGCTGGATGAGGTCACAGATCCACCAAAGCACAGGCTGTGTGATATAATGTAAAGGGCTCTGGATTTAGAATAAGATAACTTGGCTTCAGATCTAGGCTCCACAACTTGCCACCTGTGAGACCTCAGCCAAGTCTCTTCCTCTCCCTAGTCTCAGTTTCCTCGTGTGTAAAATGAGAAGGTAGGTCTTGATTAGGGCTTCTTAGTCTCTTTGTGTGTTGTAAACCCATTTAGGCAATATAGTAGAATCTATGGACCCTCTCTACGAATATTATTTTTAAATAGATAAATAAAATGCATAGGATTACAAAGGAAATCAATTATTTTAAGATATATTTATCAAAACATTCTTAATAATTTCACAGACCCTGGCTTAATAACACCTGGAAAAGATCATCTTTAAAGTCCCTTCAAGTCTAAATCTATGAACTCAAGTAGAATCCCAGGTGGAATCTCTATCATAGATTGTCATGTCATAGATTCAGGGCTTCAGAGTCGGGTTTTTCTATTTTTAGTAACCGACACCACCACCTAGAGCATCCAGGCCAGGGCTGCATAGGCAGGAAGAACTCAGAAATGCTTGCAGAATGAATGTATGAATAAACACAGTATTATCAGCCATGCCTCCAGATTATAGTTCCCAAATTCCACTTGTAAGGCTAATGCACCAAGTTGCAATAATATCTCATCGTTGCAATATATACGTTCCTCCAGAATGTCTTTCCGGAGCTGGAGATAAAATTGATGCCTTGTAAAACTGTGCCTAGAAAAACAAAGAGAGAAGGGCAAATAAAATTAGCAGATAGCAGCAGGAGGCAGAGAAAGGAAGATACAAAAGCTGGCCTATGAGGGTATGATTTTAATCATTTAGGAAATTCCCCCTATCAGTACAAGTTGCACCTTCTCTGCAACTTATAGTCTTAAAGAGAATTATTTAGAATACTAAAAAGTGAAGGGATTCACCCAGGATTACATAGCCAGCATGCATCAGAAGCAAGAACAGAACTCAGATCTTTGTATCTCTAAGATCAATTTGTTATCCACTACACCATGGCTACCACAGGAGGTCAAATTTAAAAGAATCCATCTCTTCAGTCTATAAAAGGTAAAGGCTGTGAAAGAATGCATAATCAAAGTCTACAAACCTAATTCATTTAGACAAACATTTACTTTAACAGTGTGTTGGGCCTATGATCTCCTCCATTCCAGTACTCACTCCGGGGCTGAAGAAAGAAATTTCTTCCACCTCTGGACTGTCCCTCTACTCCTTCTGTTGATCTTTCTAGAATCCTCCTCTTCCTCCAGGTCTCCAGTCAGGTACACTCCCTCTGGGGAGCATTTCTGGCTTCCCCAGTGACTAATGTTGTGCCTCATGTCAAATTTCTTTGTATCATATTTAACTGTGTGTACAGGTGCTCATGATTTAGCTTAAAGCAAACATTCATTATCAAAGGAATGAGCAAGAAGAGCACTCACTGGATAAGGTGAAAGTGGCTGACAAAGAATTTTATTCTCAGAAAGAGCGTGAAGTTAACAATGGTGGTTTTCTTCTTGGATCTGTCACTCCAGCCTTCTGGTGCCACTTCATATAACTTGGTTTCATCATTCAAGAAAAAGAACTCTTTACCTGAAATGGAAAAACTCAAATGATTCGAGGCAGCTAAATGACATAGTGAATAAAGTTTTGGATCCTCAAGCAAGAGAACCTGAATTCAAATCCTGTCTCAAAGGTCTGTGTGACCCTGGGCAAATTGCTTAACTTCTCTCAATCTCAAATCATCATGTGTAAAATAATAGCACTTACTGTGCAGGGTGATTGTGAAGATCAAAAGACAGAATAGAGGTAAAATTATTTATAAATTTTTAAGTTCCATATAAGTGCTAACTATTATTACTGTCTGAACAGACATAAGAATGAATACATCCTGCCAAACTCATATCTAATAGGAAGGGCTCAGCTTACATATATAAATCTCTAGGAAGTCAACCCCTATCAATGTATGGCCCTGTCTAGTTCTCTATGTTATGATTTAACATCTACATAGGGCAATGTATAGTTCTAAAAAGGAAGAAAGAGAGGGAGGGAGGAAGGAAGAAAATTAGGAAGGAAGGAAGGAAGGAAAAGAAGGAAGAAAGGAAGGAAGGAAGGAAAAGAAGGAAAGAAGGAAGGAATGAAGGAATGAAGCGAAAGAGGGAGGGAGAGAAGGGAAGGATTTGTTAAGCACTCACTGTGTGCCAGACATATGGGCAGCCACATGGCACAGTGAATAGATAACTGGATTTGGAATCAAAAAGACTCATCTCCCTGAGTTCAAATCTAGCATCAGATACTTACAAGTTGTGTGACCCTGGGCAAGTCACTTAACCCTATTTGCCTCAGTTTCCTCATCTATAAAATGAGCTGGAGAAGAAAATGGCAAACCACTCCAATATCTTTGCCAAAAATAAAACCCAAAAGGGGTCACAAAGAGTCAGACACAACTGAAAAACAACTTATAACATGTCAGGCACCGTGCTAAGCACTTTACAAATATTATCTCACTTGAGATGGATTTATAAAGAGAGATGCGGAACAAGAGGAAAGAGGCCAAGGAAGAGTAATATACTTGTTTTTAAAAATTCTATCTGCTTGGCTCCTGAAAACAGCTTTAGGCTCAATATAAATGTAGAAAGACAGGACTTCTATGTTAGGCAGAGGTAGACAAAAGAGTATCAGTGTTGTTCCTGGTAGCAATGATTAATAAAAAGAGAAAGAATTCCTTAACAGTTTGGGAAATTCAAAACTAGAAACAGTTTCATTAGGAGACAGTGAGTACTGCTATCTGCTATTCAAAGATGACTGCATATGTGAGAATTTTTGCAAAGGTTTAGTACATCACATATGAGAATGGACCAGATGGCCTTTGAGGACCCTTGCAGGGCTAAGATTCTATAATGCCATGAAAGGAAAATAATTAGGGAAGGAATTAGAAGGTGATATCAAACTTCTAACTGTTTTTCATATCCATTAGCAGACAGCTGGAAGGAAAATAGAGTAGATTTGGAAGAGGCAAGCTAAAAAGCTCCTGGGAGAGTCCATGCCAAGATGGCTGCTGAACGTGAGATGGGCTGCCCAGCTCCTTACAGCCACTCTCACAAAAACCTGATGATCACAACAGATGGAATGAGATCGAGGAATTCAATGGGAAACTTCCACCCAGACCTGCACAAATATCTGCTGCTCCCCCACCCCAACTAGCTCCAATACAGATTTATGTCCTGGTGTAAACAGAGATGGTCAAGGACACTTGTAGCCTTCAATGCTCTGTGGTCAGAGACATCAAGAGTTAAGGGCTGGCCTGAGAGCCCCAGTCAGAAAGTGTCAGTGTGGCCAGAAAGCCACAGGGTGAAAATCTCGTAAACTCTAAGGAGTGGCAGCAGACAGGGACAAGCAGGATATGGAACCATTACTCCAAACCAAACAGTCAAGGTCCCTTACACTCTGCCGTAAAACACTAGAGAGGACCCTGATATTTTGGTCTCTGAACCTCAAAGATCCAGGGGAGCAAAACGTGGGAGGCAAAGTAACTATGAGAAACCAGGGCATGACTAAACAGAGCTGACCATTTCACCCAAGAATACAGCAAGAAGTAGAAACTGGCCCTGACACAAAGCCCCAATTCAGGGACTAAAGCTGTAGAGATAAGTACATCACAGAAAATACTACCTGGTGTCAAAAATTACTACAAATCTAACCCTATAATGACTGAAAAAAGAAATATATATATATGTATATATAAACATATATACACAACACACACATACACACATCAGTTTATGAACAAATTAATTTGATGTCAAACTCAACAGAGAAATAAGAGAATTGGCTGAGAGAAGGTTATTAAGATTGATGAAAATTCTGGGAAGGGAACAAGCAAAACAAACTTCCTGAATCTGAAAGGGGAATCATCAATCAATATTTTTAAACATTTATTATTAAATGGGGCAGGGGGAGGGGAGGGAGAGGAAACAAAAAAACCAGATCTAAGGGGGTGCCTTAGATTGCCTCTTGAACCACTGGGGAATGGCTAAATGAATAATAGTACGTGAATGCAACATTGTAAGAAAAAAGAAAATTTCAGAGAATTCTGGTTAGTATGAACTGATGTAGAGTGAAACGAACAGAACAAGAACACATTACATATATAACATTGGAAAAACAAGAACAACTTAGAAGACTTAAAAAGCCTATTCAAAGCACTGATCAGTTCTGTCTCCAGAGGACCTATGATGATGTATGCTACTCACCATCAGACAGAAGACTGATGGACACAAGGTGCAGAGTTATACATTTTGGGATATGGCTACTATAGGCAATCGTTTTGTTTGAAGAATTTTCTCATTTGTAACAAGGTGGATTTTTTTCCCTTTCTTATTTTTAGTTAATTTGGGTGGGGGTGAGAGTGGTTAGCAATATGGATACCAAAAAAGAGGGCCACTGAAACATTTTTTTAATGCTCAAAAGAAAACAGTAGGAAGTTCAAAAGGAAGTACAGCCAAATAGGACATATTGAAAGTAACACAGAATTCATGACACATTTTTTAAGCAAGTGGTATAAAGTTGAGATTCACAGTTCCATAAAGAATCTTTTTTCCTATGTTCTGATGTGAGCATGAAAGTGTTCTTTTACCCCTAGTGTTTAAGTTCAGAATTAAAATAATTCACTGTAAATAAAAGCTCCTCATAGCAAGAATATTAAGATACAGGAAAAGTAACGGAGGACAGGAGGTTGTAGACCCTCCTTCTCCAGGAGTATTCAATATGATCTAGTCACATCCCTGTCTAAGGGACTGGACTATCTTTACAATCATTTCAACTCGACACAATTATTCACTACCCACGTACCAGGCATTTTGCTAGAAGTAAGGCTGTGACGACAAGAAATGAAAACAGTCCCTACCCTCAAGTTTATATTCTACTGGATCCCACAACTCTCCTTTAGTACTATACTTATATTTGGATGGGAATTTTCAGCTTCTCTAACTTGCAGATTTTACAATGTAGGTAGCCTTGAGCATTGCCCTGAAATAAGTATCCTATTCCACATTCAGAGAAGGATTAGCACTTCATTATAACACTTACATCATGGCCCTCACACAAAGAACTTGACACTTGAAAATAGTGACCCCATTTTTTCAGTGGAGAAAGTGAGCTACAGAGATTTTTAAGTGATTTTCCAGTGACACATAAAATCCAGCCAACCAGAATCCTGGTCACCTATATATGTCGTTGAATATATGGCCAGCTGATGACTTCTAATAAGGAAGCTGATATTTCTTTTTTTTAATGAACTTTTTTTTTTGTTTTCATCTTTTTTAAAATGTATCTTATACTACAATAAACACTTACCTTTCTGGCAAGCTAAGCCAAAATAGAAGTATTCGACTAGGTTGGCATAGGTTGTAACTAAATTAAAGACATCTCGTGCCTTAGACTTGATGTCACATTTAACTTCTAAACACTGCCCATTCAGCAGAACCACATAGAGTTCTCTTTGAGACAAATATGATTTCCCCTTTTTTGTCTGAAAAGAGAAGAAAAAAACAATACATGAATGCCAGGTCCCTGTCAGTGCAATATCTCTATAATATCTCTCTATAACATATTCCAATTTGCAGTGTGGGTTCTATTTCCACAGAGGTGCATACAAAGGCAGTTCCAATGGGAGCCTTTCCCCTGCAGAAATCCCCATTAAAATTCTCAGTGTATCTCCCCTGTCCATCTCCCTGTTGAGGCTTTCAAGGGACCATCATTAATTATTCATTGCACTTTCAGTGTTGTCAATCAATCTAATGCTGTTCACTGAAGTTCACAACTAGGAGATAATGATAATGAATTTCATACTGCCCAGTTACCATCTCAACCCAGCTCTCTCTAACATGAAGAATCCATGAATAGTCATGGAAGAGAGATAAGGGGATTAATTAGAATCTCGAAATTGCACAGCATAGCCAAACTCGATGTCATTTATCAGTAGGTGAAAGATTTATTATGAAACTATTTCTGATTTCTTGAGCTTCCCTCTCCTCAGGTTATGAACACAGGATGGCATAAAATACTGGAAGTAAGCAGTCTAAACCACAGTCCAAACCATCTTTCTGGGCAAATTGGCCACCAGCAGAGCAGAGCAAAGGCAGACATGTACCCAACAAGGCAGTGAAGAAACAGTAAATAGATGGTTGTAGAGAGGGGAAAGTCAACCTCTCACACTGTTCCTGGACAGTTGAAATAAATGTAATCATGACATATTGGATAAAGAGCATTAGGTCTAGAGTAAAGAAGACATGAGTTCAACGTCCCCCCCCCCAACATTTACTAGCTGTGTGACCATGACTAAGTCATTTATACACTCAGTCTTAGTTTTCTCATTGGTAAAATGGTAATAATAAAACCTATAAGTAAGGGTTATTATGGGTTATTATGAAGTACAAATGAGAGAATGTAAATAAGGAATATAGCACTTTATTTGGTGTTTATTAAGAGCAGAATAAAATAATTTATGTTAAATGTCAGTTATTACTATGAGAGGGCCATCAAGTGATAGACTGGGGAAACCAGAAAGGGCCCTATCTGTAGCCTCAAAGAAATAACTTTTATCTCCCATGTTGATACCTGAAATTCCCTTACATAAGAATAGCTGCTTCACTCTATAAGTAGAAGAAACTAATCAATCAACAAGTATTTATAAGGCATCTACTATGTCAGGCACTGTGGTAGGCACCAAGCACTCAAATCTTCCAATCCCTACTCTCAAGAAATAAACCTTCTAGGAAAGGAATGTGAATACCCTTGAAAGGTGGGGAGGGACTGAATTCAAATTCATATTTAGGTATAAATCAATGACTGATGACAGACCCTTTCTTGAAATTACTTTTAATTGAGGGATTGAGAGAGGACACCAGACACTGGGCCGTCTTTACCAGAAAGAGGTAAAGGAGGTTAAGACAGATGATCAAAAATATGCAAAAACGAGAAGATGGAGGATAGTCAAGACAAATTTTGCCTTCTCAACTTTTTCCAGCTCCAACCTTTTGCTTAAGGATAAAACACTTCAAGAAGAAAAGCAAGCATTTGGAAGTAAGTGTAGGATGCAGAAGGTCAGTTTCCAAAATGGCAAGAGTAGTGATTCCTAGGGATAGTTTCACCTTGTTCTTCCGATGGAGCCAGAAAACAAAATGAAATGAATGAAAAATTGGGTGGATGTCCTAAAGGATCAGAACACGTAGAGATACCTGCCTAGTCAACCCATTTAGTTCGCTGGTCATTGTTTTCAGGAAGGCCAGGTGGTCAGAACCATAAAAATACCTACATAGTTACTCATTCTTAGTAGCAGCACTGATTGAACCTATCAAAATTGTGCGCATAAGAGCTAGGATATCTTAGTAGGGCATGCAAAATATCATGACACAAGGAATTGGTGAGAGGAAAGAATCTTAACAGCTGCCCAGCAAGATAGCTGGTACTAAAGCCAGGAAAGTGTTGGAAGGAAAAAGGGAAGTTGCTACCAAACTCCTCCTCCTAGATGCACAATATAGGTAAGGAGAAATGGGCACTGTCAGAGGCTAGACCAAAAGTAGATACTAAACAAGCACTTCAGTTGCATCTGACTCTTGGTGACCCCATTTGGGGCTTTCTTGGCAAAGATACCAGAGTGGTTTGCCTTTTCCTTCTCCAGCTCTTTTTACAGATGAGGAAACTGAGGCAAAGGTTAAGTGACTTTCCCAGAGTCACACAGTTAGGAGGTATTGAGGCCAGATTTGAACTCAGGAAGATAAATTGAACTCCTGGTCCCCACTCTATTCATGCCCAGAGGTAGGGAGTCTAAACTTAAGCCTTACAGTGTTTATTAAGTGTTTATTATATGTTAAACACAGTATTAAATTCTGAACATACAAAAACAAAAGATAGTACCTAATCTCAAGGGAGACAATAGAAAACGGTGACCAAGGAAGTCTTTGTTTTGGTTTGGGAAGTCAGGAAGATAGTGAGTGGAGTAATAAGGTAGTAAATTGACACTTCCTTTATAGGGGCACTGGTAATGATTTGATTACAATTTTGAGAGCAAAAGATGGAAAGGGGGTGTGAAGACGGCAGAAAATGGCCAGGGTGAATTGTGGTTCTCAGGGCTCAAGTTGGAAATAAGTGGTTCTGCTTCTGTACGGTCTGATTTCTAACAGATGAGATAATGGCGGACTTGGAATCAAGCCTGGGTCAAATCTGGCCTCAGACGTTTATTAGCTGTGTGACCCTGGGCAAGTCACTT
>CM053582.1:522329519-522334519 GCA_028627135.1 Pseudochirops cupreus | reverse complement strand
ATTGAAACTTGAGAGCATCCAAGACCACAAGTTATTGACTGTACAGGAGGATATGTGGTTATTGATTATACACAGAGTAGAAATTTAGCTCACTGGTAAAGGGAGAGCAAATGTCAGGGAAGTATCAAACAATTTAGGAAGTTCCCTGTGGTCAGTGCTTGACACTAGCAGTTAGGGTAGAGATAAGTAGTGTCCTATTCGTGGGCTACGAAGAGCAACAGTCATGCTGGGAAGATAAGAGAGGACAAAACTATAATCTTCATAGAGGACTTCTTCATATATGAATTATTCAAATACTAATTCCAATAAGCAAGGACCGTAACTAACTTTAATCCATAGAGAGTCAAAGGTAAATATGGGAACAACAGGAATAAAATACACTAGAAATGGGAATTAAGAAATCAACTTCTTCCCCCTGCCCCATGTCTCCTTTAGCATCTGAAGCAATTATCTTGGCTCAAATTTTCTAATTATTTTGGGATTGAACTTTATTCTCAAAAGGACAACAGAAACTCTCCTGAATGTCTTACCACTTGACACATCTAAAAATCCTAAATTAATGCAATTCCAGCAAGAAAACATATTGCTATCTAGACATCTTAGTTTATGAAGGACATTACTAAGCCAGAGAATATCCAAAAGAGGTCAACCAAGATGGCAAAAAATTCCTAATCTATGTCATATGAGGATCAGTCAAAGGAACTGGAGAAAGTTAGCCTGATGAAGACTGAGAGGGGTCACGATAGCTGTCTTCAAGGGCCTGAAAGGCTGTAATGAGGAGACATTAGATTTGTCGTCTTTGGCCTTAGATGGCAGAATCAGGAGTAACAGATGGAAATTGTAAACAGGCCCATTTAGGTATAATGTGGGCAAATACAGTCAAAATGCTGCCAAAGTAGGATGAGCTGTGCCATAAAGGAGAGCTCAAAATGTGAAGTCTTTAAGCAAAGGCTTGTGTTGTATTGTAGTGAGGATTCTTTTTCAAATATGGATTGGACCAGTTGGATGCCAAGGTCCCTTGCAACTCTCAAGTTCTATGAATCAGATTCCCCAAGGTGAATTAGATAATGTCAGCTCTTCTACCCTATCTTCATTTCACAATAGATCTACCAGTGGATCTGGGGCTAGTGCTCTACTTTGTGATAATCATAACCATGTAATACAGAAAGCTTAGACTTTTGTTCACTTGAAAGTTTACCTGCTGAGAAAGAATTTGGAGTTGTTGGGTGCTGACACACACAGTCGTTGTGTATTTCTCTCTGAAACCAATAAAACAGTAAAGATTAGGAGACAGAGGAAATGCCTATCAATCTCTCATTTGGCATGGAATAGAAAACTTGAATTATGAATACATGGCATTTTCTTGACTAAGAAAAATTCAGACTGGACTACCATAAGCTTGTGAAGGATGATCCTGAGGTTGTTGGATCACAGAAACTCTTCAGAACAATTTGAACCTTTGCCTAACAAGAGTTTGCTTAGAGTCTATGAACTTGTTTGTTTGGGTTATTTTTTTCATATTTTAATAACTGTATTTCAATATAATTGGTTTTCTTTGTAGTACTCTTATTCTGAGGCAAGGTACATGGGTTTCACCAGACTGCCAAAGAAATATGCAACACAAACAAAAAAATTCAGAATCTTATCTCTATGGGAACTCCAAAGTAGTTTTTCTTCCTCCCTCCCTGAAATGTCATCAGTCCTTTTCTAGATTTGGAGATGGGGGATGAAGAGGTCTCTTTAAAGTGACTATGAGCTTCTCAGAATTATTTTTAGGGAACTTTCTCAGAGTGTGGGGTAAGGTCAGAAAAGTTCTATAACTAGAAGTACTTGGCGGGGGCGGGGGGGGACTATAAAGAAGGCAAAAAATCTTCAGGAAAAAACAAATTGAAACTATCTGGAAATAAGGCACCAAAATAATTTCCTAGCACTTTTTTGTTATGAGTGGAAAAAAATGGGTGAATTCCTAAAATCTTTGATTACTGAAATGAATCGACTAAGGAAACCAATGGAAGGAAGTTACGTGGAAGCAGACTTCGGCTCAATGAAAATTTGAACTTTCTGCCAATTAGAAGTAATTAACAATGGAACAGTGTAGCATCAACCACACTGGCATACCCAGGATGGCTGGTAGCACAAGTTCTTAGATCTGCTTTACTAGGAAAGACAGCTAGCTGTTCAAGAGGTCAGCAATCTTTCTAATTACATTCATTAGTTCAGCAGGAAAGTCAGTCCTCTGAACTTCAAAGAATATCCAAACAAACAACAACAAAAAAAAAAATAGAGAAAATACAAGCAGAGAAATAAAGACCAACAGACAGGGTTTCTGTCTGAGAAATTAGCACAGATCAACAGACAAATTCAGCTGTCTGACCAAGGCAAAACATACATAGTTACCAGAGAGAGAAAGTATCATATACATATACATACACATATACATATACATATACATATATATACATATACATACCCATATACATATACATATACATATACATACCCTTTTTAGAGCCAGAAAGCATCACAACTCTCATGACTCAGTGCCTAATTAGAACTTAACAAAAGGTGTGAAAGTCTTCCTACAAGCAAGTCTCCTCTAAGCAAGCTTCCCTAGGCAAGTTCCTCCCTCTTCTGCTTCTGGTCAGCCCTCACCTCTCTCCCCCCCTCACCTCTCCCTCCAAGCAATACAATATACATACTATTTCCCATCAAAGACTTGATTGACTTAGTGCTGAGAAGCTTATAAATCAGTACTTAATTGTAAAGGTGTGGCCCAAAGCCTAATTGGCTCTGCTTCTGGTTTCATGTGAGGCTTATTAATGTGCAGGGAAGGTCTTATTTCCCATTAACCTTACAAAGAGACTACCTCATTAAATACTGATTAATGATCAGCTTTTAAGAATATTGTAGAAGGGATTCTTGCATTGGATGGAAGGTTGAACTAGGTGACCTCTAAGTTGCCTTTCAACTCTAAAATTATACATTGGTTTTATTTAAAATATTATGGACTGTTGCTCAGGACAGTTTAGAATAAATCCTCTTGGTGAGCAAACAAGTGAACTAAACTGTAGTTGTTTAATATCAACCAATAATTTAGTGATTGTATTTTATACCCGCTGTGCGCATACAGTCTTTGCAACTATGAGAGATGCCAAACTGAAGTAAGCACAGTTCCTCCTGGAATGTTTATTTTAAAAGAAGTGCCCAAGACAACCACATTCTCTCTATTTCTCTCAGAGCTCTGTTCCTCACACTCTAAAACCATTCTCCACCATGCCACCATAGGGACCATTTTTCTCCTCTGCCTTTTCAGCTTCTTTTGATGTGTTGTCTTTCTCAATTAGAATATAAGCTCATTGAGGACAAGGATTGCCTTTCTCTGCTTGCATTTGTATCTTCAGCACTTAGTTGTTTTTCAGTTGTGTCTGACTCTTCATGGCCCCACTTGGGGTTTTCCTGGCAAAAGTACTAGAGTAGTTTGCCATTTCCTTCTCCAGAATACCTGACAGCACTTAGTACAGTGCGCTTAATAAATGTTTGCTGATTTATGAACTTGGCTAGAAAGTATGGTCTTCACCCTCAATGAGCTTACAGGCCATTTTGCTACAAAAGATATAAACTATGAAACAAAGAACAATGCCGGACAGTATGGTATCTGGTAAGTGCCTACAGTATGTTTAGCACTCTACAGAAATATCTGATTTAGTCCTTGTCTCCTGAATATATATAGGTGCAAACAGCATTATAGCATCACAAAGCAGAGGAAGAAACAAGTGCTGAACTAAGAATCAGGAAAGATCTGTTTTCAAAGTCTGCTTCCATCTTGTCATCCCTACAAGACCCTGAGCAAATCTGAGTCTCAGTTTCTACATCTGTAAAATGGGGGTAACTTATGAGGATCCCACAAGATGGTGCTTATGAAAAGTTCTTCATGGACATTAAAGCATTACAGAAATTAAGATTAAGTACATTCAATTCAGTGCAATACTTATTTCTTAACTGTCTACTATGCACAAGGCACTCTACTTGCTAGGCTCTGAGGATAGACTAACAAAAATTTTAAAATAACCCCTGCTCACATGGAGCTTACATTTTGCAGGGAGAATACAACATCTATTCAAATAAATAAATACAATATAATGTGGACAGAGAAAAGAAAATTAAAAAGATAGAAACAGAGAAGGAGAGAAAGAGAGAGGGGATAGAAAGAAAGGGAGGGAGAGGGAGGAAGAGAGAAAACTAATAATGAAGATCAGAAAAGGTTTCCCATAGGAGATGGTACATCATGTGAGTCCTGAAAGATGACAATGACTCTAATGGGAGATGGGAATGTGTCACAGGTGTAGGAGACAGCTATTGTGAAAGCATAAAAGTGGAAAATGGAATGCTGAATTCAAGAAATATCAAATAGATTAATTTGATTGGAATGAAGAATATGTAAAAAGAAATTATAATAACAATAGTAATAATAAAATAGCTATATAGCACTTAGATGTTTATAAAGCACTTCACAAGCTTGATCTCATTTTATCCTCACACTAAATCTGAGAGGAAAGTGCACTTAATCTCCATTTTAGGAATGAAGAAACTGAGGCAGACAGGTTAAATGACTCACCCAGGGTGATACAGCAAGTGTCTGAAAGTAGATTTGAATTTAAGTCTCCCTGACTCCAGGTCCAGTGTCCTACCATTGCACCTCTTCTCTCTAATATGAAGTAACTTGTAGAATAATATGAAGCCAGACTGTGAAGGGCTTTAAATGCCAAACAAAGGAATCTGCATTTTATCAAAGAGGCACTAATGAGCCACTAAAGATTCTAGAGTAAGGGAGGGATATGATCAAAACTATCTTTTAAGTAGATTGTTTTGGTATCCATGTGGAAGATGAATTGGAGGGAGGAGAGTTTGGAAGTGAGGAGGAGGAGGAGAAGGAGAAGAAGGAGAAGAAGAAGAAGAAGAAGAAGAAGAAGAAGAAGAAGAAGAAGAAGAAGAAGAAGAAG
>CM053582.1:522277662-522329019 GCA_028627135.1 Pseudochirops cupreus | reverse complement strand
CTGCTTGAGCCCAGAGAAAAGAAGTAGGAACAAGCAATAGGTGGAAGCTGCAAAGGCAAATTTATGAAGTCGGGAAATCCTTTGTAACAATGAGAACTGTCAAAAATGGAGAGGCCAGGATGCCTCTGGAGGCAGCGAGTTCCATGTCTCCAGAGGTCTTTAAACAAAGACTGGATGGCTCCTTGTCAATTACAGGGGAGAGGAAAGGGGAGGGGGAGATGGAGGGATGGGGGAGGTTTCTTAGATCCCTTTCTGCACTAAATAGCTACAAGTCCATGAAAGTTATACTTCATTCCCCACTAAGATGGCGCATGGAGAGCTGTTGTTTGTGAGCCCCTCTAGCTTCTATTCTAGGAAGGAGCACAGTTTGTACTTTAAGCTTAAGTAACAATTACTTGGTTGTGGCATAAAGCCAAGCATATTGTACTCTATGCTACTACACTACAAAATTCTCCCTACTCTGCAAATTTTCTGGAGGCAAGATGTCTCAGTCCTTGAGTGAATTCACTGGACAATCCAATTGAATCTTAGGTTCAGAATGGTCCTGAACAAAAGAGTTAGCATTACAAGCTCCATTCTCCCGCCTGTGAGCTCAAGAGTCAAGCTGCATAAACTGTGAAAGGTCATGTTCTCTCACATACCCCTTGACACGACCCTGCCCCTAGAGCATTCTCTCCTTCATTAGCTGCTCCTACTATGTTCCTCACTCCAGCACTTTAACACCTCTCTTTTAAATGACTGACTGAAGCCAGACAGATCCAGTGACATCAATGAAGACAGATTATTCTTTCCAAGGGAGAGAGGAAGCTGGCTGACACAATTAACAGAGTTGTGGACTTGGAGTCAGGAAGGAAGAATTCAAATTCTTCTCCAAACTTTTAGAAACTTTGACTCTGGGCAAATCATTTACTCCCTCTCAGCCTCAGTTTCCTCATATATGAAATGGGGGTAATAACAGCATCTACCTCACAAGGGTTATTGTGAAGAAGAAATGAATTAACATATGTAAAGCACTTTATAAACATTAAAGTGCTATATAAATGCTAGTTATTATTATTATATTATCTCTAGGATCTATTCCAACTCTGGATACTTTAGTCTTAAGTTTCTCTGCCAAGTAATTAATGATTTACAAGCACAGACTTAAACACACTAGGGAGCTTCCAGATTTAATTAAAGAATTCATTTTGTAAAGCCAGAACTCTTTTTTTAATATAAAGATAATATAGATCCTAATTTACCTGTCTCCTAAGTTAAGATTTCCATATATCAGGTTTCTTACATTTATGTACATCTGTATTGCTGAAGAGGTAGTGCTACAGGGCTCAAGGAAAAGTCATGCATTAAACAGTTCCCTGGAGCCCTGAGAGCTGCAGGGAAAATGTCTGCCACTGGCTCTGTGTGGGAAAGATTTCAATAAAAGGGCAAATAAAGCTCCTTCCAGTAGTGTCCATTTCTGCTCCTCACCCAGCACATGTTCACAAGAAAGAAGGATTCCCCATAAGGAACTGCATACAGCACTGTGGAAGGGGCTGTTACTCATGAAAGGGCACAAGAGATCCAGGGAATAAACCTCTAAAGAGATTCAGTGACATGAGCCCATTGAGTGTTCTTAATCTTAAAAAGCAAACAGTTGTGTCCTGCTCAGCTGCAGGTGTTTGTCTAGATGTATGGAGATTCAAAGAGGGACAGAGAGGGAACTGCTGAGGAGAATGTAGCACTACCACATGCGCAGGGGCAAGAAAGTCAGTGGAGCCAGATGGCTTCCATGTATGCATCATGTTTTCATCACATCACTTGGAAATAGAACCTTGTTTTTGTCTTTGTTTTCCAATTTAGTATCATAGAGCTAGAAGGAAGCTCAGAGACCACCCAGGCCAATCTGTTTATTTTATGGATGAGGTAACTAAAAGTCAGGAAGGGTAAGGGACTTATTCAAAGTCACCTACATAAGGTCAGAGGCAAAATATCACCCAAGTTGTCAGAAGGCACAGTTTTCCCTATCACATGCTGCCCCCAGCTCTTCCTTTGATAATAAACATAAGACTTTTGCTACGTAGTCTTCAAAACGGTTATATCTAAAAAGAACTAAAAAGGAATATTGATTTATATTTCAAAGGAATAGTAGGTTGTACATAACAGATTTGGAATTTCATGGGCAATCATCTCTTTTATTATACTTTGTTATAGATATGCTTGTTTTATTGCAAAAATTAAAAATATTGTTGAGTGACCATATCTTATCTCTGTATTAAAAAATTAGATTGAACCAGTAATAGAGACCTTGTAAACTATTGTTCATTTAGAGCAAAGAATCTATATCTGGGATCCATGAATATATATATACGTGTTTTTGTATGTATATATATGTATATATATATATATACATATATATAAACACATATATGTGTATTTGTGTTGTATATATGTGTGTATGTGTGTATATGCATTATGCACATATGTATGTGCATTTGCATGAGTGCATATTTATAATACACATAGGTGTGGATAACTATTTCAGTTTAACAGCTTTCCTTTGTAATTCTATTTATTTTATTCTTTTAAAACAGTATTGTTTTAAAACAGTTTTATATCTAAAATTTAAATAACATAAATAAATAAAAATTTACAACAGTATTGTAAGAAAGAGTGCATGGGCTTCACCAGATTGCCAAAAGAGCCTATGACACAGAAGAGGTTAAGATCTTCTAATAAGTATACTGATCTCTGTCTCCCTTCCTTCTCCATGCCATGGGGTAAGGGATCTCCTGGCAAGGTTGTAGCAGTTTGGTTTCCATGGTGCTGACCTAAAACTTTCCCACTTTGGGGAATGGGTAAGAGACTTTATCCAGGACATTCCTGCACAAGTGCAGGAGGAGGATAGGAAGGGGGAGAAGGAGAGAGAAGACTTTAGTGGCAACAAGCAGAGTTCAGTGACTGGATATACCTTGGAAGTAAAAGGGTCAGAAGGAGTTATGTCTGGAATGGATGTCAGGAGAAAGCTACAGTCACAACCAGAATCAGGAGGGCTAACCAGGAGGTCCAAGTCTAGACAGTGGTAAAGAGGAAAAGTGTGCCAACCTAACACATTCACATAACTAAAGGTGATGAGTTAATGAGTTTGGATTATTTCATTTGTACTTCACCCAACAAATTCCATGACCCATGGGAATGGTTGCAAGGGAAGGTTAGAAGCATGGATAAAAGATCTTACCTTTGATAGTTCAAGTTGTGGATTTTGGCCCTGTCCTTGAAGTATTTCTGGGGCCTTGAAGGGTGTGGCCTCTATAAAGGAAACATTGTCCTGGAAGGAAAGGCTTCCTGTAGTATGCAACAGAGTTGACCAAGGGCAAACTACATAATTAGAGGAACCTGAAACACAAGTGCAAGAACATAGCATTCTCAGTCTTCAGAGGTTAGGATTCTAGTCTTAAACCATATAACCAGGTGGCAACTCACAGCAGAGTAGATCAAATGCAGGCAGAACCTCTTTAGAGGCTATCTTCAATAGATATGATGGTCCCAAAAGTTGACAGGTAACTGATCATCAAGTTCTCCCTAGGATTATCTGGATTAAAACCTAAAAAACTTATATCTAATGGTGTGAGCTACACAGGAGGTAGTTTATAAGTTTTTTACATCTTTAGGATGCTGGCTAGAGTCAGAAATGGGCATATCTGCAGGCTAGCCCTATGGAACTATTTCCCACTATTTGCCTAAAGTCTTGACAAGGCATAGAGACTCTGAAACAATTGGTCAAAAACGATATGACTGGAAAATATTGCCATGTATATGAAGAGTCTGGATTTGTGATTTCATAAGTGTGATGACCTCCCAGTAAAGAAACTCCCTCCATAGATTCAGATTAGCAACTGATTTATAACTTATAGTCTTTTGCAGAAATGTATTGTCACATTTTATTTTTATATAATCTTCATTCTCCCTCCCCTCCCTCTCCCAGAAAGGCGTTCTTTTTCTTTTTTAGGTTATACATGTACGATCATGTTAAACATATTTCCACATCAGTCATGTTGTGAAAGAAGACTCAGAACAAGAGGGGGAAACTGCAAGAAAGAAAAAACTAAAAACTAAAAAAAGTGAAAATATTATGCTTTGATCTGCACTCAGACTCCATAGTTCTTTCTCTGGATGTGGATAGCATTTTCCATCATGAGTCATTTGGAATTGTCTTGGATCATTGTATTGCTGAGAAGAGCAAAGTCTGTCACAGTTGATCATTGCACAATGTTGCTGCAACTGTGTACAATATTCTGGTTCTGCTCATTTCATTCATCATCAGTTCATCTAAGTCTTTCCAGGTTTTTCTGAAATCTACCTGCTCATCATTTCTTATAGCACAATAGTATTCCATTAAATTCATATACCACAACTTGTTAATCCATTTCCCAATTGATGGGCATTCCTTCAATTTCCAATCCTTTGCCACCACAAAAAGAGCTGTTATAAATATATTTTTTGTATATGTGGGTCCTTTTCCCTTTTTTATGAAAGCTATAGCTTTTTAACTATGAATATGTGTGTGTGTGTATAAAATGTGTATATATTTAAAGAGTCCAGTAAAACTAACACATTACTCAAGTTTGGTGTTATATCTAATGTTCTGCATCCATAATCTAACTCCTAGCTATGGAGGGAAAAGGTCAGCGTGTGAATTTTTCTCATATATCTTTGGGGCCAAGATTGATTATCATAATTTCTCAGCATCCAGTTTTAACTTTTTGTTGCATAACTTATCAAGAGTTGTCTAGGTCAATGAGAGGCTTAAATGACTCGCCCAATGACTTGGTCACAGAGCTAGTATGTGTCAGAGGTAGGATTTGAGGTCTTCTAACCATTAAGTAATGCTGGCTCTCATTGCATAAGAATATTTCACATTAGGGGTGGCTAAGTGGCACAGTGAATAGAGCACCAGCCCTGGAGTCAGGAGGACCTGAGTTCAAATCCGACCTCAGACACTTAACACAAAAAAATTAGCCATGTGACCTTTGGCAAGTCACTTAACCCCAATTGCCCTCCAAAAAAGCAAAAAAAAAAAAAGAATATTTCAGATTTTTGCACTTTTTATGTTTACAAAGAGCTTTTTCATGTACATAATTTCATTTGATCATCACAACATCCCTGAGTAAAGTAGTGACAATATTACTATCTCCATTTTGGAGATACATAAACTCAGGTTCAGAGAGATTGATTGACTTTCCCAAAGTCACATGGCTAGTAGATAGCAGAGCCAGGGCTTTTGACTCCAAGTTCAATGGACTTTCCACTCAACCACATTTTTTAATGCTTTGAATTGCTATTGATTTCATAATACAAAATCTAATCATCTTACCCTTGTTAAGATCTTCAAGAATCTGTTCAGTGGCCAGAAACAAGAGAGACCACATTTCTTCCTCAGATAAAGCTTCTCCTTTCACCTGTAAGGTGCTGGCGAGAGTCACTGATGACCGGCTCATGTCTGTGAAGGGAGGAAAGAGAAAATTCTTATTCCCCTTATCACTTGTACCTCAGATTCAAACCCATCATAATCTAAACCAGGATGAACTGGCATTTTGCTGATGGTGAAAAGAATTCTGGGCTCCAGGAAAAGGCCATAAGAAATTTCACATTCTTCCAATGAGAGGAAGTGGTAAAGGTATCACCAGAGCTATACTGTCTCAGCATTGGCAGAAACATCATTGCGCTTTCCAGGTATGATGGCCATATCTGTTATCTTCCCATTGCTCAGCTGCATTACCTTCACTATGGTGCCAGAATGGTCTTAATTATATTGTAGGAGTATTAGGGAAGATATTGAGGAAGCTATATTAGGAGGGTATTAGGGTAGGCTTCATAAGGAAGATAACAGTCAACATGGGCCTTAAAGAATGGTAGGAACTAGATATTTAGGGCATGAGTGAAAGGCATTCTAGGGACAGGGAACATTGTGAGGAAAACCCAAGTTGGAAAACATAGATCATGTTCAGGAAAAAAAGTAAGTACCTCAATTTGACTAGAGCATATGTGACTGAAACAAACCAGTGGAAAATATACTTGAAGCCATCAAAGGGCTTATATCACACTTTTGGGTTAAAATCTATGCCCATATAAATATAATGTCAGATAATTTGAGGAAGGAAAAGGCATCAGCAACATAGGAGATCAAGGGAAGCATCATGTGGCAGTCCAAAGTTTCCTGTGGTACCTCTCCATGCAAGCCAATCCTCTCCCAAAGAGGTCCATACTCCCAAATTATTCCCTCTTTCTCCTCCCACTTTATTAAAATTATAATTTCCAAAAATCTTAAGTAGATGTGAAGCATTCTGATTGCCCTATTCAGTTAATTCACCATAAGACATGAATGACTCTTAAGACTGACTATTCTTAAGGATCCACGTGTACAAAAATACTTATAGCAGCTCTTTTTATGGTGGTCAAGAACTGGAAATTGAGGGGATGCCCATCAATTGGGGAATGGATGAACAAGTTGTGGTATATTAATATAATGGAATACTATTGTTCTGTGAGAAATGTTGAGCAGGCGGATTTCAGAAAAAACTGGCAAGACATATATGAACTGATGTTGAGTGAGGGGAGCAGAACCAGGAGAACATTGTACACAGTTAGAGCCACATTGGGTGATGACTAACTTTGATAGACGTGGCTCTTCTCAGCAATGCAAGGTTCTAAGACAACTTCAAAAGGCTCATGATGGAAACTGCTATCCACATCCAGGTGTCTAAATGCAGCTTGAAGCATACCATTTCTTCCCTCTCTTTTTTGTTTTGTTTCTTCTTTCTCACGGTTCATTTTATTGGTTATAATTCTTCTTAACAACATGACTAATGTGAAATATGTTTAATATGAATGTATTTGTAGAACACAAATCAGAACGTATGCTGTCTTGGGGAGGGGGAGAAAGGAAGGGGGAGAAATTTAAAACTCAAAAGCTTGCGGAACTGAATGTTATAAACTAAAAATATATAAACTAATTTTAATTTTAAAAAGATTGCCTATTCTTTCTTCTTATTATTTTTTTAAAAGGAAAATTGTTAACCTCAAAGGCTCTCTTCTGTGTATCTGTGTCCTCAACTCCTCTCTATAATGACCTGCACCCCTATCCCACCAATGCCCTTCAAACCTCTCCCTTAAATTCTAGAGTCCATAAGGTAAACCAATGAGACATCCTTCTAATTCAGGAAATTCTTCCTATCTGGAAGAATGGAAGGGTGGGATAAGGTTATTTATCTCAAATTAATAAGTAGGAATCTTTTCTTTTCCAAAGAAGGGAGGGATTTTGGCATCATTCTTTAACCACTTGTAAATGATTTAAATTCAGTATCATAGACTAGGACAGAAAGGGATCTTAGAGGTTACCCAATCCAGTGCCCTCATTTTATAAATGGAGAAACTAGGTCCTAGTGGCTTGCCCAGGGTCACACAGCTAAGTAATTGATAAGAGCCAATTCTAATCCACACCCTCTCATTCTAAACCCAGTGCTATTTCCATTGTTCATTGTACCTAGCCAGTGTTTCAGTTCATCTGTAGCTGCTTCAATATGGTTTCATTCAAAGTCAGTAATAGCTTTAAAAAATATCGTCTAGAATCTGCCAGTAAAACTAGCAAAATATAATAATTAGTCTCTGTGGTTTGGGAAAATAAAGTATTACAATAGCAAGCATTAAGAATAATAAAACTGATGAGCTAAGGAATTCTGTAGTCTTTTATTCTTGTCCTCAAAGAATTTCCTTAAATAAATTTGGCATTTTATCTCCCTCCCCCCAAAATAAAAATAAAAACCGAAACTGCCTCATACTAATCTCCAAACAGAAGAAATATTCATTTGTTAAGTCATGGGACAGAAAGCCAGACTTCCCTGGAGTCTGTGCTAATCCAGTTCTGTCAGTGAGCTCTCTTCCACAGCCAGGAACTTAAACCAGAGACATGGCTGAGTGTCCTGGAGTCCCTCTGAAATCCTTGAATTCTAATCCCAGCTCTGTCACCAGCAGCTGGACTGCCTTGATCCAAGTCTGTGGCCTCCTAATCCTACACTGACCTCCTCCCTCCTGTCTAGAGGATGAAGTCTGGCACTTATCAGAACCCCATGCATCATAAACCCAGAGAACCTACATCTCAGTTTCCTTAATAAAATCTTCCTCCCTGGGGTGATATTATCTAGTTGTCGAATAATCCCAGTATCAGGTTTAAATATCCCCCAGGGCAAAGACTGTGCTTCTTCTATAATTCCAAGACCTCTTGTGTTGTATTTCTTCCCCAACCTGCTCAAAAATATTTAGATAAACATTTATTAATGCTTACCAGTTTACAGCATTTGGAGAGTTCTCATCTCCAAGCAACTTAAAGCACTTCAAGGTTTTATTTTATTTTGTTTTTTTCCTAGTAATGCTTGGAATATCCCTCAAAATTATGATATGGAAACCAATGCATTGAGATGAAGTAACTTGCTTCAGGATCATGCTGAGAGCTATCAACATGGCCAAAATTAGAAGACAACTCCATATCACTTCCAATTGATTGTTTATTTCTTTTCCTTTATTCCTAACGTATTAGAGCAGTTGATTTTTTGCTTTTAAGTATGTCTAGGACAAATCATGAATTACCCTAAACCTCAGTGTCTTCATCTGTAAAATGAGGTTTGATTAGATGGCCTCCTACCTCCCATATGGAGCAGTTAGGTGGTACAGTGGACTCGAAGCACTCATCTTCATGAGTTCAAATTCAGCCTCAGACACTTGTCAGCAATGTGACCCTGGGCAAGTCACCTAACTCTGTTTGCCTCAGTTTCCTCATCTGTAAAATGAACTAGAGAAGGAAATGGGAAACCATTCCAATATCTCTGCCAAGAAAACCTTCCAAAAAGTGGTCGAGATGAGTCAAACAAGACAGAAAAGACTAAATGATAAGCTCCACCTATTTCTAGATGTAGGAGCCTACAATCTCATTTAAATTAAGGCAATCATTCATAAACTCTTTAGAGTGGGAGGGACTTAAGGAGTCATCTAGTTCAACCTCCTCCTACCACCACCACCACCACCACCCCAGTCAACAAAGCAGGAAGTCCCTCTATTCACTTATGGATAGTCATAGAGTATCTAACAAGAGTGACTTTGAGGAAGTCATGACACCTCTCTGGGCCTCACTGTCTTCTTCTGTCAAATGAAGGAAAGTCTTCATGTAGGAGGAGGCACCCAAGCCTTGCTTTGAAGTTCCCTTCCAGTTTTAGTAACAGATGATTCCACAAAAGTGAAAAAGTCTTGACCAAGATAATTGAGGAGGTTTTTATGTATAAAAGCCAATAAACTCTTACTCAGTTTAGACATCCATATTACTAGTACCATTGCATCAGTAGGAGGGGGAGAGAGAGATACAATGTTATTGGAATTTAAAGCTGGAAGGAACTTCTAGAAATCATCTCCTCCAACAGAGACCCTGAGATGTCAAATAATTTGTCCAAAGTCATATGACAGGTTAATGGAAGAACTGAGATCTTAACTGAAATACAAAGCCTGTTAGCATCCTATTAAGTTAATGGCTTACATGGTTACTCAACTAAAAGGTAATTAAATTATAATGAGGGTGGATTTTAGCAGGAGATCTGTGAGCAGATCATTCAGAGTTCTTTGTTTTGTTTTGTTTTGTTTCTTAATAATCTCATTTCCTCGTAATTTATACTAGATATTGGACCGCAGAATAAAGTCAAATATTAGTGAACTGGTTCTTTTGGGGAAAACATTAAGAGAATCTTTTATCAGTGGGTTCTGTGGCAATGGTGGAAGTGAAGGCAGCATGACGTAGGGAATGGGACTGAGCCTAGAGGTAGAAAGAGCTGAGTTCAAATCTTCCCTCTGCCACTTACTAGCTGTATAAACCATAGACAAATCTTAGCCTCTCTAAGCCTCACTTTTTTTCATCTATACATGGTAGATAGTACATGTAAGTACATGTTTCAGAAAGTTTTTGTGTCTCAAATTAAATATGTAAAGGAAACATTATATAAATATAAACTGTTATTATACTTATCCCAACAACAAGAAAATATGTGGGCAATCTTGGCAAAGATACAGCTTGCTGGACTTGGATTGGGAAGATCTATCAGGGGTAGGGAACCTGCAACTTTGAGGCCACATGTGGTCCTGTAAGTCCTCCAGTATGGTCCCTTGACTAAATGACCAAAGGGCCGCACTTGAGGGCCCAGAGGGCCACATGTGACCTTGAGACCACAGGTTCCTCACCCCTGATCTAAGTCCAACTATGCCTCTGACACTTATGATCTATGTGACCCTGGATAAGTCATTTCAGCTTCTATGCCCTGAGCTCCCCAGGACACTGGTAAGGACTACTTTCAGGTTGGTGGAGGGAGTTCTCATATTGACTAAGTTAAAGGTTGGTCATCTGTAAGTGGAAGGAGTTTTATTCCTGGGAGTTCCCTCTGCTAATAAAATTTACACAGTGAAAACCAACATTTGCATTGATTATTGGGACAACAATATATAAATCTCATTCCAGTGACGATAAAAACCAAGTTCTCAATCTGTTCACACAGCTAATCCACAAACATGTAAGGCACTTATTAGGTTGCTAATTGCAAGGTAGGGTCTCTTAAAAGAAACCATCTTAATGAAAGCTAGACATCCCCATCCCATAGACACCATGGCTATCTGGTAATGAAACCCTGATATGCTAAAGGGACCCCAATGGCAGTGGACAGAGCACCAGACCTGTGATCAGGAGGACCCAACTTTCTGAGTTCAAATGTGACCTCAGATACTTATTAGCTATGTGACCCTGGGAAAGTCACTTAACCCTGTTTGCCTCAGTTTCTCATCTGTAAGATGAAAGGAAATGACAAACCACTCTAGTATCTTTGCCAAGAAAACTCCAAAGGGGGCCAACAAAGAGTCAGACATGACTGAAAAATGACTCAACAACAGAAGTACAGAAATCTGCCTTCTAGTACCAGCTCTAGCACAATTCAAGTGTGGATGGTCTGAGACAAATCACTTCCTGCACCCAGGCCAGATGACCTCAAAAGTCCTGCCCAACTCTAAACGTTTATTTCCACTTTGGCATTTTGTTTGTGTGTTACCTTCAAAAGCCAAAAAGCCAGCTAAGAACACTGATTTGAAAAGCTAGAAAAGGCCTACTACAGCCTCCTCCTCTTCTGTAATGGTAAGGGAATTTGAAGATCTTCCCTGCCCCTTAATGGTACTCAAGTGGAACCCAACAGGAGGGGCTTGATTGGGGAGAGGCCTATTTTTCAGGAAGGCCCACACCTTTTGTTACTTTGTGATTGGGCAGTGGGTCACAAAGGTTGTGATATTCTCTGACCCTGGAGAAGGCTATATATACCTCTGAGTCAAGGTTTTGCTTTGAGGCTCACTTTGGGAAGAGTTGCATGATTTGGCCAGATGAGACTCTGGGTAACTCTTGAGACCCTTGGCATTGAAAACCCAGATGTTGGTGCTTCTCTCTCTGGTAACTAACTATGTATGTATGTAATAGTCAGACAGCTAGAAGCCCTGTCTGTTGGTCTGTTGAATTGTGTTGTTTCCTCTGTCTATATTTTTTGTCTTCTTGTAATTTCTGTTTGTATTTTCTGAAGTTCAAGGTGGTGAATTTTTCCCCTGAACTAAATGAATTATGTGTATGTGTGTGTGTGTGTGTGTGTGTGTGTGTATTTAATTAAAGACTGTTGACCCCTTTAAAGTTGCTTTCCTTTAGTAGAGCAGATCAAAGAACCTGTGCTAGCAGCCATCCTGAGTAAGCTAGGGTGCTTGCTGTTACACCTTCCCAAACTGACTCTGCTTATATGGGAAACTGTATAATGTCTGAATTAAAGGATTGCTGAAGAGAGTAACTAAAGTTGTTCTAAGGGTCTTTCCACCAGCCTAAAGTTTTAATTTTTACCATCTTTATCAGCAACAATACTTTGCATCATTTGCATGCACCCTCACCACTGTAATATCAGACAGCTGCATGAGCTGGCACTAGGAAGCAGGGCACGGAAGAGGAGGCCGCCCTAAATAGAATTGGGATGGCGCTGATTTTTAGTGTCTCGAAATGAGAATAAAAAGAGCTGGTATTTATTTCCAACTTTAGTACTGAGTGGCTGTTGCCCTAGGAAAGGCATAGTAGTACTTCACTCCCTCTCTACCTCAGTTTTGTCCATTTAAAAAATGGGTACAACACAGAGTATCCTAAGCTCCCACCTTCCTGCTAGGGATGAGTTCAGAGGATCAGGGATTTATAGTTGAAGGGGACTTTGAAGATTACTTAGTCCATGCCCTTCATTTTACAGAAACTCAGGCCAGGAGAACATGAAAGACTTGTGCCAGGTCACCCAGCTAGCGTCTGTGTTGAGCTTTGAACTCTCGTCTTCCATCACTCTATTCACCGTGCCGTGCTGTCTCTCAAATATCTGTAGAGCTCTTCATTCCAAAGGTGCAGTGAACAGCTTATTTTCAACCTCCAGCAAATGCTAAAATATCTCACTGTTCCCAAAATAGCGCTGAGTGAGAAATCACAAAAGGGGGCAGGCCTCCAAAAGAAGCAAAATTTCTTCAGCCTGACTCGAACTCTCAGTATCCCCAGAGAAAAACCACTTTTTAAATCTTTTTCTTCTTATTATTTCCTCTCTCTGTTTTTCCAAGCCTGTGTCTGTCTCTGTCTGTGAGCATGTGTCTCTCTCCTGTCTGTGTCCTCTTTCTCTCCCATCTGTAGTCTCTCTCTTTTCTTTCTCTGTCCTTCCTGTAGTTCTTTATCTTCTCTTCTCTCTCTCCTTTATCTATTCTCCTTTCTTCTCTCTCTTCTTGTCTCTTTTCTTTACCCGTTTTCTATTTTCCTTTCTTCTCTCTTCCATACTCTCTTCTTTCCTCTTCTCTTTTCTCTCTCCTTCTTCTCTCTCTTCCTCCCTCTCTCTCTCCCCCTGATTTTCTCTCCATTGAAAACACCAAAAGAGAAGGGAATAAGCATTTTCTTAAGTGGCTACTATGTGGCAAGTACTATGCTAAGCCCTCTACAAATATTATTTCATCACATTCACAACAATCTCATGAGGTAATTTTCCCCATTTCAGAGTTGCAGAAACTGAGACAGACAGAGATTGTGACTTGCCCAGGGTCACACATAGCTAGTAAGTGTCCGAGGCCAAATTTGAACTCGGGTTTCCCTGACTCCAAACACAACACTCTATCCTAACTGCCTCAAAAAGAAATGAATCCCCAAACCCCAGGAAAAGTGGACAGAGTATTTTACTCAGATTCAGGAAGATCTGTGTTCAAATCCTGCCTCAGAGCCTTATAACAGAGTAACTCTGGACAAGTCACTTAAATGTTCTTGATGTTAGTTCTTTATCTTTGAAATAAAAAAGTTGGTTAAGTGGTCTCAATGGTCCCTTCCAGATCAAAATCCATAATCCTATGAACTCCTTGTGATCCTATTTATAAACATTGAATTCAGAATCAAATGACTTGTGTTCAAACCTCAGCTCTTTTACTACCTATGTGATCTTGATTAATAATAACAATAGCTTACATTCATACAGCACTTACTATGTGCCAGGCACTCTGCTAAGGATTTTATAATTATTATCTTATTTGATTCTCACAACACTGAGAGCTAGGTGCTATTCCTACCCCCATTTTACAGATAAGGAAACCAAGGCAAACAGAGCTTGCCCAGGATCACATAGCTAATAAGTGTCTGAGATCAGATTTGAACTCAGATCACTCTGACTCCAGTCTATCCACTGGGTCTCCTACCTGCCTGATAAAATAAATCCCTGAGCTCCATTATATTCATATATAACATGAAGGACTTGGAGTTGATCATCTCTAAGGTCTTTCCAGACCCAAATATCATAATCCTGTTCAAGAAACATACACACATATATACATGTATATATACACATATACACACATTCATACACATATATATACATGCATACACAAACATATACATGTATATATTGCATATATACACACACAGAGGAAAGGGTAGTTATTAGATCAAGGGAATGTAGCATATGTAATGTATTTGTATTTCAACAAAACATTGGACAAAGTCTTTTGTAAGAACGTTAGAGACAAGATGAAGAGATGAAAGCTAGATTAAAAATAGGCGACTTCATGACTGGTTGAATTACAAAAACCCAAAGACTATTGGTCTATGGACCATAGTCTGTTTTAGTACCTGACATTCATACAGCCCTTTACCATTTACACAGTCTTTTTGTCAGTTTTTAAAACATGAATGGATTCTATTTCCAATAGCATCAACGGGTAACTTTGTTTTTCCCCATGGGATCTAAATGAAAAAAGAGAGAGAGGGAGAGAGAAAAAGTGGTTGAGGGAAGGGGAGGATAGGAGCAGAGACAAGGAAGGTCATTTTTATACCATGTCTTTTCCCTGATAATTACAAGCTGTAAAAACCTTTAAAGAGCTGTGAGCTTGATTCACAGACAGGAAAATAGGGAGGAAGCTAGCTACATCACTGCTTTCTATTCTGCAACAAGTCAGAGAAGGAGAGAAACCCTAGACAGAATTGAGGAATAACTCTGAATGGGAAAGAAGTGGATCAATCCTTGGGATGTGTGGAACAACCAAATAGTTGCTTTCCATGGTCTAGACAAAGAGATGACAATAGGCTGGGTCACCGCAACCAGCAGGACATTTACCAGAGACAGCCATGGTCACCAAAGGTAGGAATAACCTCAGAGAATTGAAGTTGGGAATCGAAAAATTTGGTTTTAAGTTCAGCCTCCAACATTGACCTTGAGTAGGTTACTTCTACTCTCTGAGACATGTTTCCTGATCTAGAGACTAGTATATCATTAATATCATCATCAGCATCAGCATCCTAGCATTTATATAATGTTTCAAGGATTGCAATACACCTCATGACAAACCTGGCAGGAAGAGGTTATTATCCACATTTTACAGATAAGGAAACTGAGGCAGGCAGCAATCAAGTTTCTTGCCTGGAGTAGCATGGCTAGAAAGTGTCTGAGGCAGCATCTGAGCTCAAGTCTTCTTGACTTCAGATCCACAGGATAACAACACTATCTTACAGGAATACTGTGAGAGAAGCACTTTGCAAAATTTAAAGTGCTATGCAGATGAGTTTTTAATGATAATTATTATTCTCATATAAATGGGGGAAAGTGTCATCAAGTGATTAGTGTGTGCCACACACACTGTACTAAGGGCTGAGAACATAAATACCAAAGTAAAGACAGTCCTGGCCTCAAGGAGCTTACATTCTAATGGGAGAGACCACACACAGAGAGAAGCAATACCTAGGGAGGCTCACTCTGGTCTGGAAAAATGATGGTGAGGGATGGTGAATGGGGAGGAGGGAATAAAGAGAAGAATGGTGGCCCAAGCATTCCTAAAAATAGTGATCTGAGAGAAGCATCACCAATCCAGACAGAAAGGCACTAGGAAGAAAGGTTATACAGGGCAGCAAGGTAGCAATACTTCCTGGTGTAAATGGAGCAAGTCATGTGATGAAAAATGCTATCCACCTCCAGAAAAAGAACTGCTGGAGACTGAATGCAGATTGAAGCATATTTTTTTAACTTTATTTTTCTTGGGTTCTTTTTTGGGGGGGGGTCTATGTTTTCTTTCACAACATGACTAATATGGAAATATGTTTTACATGACTGCACATGTATAATCTATGTCAAATTACCTGCCTTCTCAAGAAGGGGAGATGGGAGAGAGAGGGAGAGAATTTGGAACTCAAAATTTAAAAAAAATGTTAAAAATTGTTTTATATGTAACTGTAAAAATAAAAGATAAAAATTTTTCAGAAAAAATAAAAATAATAAATGGAGCAAAGTTATTCATCAGAGCCTCCATTAACCACAACTACTAATGGAAAATGTATCAGAACATGCAGCCATATTCCTCTGCTGAGTCCATAAATAAAGGAAATGCTTCATAGTATAGAATTTAGATGCAGATGCATGCCATAGGAATCAATAGTCAATAATCCACCATCAGGTAATCACCAAACAATTCCTATTAGCTAGATATTTTGCTAGATGTTGGGGATACAAAGATAAAAAAGAAATAGTTTCTGACCAAGTACTGAGCAAGTGCCGTTGTAAATAAGACAAATACAAAAGAAATACAACGTGTTTTGGAGAGGAGAAAACGACATGGGCAAGGGAAGAATCCTTTAAATCCTTATGCGGGATGCTGTACTTTACCTGTGCTTTGAAGGAAACTCGGGATTCTAAGTGGCATCTAAAGGGAGAGAAAGTGTTCCAGGCTTCGGTGATGCTTGTACAAAGACATTGAGCTGGGAAATGGAATGTTGGGTACAAAGGATAGAAAGCAGTGTGGTTTTACTGAACTGCAGAGGGCATGAAGGTGAGAAATATGCCTGGACATGTAGGGTGGAACCAGATCATGGAGAGATTTAAATGCCAAACAGTGCAGTTTGCATTTTATTCGGAAATTTGTAGAGAGGCACTGAAGTTTCTGAGGAGAAAAATGACATGCTTGGCCCTGTGCCAAGGTAAATTTGGCAGCTGTTTAAGAATGGATTAAATAGGAGAAAGACTTGAAGCAGGAAAAGCAATTTGAAGGCTATTGTAATAGTCCAGGCAAGAGAGAATGAAGGTCTGAAACAGGTCTGGGGACCTGTGAGCTCATACAGATGGACAGATGTGAAAAATATTGCAGAGGTATAAATAAGATATGACTACTGATTGAATATGGAGCAAAGGGCAAAAAGGGTCAGAGCAATTGAGAGTGATTCTAAAAAGTTTCTGGGATCACATGACCAGCAAGATGGAGAACGAGACATTTTCTCTGATCCTTGAAACCTCTCAAACCTCTCCAAAATAGTAATTATGTAGCAGAGACAAAGCAATTTCATCTGTCCCCACAGTTTAGAACACCAAAAATCCTAACATTGTAAATATTCTGATGAACTAATGACAGATAAAGCTAATTTGTAACCTCTAAAATGCTCACTCAGCATCCCTTGGCCATTGATCATTATGCTCTGGCAGGGCTATATAAGCCAAATATTTGGACTTGCAACGGAACTCAAATTTACCACCACCCCTCCTTTTAGTGCCACAGAAAACCAAAAAGTAGAAGTTCTCTAAGGCTGAGAAGGCAGCAAGGCAGAACACTGTGTCACATAGAGCTTAGCCAGATAATCAAGGAACGGAAGAAACCAGAACATTCACATGTGTGTGCAGTTTTGTGACACTTCACTAAGCCTAAATAAAAGAACCCAGAATCAAGCTGGGATCAGTTCTGTCCCCCACCCCCACCCCCACTCCTGCCACCACCCCTCAGGAAAGACACTGAAGTCAGTGAATTGTGAATTGCTCAATAGTGGAAGAGGCAGAAATGACTTTGAGGTCTAAATCCTAATGAAAAGGGAAGGAGTCAGAAAGTAAAAAATAAGGAAGCCAAAAAGTAGGGGAGGGAGTGTGAAATTCCTACAAAATCACAGGAGAAAGAAAACTCAATTAATAACCTTGAGTATAAGCAGATAAACCAACAGGGAAAATAGTAATAACAGGAAGGTAATATAATCTCAAAATCAGGTAAAAGAGTCCAGACATCTAAAACTAATTATTGCAAGACAAAGGAAAATGAATTAACACCTGATGAGACAGAAGATCTTGCCTATTTCCAAGAGAATGTGGCATTGGGGTGGCTAGGTGAATAGAGCACTGGCCCTGGAGTCAGGAGGACCCGAGTTCAAATCCAGCCTCAGACTCTTAACACTTACTAGCTGTGAGACCTTGGGCAAATCACTTAACCACAATTTCCCAGCCTTCCCCTTTCCAAAAAAAGAAAAAAGAGAGAGAAAGAAAGAAAGAAAGAGAGAGAGAAAGAGAGAGAGAGAGAGAGAGAGAATATGGAATCTTAGCAGGATATTCCTGAATGGTTAAAAAGAGAAGTAGGAATTGTGAAACATGATTTTATTCTGTATAGCAACAAAAAAAAAATAGCAAAAGAGAAAAACTTGTACCCAAAGTGGCAAGTTTTACCAAAAGGAAAAAAAAGAGAACAAAAAAAGAGAGCAGAAATGCATATGCACAGAAATAAAGGACAATTTGGAAGAAGAGAAGCAAAAAGTAATAATGTTAAAAGACTAAAAGATTTATTAGTTTATCTGAATCTTTTAGTCTATAACATTATTACTGCAATAATCTTCATACAAGCATATTGTACTCATCTGAAAGATAGGATGTGTAAAAATAACTTAAGGATTATAGGTCTCCCAAAAGAACATGACAAGTCAAAAAACCTGGAATGTCCATCTGTTCCTGCAGCCCTCTCACTCTCAAACACACTTCCACCACACCAGCTCCCTCTCTCCATTGGTGAGTTCCTGCCAAGATCTCTCTTTTGGGGAGGAGCCCAAGCTGGCCACTCATCATTCCCCTCCAGACTCTGCTTCTTACTTGTAGGACTTCAACACTATGCACTCATTGGTTAAGTTTATCCCACCCACTACCTGATTTTCATGCCCCTTTTCTATGTAGGTTAAATGTAATCTTCATGAGGGAAGGGACCCTTATTTCTTCCTTTTGTTTGTATTTTGATTGCCAGTTCTTAGCACAGTGCTAGGCACACAATAAGCACTTAGTAAATACATGCTGTATTTGCCTTGCTTTCTTATCTAGTGAGGAATGAAGCTTAGGAAATTACCACTTGTCAGGAAATTCAGAATAATAATTAACCAGTGAGAGAGCGATTTTGGTCACCAAGACTGAATCCATTCCATTTAAGCCCAGAATTTAGGGTGCTAGTTTATTGGTTATGTACACAGGTGGAAGGGGAAGAGAATAAGTATTTATGTAGTACACACTACATGCCAGGCACTGAGCTAAGTGCTTTTTGAGATTAAATATTATCTCATTTGATTCTTACAACAACTCTGCAAGGTAGATATTATCATCTCCATCTTACAGTTGAGGAAACTGATGTTAAATCACTTGCCCAGGGTCACACGGCTAGTAAGTATCTGAGGCTGGATTTGAACTCAGCTCTTCCTGATTCCAGGTTCAATGCTCTAACCACTGTACCACCAGCTGCCTCATACAGAAGGAAACTGCAATGATTTGATTAGGATTTAGTAAACCCTAAACTAGAGGAAGTCAGTTGAGAAAATATTTATATCTCTGATAAGAGTTTGGTGTCGAAAATATATGGGGAACTGACATAAAACCTTAACATCAAGACTCAATCCACAAGGTACAAAGTTGTCAAAGGATATGAACAAACAGTTCTCAAAAGAAATGTTACAAACTGTAAAGAACCATATTAAAAAGTATTACAAATCATTAACTAGAAAAATGCAAATCAAAACAATTCTAAGATTTAACTTGCCCAACAAACTGACAAAAATTAGAAAATACAGGAGTAATCAATGTTGGAGGATTGGTGAAGCTATGAATTGAGTCAACCATTTTGGAATCTATTAGAAATTATGCGAATTAAGTGATTAAATTATCCATACCATTTGACTCAGAGATTCTTCTGCTAGGTAGCTATGAAAAAAAAAGGAAGCCCTCATATATACCAAAATACTTATAAAAGTATTTTCATACTTAAAAAAAAGAAGTAGCAATGAAGCAGATGACCATCAGTTTGGAAATGGATAAACAAACTATACATGAATATAGTGGAATATTATTGTGCCATAAGGAGCAATTAAGGGTATTACAGAGAAATAGGGGAAGATTCATATAAACTAATGCGAAAACAAGTAGAATCAAGAAAATTATCTACATAATGAATACAAAATATAAATGAAAAGAACAGCAAAATAAAATGGAACATTTTGCAAATCTAATAATCAAGGTTCACGCCATTGAAAGGACAAGAAAACGCACTTTCCTCTCTTCTTTTCCAGTGTGGGAGACTATGATTATGGAACGTTGCACATATGGACTATGGTCAGAGATGGTTAATATGTTTATTCATTTGGCTGAAGTGATTTTCTTTTTCTCCTTTTTTACTATTTGTTATAGGAAAAGAATCTCTGGAAATTAAGGTGATACAAAAACAAAAGAGTTAATAAAAATTTTAAAGAAAAAGACTTTAGAGAATAGCATTTTATGTGGCTGTATACAGCAGAGATTTCTTTTAAAACTGTGTGTTCATATCCTTAGATCATTTACTAATTTGGGAATGGTTCTTTTTCTTATAAATTTAATCAGTTCTTCATATATCTTGAATATTAAATCTTTATTAGAGAAAGTTGCTGCAAAAATTTCTCGGTTATTTCCCTTTTAATTTCAGTTTTATTATACTTGTGAAAATCTTTTTTAAATTTTATGTTATCAAAAGTAACCATTTTATTTTCTGTGGTGCTCTCTATTCTCTGTTCCTGAATATTTCTCCTATTTATATTATATAAAGTCATATGAAAAAGTGTTCCAAAGGACTACTAATTAGCAAAGTGAAAATTAGAGCAATTCTGATATTCTACCTCATACCTCTTAGAGTAACAAAGATGACCCAAAAAAAAGGTAAACTATAAATGTTGGAGGGGTTGTGGAAAAGTAGGTATATTGAAGCACTGTTGGTGGACTTATGAAAAGATAAACACATTCTGGAAAGCAATTTGAGATTATACCCAATTTCTAAGCCCTTTTACCTAGTGATATCACTGCTGGACGTACCTAAAATAATTTTTTTTGAGAGACAGAGAGACAGACTGAGACAGAGACAGAGAGAGAATCCTTTGCATACAGAAATATTTATAGCAGCTCTTTTTGTGGTGCTAAAAAAAAACTGGAAACTAAGGGGATGTGTATCTGTTAAGGAATGATTGCCTAAGTCATGGTATATGAATGTATTGTACTATAAGAAACGAGGGGATAAGATTAAAAAAAAAGAAATGGAAAGACATGAACTGTGTGCAGAGTTAAATAAGAAACAGAAAAATAATGTATGCTATCATATATTATAAAAATGAGTAATTTTGGAGACTTTTACAAACTGACAAAGATAGAAATGAGCTAAACCAGAAGAACAATTTATACAATGGCAACAACATTGTGAAAACAAATAATTTGGAAAGCTGTAAGAACTAGAATAGATACAAGGACCATTCATGATTCCAGAGGACTGCTAGTAAAACATGCAATCCTTAACAGAGAAGTGATGGATTTAGGCTGAGGGATAATACATACATAGACAGACACACACATAAACATATATGTGAGCATACATATACACATTTATGGTATATAGCCATTAAGGGAATTTGTTTTGCTTAACTACATGTTTGTTACAGGACATTTGTTGAGGGAGGATGGGTTTTCCCTATTGGAATAGGGAAGAGAAGGGAAAAAATAGATTTCTCTGCTTTGTTTAAAATCAAGGGAAAAGGTGCTACAGATGTGAAATTTTGCATTAAGTTTCAGATGAAGTCACCGTATTAGTTTTATTTAACTGTTTTTACTTTGTTACAACACACCTCTCAGAAAGTGGGAGTCATCTGTAAATGTTTGTAATATAAAAACAAAAAACATCAATAGGACATTTGTTTGGGTTTTTTTGCCTTTTAGAGGGGTGAAGGCAGAGCAATTGGGGTTAAGGGACTTGGCTAAGGTCACATGACTAGTAAGCGTTAAGTGTCTGAGCAGGATTTGACCTCAGGTCCTCCTGACTCCAGGGCCAGTGCTTTATTCACTGTGCAACCTAGCCAATCCAATAGAACTTTTTTAAGAAGTAGGGAAGAGGGAATAGCCACTGATTTTGCCTAGGCAGATGGGTCAAGAGATGTGTTAGAGAGGTTCATGGAAGACCGGGAATATGACTGCAGAAAAAGCAACTCTACCCCAAATATAGGAGACCATACCTAGAGTCTTAGAAGGAGGAAATGAGTATGTCTGATGCCAGTGTTAAGAAGCAGCTGACCAATACATGTATGAAGTAGGTAGGAAAGGTTATGAACTCATCAATAAACACACATGTAAGGCATCTGCACTAGAGATCGCAAGATGAAGAACCATTCGTGTTGGAACTGATCACATATCACACATGAATTCCATCAAAACATACCTATGCCTTGAGTCCCTTCCCCAGACCATAAGGAAAGTTCTTCATCAATAAGACCAGTAACCACTTCTGGCTTTAATTAGGCATAGGAGGCACAATGGCTATCTAATCAAGCCAACCAAACTCCTAAGGGGGCACAGAAAACATTAATGGAAGAAGAGGAAGATCCTAAATTACCTTTGACACAATGGCCTTTTCTATACTTCAATAGAAAACTTTGTTTCTGTCATGCTCCATATTGCTCTTCTCCATACTTTGCTGCTACAGAAGGATGAGGGTTGGGAGGCAACAGGGGAAATTTTATTGCCAGTCACCCTATGCAGCTGATTCCCATACCCACTCTGCAAGCAGTCTCCAGTCCAGAGTGAAAAGTCATGCAGGTGCTTCCATGGCAATGGAGCACATACCGTGTCTCTTCCCATGACTAATTCTGGCTTCTGGATTCTTTTTCACAAACTATGTTCTATTGTGTGTTGTGTTCTTTTGCTTTTTGTCACTCACAACCCAGTAAATTCCACCACAGGCAATCTTTTATCTTTTACTTGCACACACCCCTATCTCTCTTCCTCCTTCCTCATTCTTTTCATGTCTTATATAATTACCTCTCTCTCTCTCTCTCTCTCTCTCTCTCTCCCCCCTCCCTCTCTTTCTCTCCCCCCCCTCGTCTCTCCCTCTCACGTTTTTCTGTCTTTGTCTCTCTGTCTCTGTCTCTGTCTTTTCCCTCCCCCTTTTCTACCTATCCTGCTTCCAGAGTACTCTTAGCATACAGAGTATGTTTTAACCTGAGAAAGACCTTAGCTTAAAAAATGCAAACTCTCCCACTGCATCCGGGACCATCTCCAGTCATCCTGATCTATGTCTTGCCACTGGATCCAGATAGCTTTGAAGGAGAGTGAGGCCGGTGGCTTTGCACAGCCCTGCCTCACTTAAATACAATTCATTTGCAAGTGAAGATATCACCTTCCTATGTCTTTGGTCCTCTTTGAGAACTAAGGACAAACACTGTTTCATTACAGAATAACAAAATGTCAGCACTATAAAGTATTTTAGTGAGATTATCTAGTCCAATACCCTTGTTTTTCAGATAAGAAACTGAGACCTAGACAGATGAAGTCTTTTACTCATAGTTACACAATTAATAAGTGGCTTGAATGTAGATCTCTGGTTTCGGGTCCTGTGCTTTTTTACTCTATGCATGACACTTTCTCCAAGGAAAGTTCTATGCTGCTTTAGAAATAATAATTTATGAAAAAATACATACCCTGTAGCCTTTAAACAAAAAGACATCCATGAAAATGTTAAAGCTGTTGGTTAGCTTTACTTTTTTGTAATTGCTTGCCAGAAGTAATTCACTTAAAAAAAAAGAAAACCTCAGAACCAGGTAACTGCAGCTATATATGTATGTGCATAAGTATGTATATGTATAATAAGAGGGGGGGTAAACTTCAGCAAATTGTATTCAAATCCTCTGTTTTCCTTTTATGCTCAGATCTTATTTGAAGGAATTCAAACTTCAGCTTCTGACCTCCTCACTTTTCAATGTTCTTTGCCAAGTGTTCCGGTGACAGCTTCTTGCTTTCTAAGTTAGTCCATGTTACAGTAATGTACTGTATCACAAAATTAAGGTCTTTATGCAATATGACCTAGCACAAAATATAAGCCTTGAAGTCAAAAGACCTGGTTTGAAGTCCAAACTAGCTGTGACCATGAGTTAACAAGGGCAATTCTCTATGACTGTAAATAGAATGTAAACTCCTTAAAAGTTTCATGTTTGTCTTGGTATCCTCAGCCTAGCACAATGCCTTTCCCATAGTAGGTTGTTAAAGACTTGGCCATTTATTGATTGATAAATCAGAAAAATGACCAATCTGTATCTTAAATAATAGTAGCCATATTTATAGACTGCTTTAAAGTTTACAAAACACTTCACATATTTTATCGCCTTTGATATTCCTAACAACCCATTGAGGTGAGTGCTATTATTATCCCTTTTTTACAGATGTAGAAACTGAACCCGAGAAAATTTAATTGACTTGCCCAGGGTCATTCAGCTAGTGAGTGTTTGTGGTGGGATTCAAAGCATTCTGACTCCAAATCCAACACTCTCTACACTAAACCGGACTCTCAGTAAAGGGAATTTCTGCACCAAGATTCCCCCAAAAGTATGAAATTCCAGGTCTAGAAAAAAAATTTAAACAACTTTGATCATTTGATAGTTTGATAGTTGCATGAGCAAGGTTATTATGTCCATGGACACAGACTGTAACAGCATCTCCTCTTGTTAAGTGCAATATAAAGTGCAGAGTTAAAGGATTTGGTTTCAGCTCCTGACTGTGCTACTTGCTATATATGTGATATTCAGCAAGTCATTCCTGCTCTTTAGGCCTCAGTTTCCTTGTCTGTAAAACAAAGTACTTGCATATAAATCAGAAATCTTTAGTTGTTTTCATTCATCTCCTTCCATAGGCTCCATAGAAGATCCATACAACCCTTAGCAAATTGTCTGGGGGTAGAAAAGATCAACTCCATTTTTTTTCCACTATTGGATATACAAAACACCCAGCTAATTAGCTGAATCCATCCCCATCTCATCTAGTTGAATTGACACCATACAGACAACTCCCTTTAGAATTATAATTTCCAAGCTTCTTAATTTTTTTTGATCTGGATTCATGATTTCAATGTTATTGGAAATGTCCTCCACAGATACAAACCCTTCAGACCTTTCAAACTTATAGTCTTAGAGAATTTCAGGGGGCTGGGAGGACAGAAAGTTTAAGCAACTTGTCCAGAGTCACACAACCAGCATATGGGAGAGACAGGACTTGTAGCCTGAGTGTCAGGATCACAGATTTAAAGCTAGACAGGATTTAGCCCAACCTTCCCTCCAATTTGCAAATGAGACCACCAGGACCCATGGATGTTAAGTGACTTGCCCAGGATACTAGTGCCTAGAGTGGAAGACAGAACTCAAACCCAGGTCTTCTGACTTCATTTCCAGTCCTCTTTCCCCTACACCACACTTTCCCAGAACCACTTCATGTTAGTTCTTTTCTCTATATGGGAGACCATGCCTAAATCATAATATTTTTCTAAATAGCCATTTCAGAAGTAATCCCCTAAAATCCCCTAGAAAAAAAGAAAGATGCTATTCCCTATTCTGGGGCGGGGAGTTGGGGAGAAAACACAACGTTTCTGCACCTTGGACCCACTGAAAAGCAAAAGAGTGAAAGGAGTTACCTCTGTTCATTTGTCAAACACTGCCTCCAAATGTCCCAGAAATCTCTATCCTAGGTCTTCATCATCATCCCAGACTTCCCAATAGTGAGCAAAGATTTGTTTCCTTTTGGATAGATTTTTTTTTTCCTTTCTCTCTGCTGCTGCTGTTGCTGTTACTGTTGCTTTTGTTTATGGCTTGTTACTAAGCGCTTGCAGTGGGCGGGCAAATGGCTAGAAGAGTCTACAATTACTTCCTCCGCTCTTACTATGTCACAGTTTGATGTTCCTGCTCTACTTTGAAGAATTAACTTTTTAGCAGTTGGCTTCCAAGGCACCTAGGGTACGACCCATGGGTAAGAACTCAATTGGATTACTAGACGCCTAAGACGTCAGATTGAAAGCTAAGTCACAGGCTTTTGCACTGAGGTCACTTTCAAGCCTGAGCCCAATCAAGAGAGGCTGCCCAGCAAAGGACCAATGGATCATCCCAGGAGTAGTCTTAGTTTTCATTAACTAGGAAATCCCTTACACCTTTTAACAGAGATGAAGGTTTTGAACCTATGCCTTGATAAAGAAAAATAGAAGTGTGAAACTGAAACATATTTCTTAAAATTTTGGACTAAAATAGGAAAGAAAAATAGGAAGTGCTTTGAGCTGAGCTGCTAAGGAAAAGGCAGCTAATAGAGGATGGGGAGAGAGTAGTCTATTTCTTGGGATCTTTGGGTCAAAGAGATTAGCATAGAATAAATCTGGATGCTTCCCTGAATCAATGAAGACCAAGAACAGACCCCATGAAACTATCAAGTCAACAACAGTTTCAAACCACGCCAGTCTCTCTTTTTCCTATATCAATGTCTCTTTTGGGGGAAGTTTCTTCTTGGTTTGGCAGTATAATTGAAAACAGGCCCAAAAAGAGACCACCAATCTGGGAGCACGGAAAAACAGACCCATGTGGATATTTGGTGAGCCCACTTTTGGAAGCTGACAAAGCAGTTTAATAAAACATAAGTGTGGGCCCCATGTGTAGCAAAAGACTACAATTCTCTTCATTTTTTTTCCTTATTGTGATTTTTTGCTTTCAAATCAGTTATTTCCCACTGAATCCTCCATTATAACCAAAGAAAAAGATTAAAGGTAAAACCAGCCCACAGTGAACATATCTGTTAGCAAAAACACTCCACGTCCATTTACTCTCCTTTCTTATCCTTCACCCTTAATCACATACATACGCCATTGTCACACTAATGAGAATAGGGAGGCGTTTTACATGATCAGTTTTCTAGGATGGAGATGGTTCATTATAATTCATCACAGTCCAAATACCTTTGAGTGTGATCATTTACATTATTTGTTTAATTTGCTCCTGCTTTCTACACTTTGCAACACTTCATTCGCGTCTTCCCTATCTCTCTGGATTTCTCCCATTGGTTACGTCTTGCAGCACAATAACATATGCCACAATTTGTTCAGTCATTGTACAATTGATGGGCACTCGTTTTGTTTTCAGGTTTGTTTCATTGCTACCATAAAGACTGTTAACGTTAGTATTTTGTAGTATATAAGTCCTTTGTTTCTGGGATCAATGGTTATGAACAAGTTAGTAATTTTCTAATATAATTCCAAATTGTTTCACAATTGTTGGATTAATTAATAGTTCTACGAACAGTTCTCCACTCTTTCCATAGTCCCCCCAATATTGATTATTTCTATTTTTGAATCATCTTTGCCAATTTTCTGAGTTTGAAGTGAAACCTCAGCATTTATTCCATTTAATTTATCTTCTTATTAGTTATTTTGTACCTTGTCATAAGATTATCAATCATTTCTTTTTCCCTTTCCTCTAAATAAATGACATGTACATTCTAAAATAGTCTAAATTTAAAAAGAATGAAATCGGGATTAATGAAGATTTCTATATTTAAATATATGTAGTGGTAGCATGTTATAGTGGATAGAGGTTGATGTTGGAACATGGAAGATGTGAGTTCCTCTCCCACCTCCAATATAAACTGGTTACATGATCCTGGGTCAGTCAACCACTCAGCACCCTGGGAAATTCTTTTAGAATACAAATCATAGAGCAGTTGCTAACCTATATCAGTGTAGTAAGTTTTTTCCCTCATAGAGATATCCCTACACCAATTAAATAAGAAGTCTAGACCAAAAAAATAAAACAAAAATACTTAGAATGCTTCCTCACCTTAAAATGACACTATATTTTAAATGGAGTATCAATGTAGCTGCTATCATGCAGTTCACAGCTTATCCATCCTCTGAGACTTTTGTCCATGGCCTCCTGTAAATGTGCCACAGTGGGGTCACCTTCCATATAAGATCTCTTTCTACCCTGTGGGTACCAATGAAGCACATAGACTACCCTTCAGTCAGTACTTGCTCTTGCTACATCATTCCCCATCACTTTCTCCATCCGCCCATTTCTCTGATGGCATCCTTTATGCTTCTTTTCCTGTGGAAACATAGTATCCTATCAATCAACCTATAAACAAGCACTTGTCAAACATTTCATATGTGCCAGGCACCACGCTAGGTATTGGTGATGCAAAGACAGAAAGAAATAGTCAATTCTATTCCTTTGAGAAGTTGATATTTCAATCACCATGGATTTAGAACTGGAGGGGTCTGTCTAGCCCACTTGTCTCATTTTATAGTCGAGGTAACGGAGGCACCCAGAGGTTAAGTGGCTCACCCAAAATCACATAGACAGCTGAAAATTCAGGATTTGAATTTAGGCATTCTGACTTTAAATCCAGAGTTCCATAAGTGTTTGGCTTTTTTTTCTTTTTTTTTCTATACCATATGACATGCTGCTTCATCTGTACTGTTTCAGCATGCTTGTGCCCACTACTGACTTCTTCATTGCCCTTTGTGTGAATCTTGGAATTAGTATTATTTTATTTTATTATTTTTTGGAAGCAACTGGGGTTGTAACTTGCCCAGGGTCACACAGGTAGTAAGTGTCTGAGGCCATATTTTAACTCAGGTCCTCTTGACTCCAGGGCTGGTACTGAGTCACCTAGCTGCCCCTATTTTATAAATCTTAGAAAACCTCACAAAAGCTAAACAATATACTACAGTCACACTGCTAAAAAATGTTAAAGGCATAATTAGAATCTAGATCCTCAAAACCCCAAACCCAGCACTCTATCTACTATGGTATACTGCTAATATAAATCACCATCATCACCACCACCACCATCATCATCATCATCACTAGTCATCTCTTGGATGCCATTTAGACCACAAGCCCATAACAGAAACACACTTTTCACCCAGTAACAACATATCCTAATTGCAAACAATATATCTCACAGAAAAGAAGCAACCTCCTGAGTGCTAGCTTTGCAAATTCTAACTTTTAAAGTAAGGGGAAATTATACGATGAAGCCCTTCTTCGGACCACATCTTTCTGCCTCTGCCAACATTTCTTTGCTCCTGAGATTAGTTACTTTTGTTTTTGCTGTTCCCAAACCAAATAAAATTTCATGGGAGTCATTTGCAGTGGAATATTGAGAGTTAAGGGGTTAATTCAGTCAGGAGAACTGTTCAGATCTGAGATAATCTCAGAGTCCTGGTTGCGCCAGAGCAGCAAAGATGCAGCTAGTAATTATTGCTGCCAACTGTGGGACTATGAGATGGATGAACAGTGCTGGGTCCCACTATCATCCATCATTACCCAACATATTCAGCTATGCATGAGACACAGAAGAACCAAGGGGAAGAATGAAAGGAGGCAGACAAGAGCATAGCCAGGAACAATAATGCAAACCAATGAAATAAAGAATTGGGGAGTGGGGGCAATCCAAGACAACCTAGCAAATGAGAACTTGAAAGCAGAGTCCAGGATGCAGGGAAGCCTGGGTCAAAACTGCCGTGAGGCTGGCACCCAGGAGGAATACAATCAGGGTCATAGTTAAAAGGAATTTTCTCCTGATTGGGTTCGTGGTATTTGGTGACTCATTTTGACTGGGTGTAACCAGGTGGCTGACTTTCACTCTTCCTCCAGAAACTCACAGTCCTCACATTACTAAATGCCTGGGTCTAGCAGGGAATATCTCTAATCATAACATTTCATACAAATCTCAACAGTTCCTCTTTAGAGCTCTCGACTTGATTAATGAATCTTCTTTAATCCATAAATTATTCATGCTGATTTTGGCCTAAACTTACTCTATATGCATTGTATTCTTTTAAATCAGTAATTAGATGTGAACATGGTATTTTTTAACTACTGCCTTGCCTCATCCCTGTGTTCTTCACAAAATTGACTTCTTCTTGACCCTCTACTTTGATGCATCATACCTGACGGCATCCTTTGCTATTCTAATCACTCTGCTATGCCTGACATGTTAGGGAGCAAATCTTCTGCAAGTCCATATTTTCTCCTAGTAAGGGAAGACAACAGAGCTGAGTCCTAGGGGGAGGAAGGCAGGAGGCATAGCTGCTGAGCCAGGAGAGTCCTATAGCATTCCCACCAAAGTGGGAGCTGTGATTAGCCAGCATTTTTAAGCAGACAAGAATAACGCGACCATTGCAAATGTTTGTTAAACCAATCCCCATAATTCTACTAATACAGAGCAATCAAGTGCAAGGAGAAAAAAAAAGGAAGTAGGCAGCTAAGACTATCTGTTGCAGGTACCTTTATTTGAGAGGTAGCATGATGCATTGCAGTGGTGTCCAACTCAGATAGAAATGGGAGCCACTAAATCATACCTAAGGATCCCTGTGGGCTGTATGCAGACTTAAAAAACCATATATTAATGTTATTGATGGTTCACTGTGTTTTTTGTTTATTTCATTAAATATTTCCCAATTGCATTTCGATCTGGTTTGAGCATCACTCTCAAGTGTTGTGGATCACATGTAGCTGCTGAAGGTGTGTTTGACCACCTCTGATGTAGTGTACAGAGTGCTGCTCTTGGAACCTGGAAGACCTAGGTTCAAATCCTGCCTCGGTCACTAGCTGTGTAACTCTCGACAAGTCACTTACTTTTCTTTACCTCAGTTTCTTCATCTGTAAAATGAAGGGGAAGAGCTGTGCTATATGGCCTCTAATATCCCTTCTAGCTCTAAATATATTATCCTGTGCAAAATCACTGAGTCCCAGAAATCTTCCCTGTCATGTCTATGTCAGGTTGGTGGTGGTGGTGGCGGCAGCTGTTACCGTTATTGTCATTTTATGGGGAAGGGTTAGTTGTCTGTTTGTCATTTCTTTCTTTAAATTTGTGTCTTTGGTTAGTTTTTTTTGTTTGTTTTTTTCTCTGCTTATATATCTCACATTCTGGGAAGGTAGAAATGAAAACATGTGCTACATGTTTTCCTACAGCAGTAATTCTTAACTTTTTCCTGCACGTTTGGTAGTCTGGTGAAGCCTGTATACCTCTATTCAGAATAATATTTTTCAATGCATAAAATAATATACACAGAATTATGACAGAAACCAATTCTATTAAGATACTATTATTGAAATATTAAAAAAAAAAACACAAATTCACAGACCCCTGCCTACTCCAGAGGTATCTCCTGTGTTTACGACTATGCTTACGAGTTACTCTGGGATCTAAGATGTGAAACAACACCAGTAGAGTCATTCTGCGATGAACACTTGCCTTCTGGTATTGTTCTTCCCATGTAGGGCATGAGTAATGGGGACTAAGGCTGCTATCAGCAAGGTGGAGGAGTCAGTGAAAGTGGAGGCCTTTGTCTTCAGATCTCCTTCACCTCCTGTCTGGGTTCATTCTTCCCTTTCCACACCTACTCACTTCCACAACCATACAGGGCCCTTGGGCTGCATCCTAAAATATAAAAATCACTCATAAATCTCACTTTCACTGTTGGAAATTTTGTCACCAAATTTTGGAATTGGAAGCTATCTTAGAGGGCTTTTGATCCCTTCTATTTTACATTTGAGAAATTTGAGTTCCAAAGAGATAAGGGATTTGCTTCACTAAGTAGTGACAGAGCAAGGATTTGAACTCAGGTCTCCTGACTTCACACACAGGGCCTTCTCTGCTATATACACCATTAACAATCATTTGTGTTCAGCAAGTTGCTGTTGATGTTCAGTCATTTTTCAGTCATTTCCAATTCTTCATGACCCCATTTGGGATTTTCTTGACAAATTTACTGGAATGGTTGGCCATTTCCTTCTCCAGCTCATTTTATGGATGAGGAAACTGAGCCACATAGGGTTAAGTGACTTGCCCAGGGTCACACAGTTAATAACTATCTGAGGCCAGATTTGAACTCAGGAAGATGAGTCTTCCTGACTAGCGGTCCAGCACTTTATCCAGTCTTCCATCTGGCTGTCCTGTATTAACAAATATCTTCTCTCAAAATCAAAGTATACACCTAGAAGGGGTAATAGATCAAGTATGCAATCAGTCATTCAACCTTGAGTATTTCTTTAGTTAGAAACATTTTTCAGCAGCTAGCAGGGATTACCAAACTGTGAGACTATAAATTGTAGTTGAGGTATAAGCAGAGGATACTACAGTTTTGGAGTGAGGGTTTAGGCTGGGAAAGCCTGGATGGTATTCCATAGTGATAGTCCTTGAAATAGAATACAATAGACATTTTTAAATTACCTAATACGTGCCAGACAATGAGCTAAGTGCTGAAGATACAAACAAGAAAAAAGAAAGACACTATCTGCCCTCAAGGAGCTTACAATCTAAGTGGGTCAAAAAGAAGATAAAAATGGGGAGACAAAGGGCATGATGATGGTGGAATTAAAACCAAACAGAACACCTGGTGAGAAATGAAGAGTTGTCTGGGACTCTGACCCCATTATACAGGTAGACTTTGGGAGGTGTTTTTTTGCACTATCCTCTAGCCCTCCAGTCCGAGGGGCAGAAGCAGCCAAGGATAGTGATAAAGTAAGGGCACCAGGGTTGAAACAATCCCCATGATTATGAGTTTCTTGGTAATGAACTTATCCTGGCATGGGCAGAGGGGAAGGGTGGTGTGGGTAGGAAGATGATAGAGAAAGATGGTGGAGTTAAGACCAAGCAGAGCAGGTAGTGGGAAAGCCAAAAAGGTACTGAGTATTTAGGAGTCAAATGTCAGGGAATGCTAAGGGGCAGGAGAGGGGACACGGAAAATGGAGAAACGGTGACAAAAACAAATTTTATCATTTCACAGTTTCCCAAAGGGTTAGACCTGCTTACGGGAGTCCTCTCCATCTCCAGGACAATTGGAACCAGATTATGGGGCCAGAGAATGACTCTTGGGATGGCTATTCATATAGGACTTACTCATTCCTGGTCTCAGGGCTTCATATACATGCCATTTGCCTTAGGATGCACAATCACTGTGCCAATGTTTGTTGCTAGAACGATGCTCTTTCTCTCTCTTTCTCTCTCTCTCTCTCTCTCTTTCTCTCTCTCTCTGTCTCTCTCTCTCTTTCTCTCTCTCTCTTTCTCTCTCTCTCTTTCTCTCTTTCCCTCCCTCTCTGTTTCTTTCTCCCTTTCTCTCTAAACAACATAGTAGAAAGAATGCTAAGTTAGAAGTCCAAGACATACCCCCTAAAAAATAGTGCAATACTGTGTTCAGCCAAGCCAGGCAGCATTTCCACTCTCATCCCTGCTCCTTCTGTGGAGAAATTTCAGGAAAGAACAAGAGCAGTATGCCATTAGTGACACTCTACCTGTTCACAAGAGTTCAGAAAAGCCCATGCTTACAGCTAAAACAGAAAGTTAAGTTCTCACAGTGATAATCTAATCTGAGGGGGGAAGTTTATTTGCCAGAACTTTTTCCAATAAGGCTTGATCAAACAGGTGTCAAGAAGATGAAACAGAAATGGCCTATTATCTATATTATCTTGTTAGAGAAACGGCTAGCCCTGTTGCTAGGAACAGTGTTATTGTGAAGTTGTTTCATTTACATCCAACTTTGTTTCCCCATTTGATGTTTTCTTGGGGCAGTTTGCCATTTCCTTCTCCAGCTCATTTTACAGATGAGGAAACTGAGGCAAAAAGGGTAAAATGACTTGCCTAGGGTCATATAGCTAGAAAGGGGTCTGAGGTCAGATTTGAACTCAGGAAGAGTCTTCCTGACTCCAGGCCCAGCACTCCTTCCACTGTGCCACCTGGCTGCCCTGCTAGGGATAGTATCAAATTCTTTTCACCCTGATTTCCTGACAGAGGTTCCTGGATTTCCCCAAATGAGTGTATCTTTTTAATCCAATGCTATTCCATCACTCCTTATCTAGTTGTTCCTTCTGGATGCCCTTCCATTTATTCTTTCACGGCTATATGTCTATTATTATGGCCGCCATTCCAACAAGTGTCAGTGGCATCCATGAAGATAAATGAGCCTCTTTACACTGTGGCTTTAGTTCACCTTGTTTAGCCCCCATATGCGTGCTTCTGGGCATAAGGGTCTGTGGCCATGGGTTTCATTTCTAATTTGCATCTTGGATATAGTATTTTATGAATAACCCTATATACAGATTAGATGGAAGGTAACCTCAGAGGGGAGGCACTAGCATTGGAAGAGGCATAAAGGATGAAAGGCAGGGGGATTAGAAAGAGCCTTCTATAGAAGGTGAGTTTTAAGTTGAGTCTTAAAGGAAGCCGGGGAAGAAGAACATGGAGGTGAAGTGGCAGAGGATTCCATACATGGAGGAGGGCTAGTGAAAAGGCAGGAAGCTGATAGATGAAGCAACTTGTTCAAGATACAGAAAGAAGGTTAATGCCACTTGGACCACAGGGTCCATGGAGGGGGCTAGAATACTGAATTTTGAAAAGGTAGAAGGACACAGGTTATTAAAGGCTTTAAAAGTCAAACAGAGGATTATAGATTTGATTCTAGAGGTAATAAGGAGTCATTGGAGTTTGTTGAAAAGAGGAGTGACACGGTCAGACTTCTGATAACCAAGTGGAGAAGAGTTTGGAGTAGGGAAAAATTTGAGACAAGGAGAGCAAGGAAAAGACTATTAGAGAAGAGAGAGCCTGAACTGCAGTGATGGCTGTGTGAATGCAGACAAGTGGACCCATATGAGAGATGCTGTAAAGCTAGAAATGACAAGACTTGGTAGAAGGCTGGATACATAAAATAAACATGAGAGAGTCAAGAAGGGGGCAAGTGCCTTCAACAGGAACAGGGAGGTTTTGAAGAGAAAGGGTGGTTGAGGAATAATAAGGAGCTCTGTCTTAGACACGTTGAATTTGAGATGCCTATGAGTTAGCTTAGGGCAAAACAACATCTTTCTCCTGAGAAAGTCCAATTTTCCCATTACAGAAGAAGTCATATACTTTTGTTTAACTCCAAGTGTCCAGTACTCCTTCTTTTCCTTTTCTTTCAAGCCTCCACCCTCCAACCTCCTGACACAGGTAAAGATTTCTCTCCCTCTCTCCTCTCATTCCTCTCTCTCTCTGTCTCTCTCTATCTCTGTCTCTGTCTCTCTCCTCCTCTCCCTCCCTCTCTCTCTCTCCTCTCATTCCTCTCTCTGTCTCTCTCCGTCTCTGTCCCTCTTTCTGTCTCTCTCTGTCTATCTCTCTGTCTCTGTCTCTGTCTCTCTCTGTCTCTCTTTCTCTCTCTCTGTCTCTCTCTCTGTCTCTCTCTCTCCCTCCCTGCCTCCCTCTTTCTCCTCTCATTCCTCTCTGTATCTCTGTCTCTGTCTCTGTCTCTCTATCTGTCTCTGTCTGTCTCTCTGTTTCTCTCTGTCTGTCTGTCTCTCTGTCTCTCTCTGTCTCTCTGTCTCTGTCTCTCTGTCTCTCTCAGATCTTTTTCCTCCTTTGTTTCTTGCTTATTTCTTCTATTCCACTTCATTCTCCCTGACGACTTAGAGAGTAGAAAAATGTTCCTTCAGTTCCATTACCTTTTCTAGGAAAGAGACCAAATTATATTTTGTTCATACATCAGTATTACATGGTACTGACAGAAATATTAACATTGCCCACTCCCAGAACATCATTGAAATTTTCGTTTTCAATGCTATTTTTGAGGGAAGCAAGAACCTCAATCTTTTGTTATTATCACTAATAGTTCTTATAGTGAACGTCCATGGTAAACTTCCTATTTGCCACACTTATTAACAGTGTTCACTTATTCACAGGAGTTCAGTCTTTGGGGGCCCCCTCAGCAAAACTTAATTAATTTATGGAAGATTAGCTGTCCACTAGGAAAAGTTGACTCACCTGGTTTTGACTGTCAATTCAAAATTGAGCTGATTCCTGCCCAGCCTTAATCTAAACAAGCTTCCTTGAGCTAGTTCCTGTATGAAGGTCTCAAGCCAGAATCCCATTGCCAGATAGGATTTCTCTAGTTACCTATATCTTTTCTCCTTCTCTTCTGTTCCCACTAGTACTTTAGATAGCTCCTAGTGTTTGCCTGGCCTCTACACTATGAAGGGTTTCCAGATCTTTGCTGAGGTGAGCCAGAGCCTCTAGGTGCATAAAAGGGAGGTCATATAACATATATCCTCCTGTAGAGGAGAATAAGAGATATGGATGTTGAGGAGAGGGGTCAGGAATGATGTTAGCACTCTCATTCATGAAGACATCAGCACAATGGTAAGAGATAGCTCCTGGTTTGGTCAGTACCAAAGCCTGGGGAAAATAGGAGAATCATTGGAAGTAGCAAACAGCATTACACTGGGAAATGTAAAAGAGGGAAGTCTGTTACTAATTGCTGGTACGTTTAATTGGGCTAGACAACTGTGATGCCTTTGAATGCTTTGGACATCTGACAGAGCAAAAGTAAGGCCCAGCAGAGTCTTTGGAGCTTAAAAATGGTGGCCCTGAATCATCTGGGTATATTGGAGAGAATGTTCCCTGATGTGGCTGTGTCTCCCCTGATATGCTAGCGAATCAGATGAAGGGGAATAGGTGCCTTTGTATCCCTTCCGTTAGTGTCTAATACACTGTGGTGGTATTTGGTACCATTTCCAGGCAACAAAGGGTCATGGTTCTTATAAGAGTTAAGTCTTTGATGAGGCTCTTCTGACATAGCCCTAACTTTCCTGCTGAGCTGCTGTTTGTTTGGAGACTCTGCCCAATTACCCTAAGTGTGTGTTTGAAAGCCCAGTCTACAAAGACAGATGGAAATGAAGGTGTGAGTATTAAAAATATAACAATGGCGCCCAGAAGCAACAAGTCATGTGCTAGAATCTTGCTCCTTTCTTCCTCTTCCCAAGTGGATGGTGTTTGCCTGAAGGCATAAAAACCTAAGGAAAGAGGAAGACACAATTTGCCACCCAACCCTCCCCTCTCCCCACTAGCATGCCAATCGCATCATTTAGGTCACCTTTACCTAGTGAGATCCACCATTTTATACTATTATTAATAGTTATACACAAGTTTCATTAAATAATCTATACAAATTCATTCATATTTCACTTAAATAAAAGATTTTTATAATTCTTATAACAGAAACAAATCAGAGATAATAAAATGATGTAACACATTCTTAGTGACTAAAATACTTTAGAATTTTTGTGTTCATAGTTTATAAAATGGTAATCATAACAATATTATTATTAAACATGGTTCTATGGATGAGATCATTGCTGATGAGTCTTTTTCACCCATAACTTGAGATGAATATTATAGCAACTACAGTAGAAAACCCAATTAAGATGTTACAAATGGAAGTGGAATGTACGCCACTTTGTTTGGTGAACCAGAGAAATTTGTATTCACCCATAACCAAAACTAATAAGACATTTGAGTTTAAATGTTTGTTTCAGTATACTACCATAAAACAAGTCTATTAACTATTCTTATCCAGATGGTGTAAGAAAAGGATGTATCATATGGGTTCTTCATCCATTCTTATTAAGAAATAAATAGTTAGATCTTCAAGATAAAATGAGAATTGCTTCTGTAGGTCAGTCAAGTGATTAATGAGCTGTTCTTTACTTTCTTCTGTTTTATCTGTAGGACAGATTTCCTTAAATTAAGAAATATATCAAAATATTATTTTGTAAATTTATTATACATAGTTCTAACTTTTCATAAGTATAGTAATTTTATCTTTCTGAATCAGAAATCTTTTTTTTTTTTACTATTTTGTCTTTCAAAATTTCACCAAATATGCAAATTTTAGTAGAAATGTTTTGGCTATAAAAAGTTCTTCATCTTTATTACTCTATCCCCCACTTAAAGTCAGAGATAAGATGCTATACACTGATATATTCATCAGGTGAGGAAGATACAGTCAAATTTTCTTAGATATGAACATAGCCTGGTTACCTTCCTGAGTGAAAAAAGAAGATTTTTCTGATTGATTGAAGGATTGACTTCAGTATGATTAAACAATGCCTCTGGGGTCTATGTAAAATGAAGGAACTAGTGTAGTACAGAGAATAAGAGTGAGCTGAGACCTGGGTTTAAGGAAAATTTAGGTGTAGATTTACTGATCAAGCCACAACGACCTAGAATATGGACTCAAATTAGGTAGTATTGACTGAAGGTATAAACAATGTATTAAAAAGGCTAAAACCACAAAAACCACAATCAGGGAGGAGAGCTAGCATAAGCAATGATGTACAGAAGCCAAGAACAGCTATTGGTTAGATCTATAGCTTAGGGCTAATTTGGGAATATGGCACAAGGGTACAAGGGTGCAACCTTCCAGAGAGTAAGGGGGTCCCTCCTAGAACAGGGTGGAGGTCACAGGGTGGACAGTTATGGTCAGCTTCCCAGAACACAGTGGAGGGTACAGGGTGGAGGGTCATAGAGTAAGGGGGAGTGAAGAACAGTCAATTCCCCAGAACAGACCAGGGTCATGGTCTGGGTGAAGCATGTTGGGACCCTGCTTGGTCAGCAGAACAGAACAGGGTGGTCTCTACATATAGTCTTGCACCATAACCCTAGGCTGATCCTTGTCCAGTATGTTGATTCAGGGAGAATATATAGAATGCTGATTCAGGAAGGAGGGGGTCAGGGGATCACGCCTTGGGCAATAACCAGGACTATGCCTTAAGCTATTATGGGGTGTAGGATAGAGACAAAGACAAAAATATAAAGGGGCTTAAAGGTGGGCCACAAATCAGGTGATGTGTAGTGACCTGTGATTTGGGTTTGGGCACAACACTAGTTGGAACCGGGAATTCAAGCAAATCATGAGCCAGGAAAAAGAATTCTAGCTAAATATCTTAGAATGTTCTAGCTTGTGACCCTAGGCGAGTCATTTAACCTCTCTTGGACTCAGTTTACTCATCTGTAAAATGGGAATGATAATAACAACCATCTTCTAGGGTTCTTAATGAGATAATATTTGTAAATTGCTTTGAAAACCTTAGAGTGTTACATAAATGCTAGAAATGTGATGTCCATCACAGGGCCAGAATTGTAGTCACCATTAACTGACGAACTTGGAGAGGAATGTGTATTGGCCTTCTCCTCCCATATTGGACAAAGGAAGATCTTAAGACCTCCAGAGGACTAGAAGATTTTGGACTTTCTATATTTCCAATATCCTGGCTAGTATCCCAGGAGCCTCCCCAGAAGAGCTGATAGCAGTATTTGTATTAGGATCCAAAACAAGCTGAATAAAGTATGGAAAATAGATTCAAAACTCCACAAAGAATCCAGCAGAAAAAACTAAACTGTACCTGAATTTGACTTCTTGAAGACTCCAGTAAAATTATTTTCAGGAGCTATGAGTTACCCCATTAGCAGACATGCTCTCTAAGCTAAAGACCACTTGGCCCTAGATTCTGTATTTACTTGTAGGAGAATGTATCACAGACTTTTAGGGGAAATATTTTGTGCCAACTATTCTCATTAATATTACCTTTAGTTCAGTCCTCTTTCTAAAAACTAACTAATTGATGTCAACTAGTAATCATGTTGGGAAGCACACCAGTGCAGATTTTTAAGCTAGAGCATTAGGAAAGACATACTCAAATCCTCAGAAATGAGCCTAGAACCCTAAGGGGAACATAATAGCCATGGTACAAACTCATCAGTGGGATCAGAAGTTAGGATATTCGCTTTAGAGCATGATCACAAACATCTTCAGGCTTGTTAGGTGTATTATAATGGGTAGTCCTTTCACATAGGATTATACTAGATGGCTATTGAGTGTCCATCTTGGCTCTCTGATTCTGTGTTTCTGCTCCTGGGAAGGGTGTGATAATATGCTTAGGCCTCCATTCACCAACTCTATGATTCCTCACACTAAAATTCCCTACACTGGCCACGGCTTCCCTATATGTATTATTTCTTACTGTTAGAACATGTTTAAATCTGGTCTCAGATAGTTAGTAGCTGTTTGACCCTGGGCACGTCACTTAACCCTGTTTGCCTCAGTTTCCTCATCTGTAAAAGGAGCTGGAGAAAGAAATGAAAAGCACTCCAGTATCTTTGCCAAAAAACCAAAACAAAACAATAAACAAATAGGATCAAGACATGAGTGAAATGACTAGAATGTAAGCCCCCTGAGAGTGGGGATTGTAGGGGATGAAAAACCCCATTAAATATTTAAGAAAGAACATGGAGGTTTCTCAGGATAAAAACAGGAAATTTTTATTCTCTTTCCCAGAGGGAAGAGGGCAGTCTTCTCCATGATGGATCAATGAGAGGAGAGATGTTACAGAAGACAGAACAAGAATTTATACCCTAATGCAGTCAAGTCTCCTTCCTTTCCTCCCTCCCCCCCATCCCTTCTCCCATTGGCTGGGAGGCGGGCTTATGATCTGAGTGCAAAATCTTCCCCAATGGCAAATAACAAAGAAGCCTGCCACTATCCCTTATTGGCTGGGAGGCGGGACAGGGAACCAGGGTATTGTTCATGTCCTTAACAAGGCAAACACTAAAGCAAGGGAGGGGAAAAGGTCACGAGCAAGGGTGGAGGTCAAAAACCCCTGCTGATGTGGCAGTAGTAAAGAACGAGGAAGAGTGAAACCGCAATTCGGGATTGCTCCCACAAGAAAACTTATGGGCTGAGAAGTTTTCACCTTTCCCATTCAGATTATCTTACTTTTGTAGTCACAATGCCTAGACGCATGCCTGGCACACTAATAAAACCTTTTTTTCACTCACTCATTTAAAGTGTTCAATTTATTTTTAATTCACTATGAAGGAATCCTAGCGTATAACAGCTAGGTCAATTATAGGTAATTTCACACGATTCAGTTCAACTGAGTTTAGGTTCTTATATAGACCGGACTTTGACAGTCTTTCACTTTTGCCTCTTAGTCCTTTCTTATCTCTATTCCCTATCCAAGACTAGATTAATTTTCCTCTGTTCCATTGGTATCTAAGGGAACAAAGGTTCTTTCTGTCTTGGCTTCATATTTACCTATCACACTATTCTCTTTCCTATCCCACCCCCCAAACTCTGATTCAGGTACTTCTCTTAACAGAAAACAGTTTGTTAGACAATCAGCCCCAAGTTCAGTTTCCCCTCAGCAGCACTTGTTGACAACCATCTTTTATCCTTTCCAAAATGTTTTTCAAAGTTTCAAGTTTCTTTACAACCCATATTAGCCCAACACTCCACTCCCTCTGTACCACAATATCAGCCCAAGAGAGTGGCAGGAAGCTCATCGTTGTCTAGATCCCAGTCTCTTGAGAAAAATATTAGTGAAACATATTAATAAATCTACAACCAAATTATATTTGGATTATTTGGACTCCATCTGAACTGTAGTTTCTTCTAACTCACATACCACTTTGGGAAAGAAACTTTATATCATAAGGTGGTCCATTAATGTTGCTATGAATGAATGAATGAGTGAGTGAAAAGTTAAATCAACAAAATGGATCTAGGATTTGCAGAAAGAGTGATCATTTTTCACTGAGATATATGAGAATTTAAACTGTGAGAAACATGCTTAGGGGAATCACAGGACTTCCAAGGCAGTTTCAGGGAGTTAGCCTAGACAAGCTTCCACTGTCCACTACTTCCCTGGGGGACCTTAGAAAGATCCATGTGAGATACCCCTTAAAATGGCAAACCTCTTCTCACTGAAAGAACTCAGAAACAGTGTGCGGAGAAAGGTGTTTATTATGCTTCCAGGAAGGAAGCAGGTGTGGTACTCACTAGGAACACACCCACACTGATACAGAAGCAGGCAAAAGGTTATACTGTTCTGTCCTTCCTGGTAGACTTAAGGTTAGTCAAATTCCTCAAATTCCTCACTTTATTTCCCTACATTCTGTCTTTATATGCAGATAACATGCAGATTACATAGGTGTAGTAGTGAGGACATTTGACCAGGTGTGACCTGTAAGATCTGAACTGTTTGCCACATCCCCACCTTTCTAGTTCCCTCTGGCCCTTGTCATAGCTCCAGGAAGGTCATTGTCTCAGTAAAATAAGATAAGCAAGCTTCCCCACTGCTACTGATTATCTTCCAATAACTTTGTGGGAGCAAAACAAGATACCATAATATCCCCTTTTACAAAACCATAGAAGCATTTCGCAAGGCCTAAAACAGTGGTTCTCAACCTTCTTAATGCCGCAACCCTTTAATACTTGTATATGTGAGCATATCTGCATGTGGGCAGACCTGTCTAGAGACAGACAGAGGAGTGGTGTCTCAGTTACTAAGACCACTGGAAATATGTGTTTTCCGATGTTCTTAGGCGACCCCTGTGAAGGGGTCATTTGACCCCCAAAGGGGTCACGACCCACAGGTTACGAACCGCTGCCCTAAAAGATGGAATCCTTTTTAGATTAGTGGCAATGTGCTCCACCATTTTTATTTCTTTTTTAAAACGGTCTTACTAAAAATTCAACATTGAACATCAATATAAACCATTACAATCGTTTAGTAACTACTTGCATTTAAATACATTCCTTTCGATGCAGAGAGTATTGTAATGCCGTTTTCACCACTCACTCTAAATTGACATCAACATTTTTTCCCTTCATTTAATTCAATGGGATTCAATTCAGCAGATATTGAATATCTTTTTCATTCACTTTTCCTCTTTTGATCATAGTTAGTGCATATTCCATTCTGAGTCCTTCCAAATCCTTCTTTAGGCCTCATACTTGAAGCAGTCAAGTGACACAAGGAAAGACTGAATCTGGAGCTAGGAAGATGTGAGTTTAAGTGCAGCCTGAGAAACTTACTAGCAGGGTGACCCTAGGCAAATCATTTGACCTCTTTCTGCCTCAGTTTCCTCACAGTAAAATTGGAAATAATAATAACAACTACCTCCCAGAACTGTGAGGATCGAATGAGCTAATATTTGTAAAGTGCTAAGCATGGTGCTTGATACAAGGTAGGCTCTAAATAAATCATGGTTTCCTTCTTTCCTTCCTTGTCAGTCTGAAACGAATTATAATGTACCACAATTTAACCATTCCCCTATAGTGGCACATTTAGTATTTCTTTATTCTAGCCATTATTAAAGCTGTGTGATTATACACACATATTATATTATATTATATGGTATATATGTGTATGCATGAGGGGTAGGTTGAGCAAGGGTTACATACAGATGAGCATGGCCTCACACAGAATGAAATTTAGCCATTGCTTTTCTCAAAGAATGGTTAAGTGCCTGCACCAGCAACACATGTCCTAAAAAAAAGTGTGCCTGACACTTTTTACCACACAGATCAAATTTCATCTTGTTCTTCCTCACTCTAGCGCTGGCATCTTCTCTTTAAGCTCTTCTCCTGCCACACAAAGATATTTAAAATGTGTGGTATAATCTTCCCCCTCTACATCACAGAGTCATTTTGAGGCTTAACAGGATCACAAAGTATTCTGTGCCTTGAAGGAAAGGAGATATACAGCTAGCTACCTACTCTATCCCTAGAAGGCTTTAGAGAAAAGAGCAATGTTAGAAATAAACAACTCTTCTGGAAATGGGTGGGGAGGATGAGCACATTTAACAGAATATATCCTAGGTGACATTATAAAGACTTGTTGCAAAGAAAAGCAGTGGTTCATAATGCTCAATCTTCCCTGGCCAAAAGGTTGATTATTAGCTTAAATTTAATTGCTTTGTTTTGTTTTTGCTTATAATGGGGCACTGTAGTGCAGCAGCAGCAGCTAGAAGTCTGGGTCTCTGGTTAGAAAGGCCCAGGGTAAAATCTCACCTCTGACAATAACTCACAATCATAACTGCAGAAAAATCACTTAACCTCTGTCAGCCTCAACCTCCTCCTCTGCAAAAGCAGGGTAGCAATGTAAATTTCATTTCCATTTTACAATTAAGAAAACCAAGGCTGGGGCAGCTACATAGAGTAGCAAATAGAGTACTGGCCCTGGAGTCAGGAGGACCTGAGTTCAAATTTGACCTCAGACACTTAACACGTACTAATTCTGTGACCTTGTGCAAGTCACTTAACCCCAATTGCCCTGCCTTCCATCCTCCAAAAAAAGACAAAAAAAATAACAAGGCTCAGATGGTACAGGGACTTCCCCCTAGTCACATAGCAAATAAACTTCAGATCCCTCAAAATCAGGTCTCCCATTTCAAGGCACAATGTTTTACCAAAAGCATGAATCTTACTCTCTCTGGATTTGGAGTAAGGAGACCTGAATTCCAGTTTTGGCTCCACTATTCTTTTTAGACAAGTCACTTAATCTTTCCAGGCCCCTTTTGCCTCTGATGGTGTAGTAGATACAGTGCCAGACACGAAGTCAGGAAGACCTGAGTTCAAATACTGCCTCAAACACTTACTAGCTATGTGATCCCAAACAAGCCACTCAATCCCGTTTCCCTCAGTTTCCTCATCTATAAAATGAGCTGGACAAGGAAATGGCAAACCATCCCAGTATCTTCGCTAAGAAAACCCCAGATGAGGTCATGAAAAGTCAGACAAAACTGAAAAGACTCAACAATAACAAATACGATCAAAATCAATGATCAATGTAACTAATAGAAGGGAGAGCAGCAAGAGAGAAGGCCTCTTTATATTAAATCTCTGGTAAAGGCCCAATACCCGAGACATGTAGGAAATGGACACAAATACATAAGACAGAGGCTCACAGAATCCAAGAGCTGAAAAGAACCTCAATGGCCATTCCATCCAAACCACACATGAAAAGAATCCCCACCCGAACATATCTGACGTGCTCATACAACCTCTGCCTGAAGACCTCCAAGGAGGAGAAACACGCTGCCTCGCAAGGAAACACATTCTCCCTTTGAATAGCTCTAGCTGTTAGAAAATTTTTCCTAACATCAAGTCGAACTTGACCTTTTTACAACCCCCAGTCATTGTTTCTGATTCTGCCCTCTAGAGTCAAATGAGTCTAATCCCTACACCACATGAGGACCCCTCAAAAACTTGAAGATAGTTGTCATGTCCCCCCACCCACCAGGACTTATCTTCTCCAGGCTAAACATACTCATTTCCTTCAGCCATCTGCTATAGTGTCAAGGCCCTTCACCATCTTGATTATCCTCCTCTTGACATTTTCCAGCTTTCCCATATCCTTTTTAAACCAATGGGGCCAAGGACTGAACACAACAGGACAAATGAAATCTAATGAGGGCAGAGTACAGTGAGACTATTACCTCTCTATTCCTGGAAGCTATGTTTCTCTAAACATGGCCCAAGATCAAATTAGCTTTATTGGCTACAGCAGCTCAAAGCTGACTCATATTGAGCTTGCCATGCACTAAAACTCTCCAAGTCTTTTTCAGAACAACTGCTGTCTAACCAGCCTTCCTCTATCTTATAGTGGTGAAGCTGATTTTTTTTTTACCCATGTATAAGACATTTATTCTGTTGAATTTCATCTCATTGGATTCCTCTCAATGTTCTAAGCTGCCAAGATCTCTCTAGATCCTATCACTCACTATGAGCTAATCTCCCAGTTTTGCAAACTTGATAAGCATGCCATCTGTGCCTTTATTAAAATCATTGATAAAAATGTTAAACAGCTCAGGGACAAGCAGAGACCCCTGGGCTACTATATTACCATCTTAAAATTGAACCATCAACAACTACTCTTTGAGTCTAGTCATCGTATAGTGCTGAATACAGCTAATTCTAATCTCATCTATTCTATATCTCTCCTTTTTCACAAGAACAGTATGAGACACTTTACTGAAACTGTTGCTAAAATCCAGATGAATTATATCCATACTATTTCCCTCATGTATTAATTTAGTTTTTGTTGTTTTGTTCAGTCATGTCCAATTCTTCATGACCCCATTTGGAGTTTTCTTGGCAAAGATGCTGGAGTGGTTTGCCATTTCCTTCTCTAGCTCATTTTACAGATGAGGAAACTGAGGTAAATAGGGTTAAGTGACTTACCCAGGGTCACACAGCTAGTAAGTGCCTGAGGCTGAATTTGATATTGGGAAGGTGAGTCTTCCTGGTTCCCAGGCAGTGCTCTTTAACCACTGCCCCATACTAGTTTAGTAATACTGGCTAAAAAAAAAAAAAGGCAAAGACTTTAGTCTGATATGACACGTACCTGATAAAACCATCTTGACACTCTGTAATCAACCCTTTCCTTTACAAATATTTGCCAACCCTCTCTTTAATGATCCATTCTACAATTGTCCAGGGAATAAAATTCAAGCTCACTGGTCTATAGTTTACAGACCCTCTTCTCTTTACTGTTTTTGAAAATAAGGATAACATTCACCCTTTTCCAATTCTCTGGTGCCTTCTCCTGTTTTTTATTATCTTTCAAATATCACTTTCAAATATTTCAAATATCATCTTTCAAAGCATCACCAATCACATCTGCCAGTTCTTTGATTGCTGGAAGGTAAAATTAATCTTGGTCAGGTGACTTCAATTCCTCAAGGGACTAAGTACACTCTGACTCCTTCCTTATCTTGGGTTTCAACTTCTTATTTGTCATTTTCATTTAGTCATGTTTAATATAAAGGTCATTTTTGGAAGCAAAAAAAAAAAGCAAAGCTACCTGCTCTCTTTCTTTTTCTTGTTTGGTTTTGTTTCCTCTTTCCCATTGTTCATTCCATCAGTTACAACCCTTCTTTACAACCTGACCAATGTCTAGTATGAAAGTATTTGCAGATCCTATACTTGATTGCATGCCGCCATGATGGGGGGGGGAAGGAAAGGGAGGAGAAAATTTAAAACTCAAGGGATTGTGGAACTGAACCTTGTAAACTAAAAGTAAACAAACAAATCAATAAAGGAAAAAAAAAGCAAAGCCAGGTCTACCCTACTCTCTATTGTCAGTTATCATTATGTGATCCTCTTCCAAACAAAGATCCTAGCCCCTCTTTGATTCTCCTTTTATTCCCCATAGAACTTTTTAAAAATCCATTTTACTGCCATTACTTTCCCTTCCCTGACTCAATTCAGTTTGAATTTTAGCATTCCTGACACCTTTTTTTTGGCAGAGGGTGGGGAAGAAACAGGGAAGGGGGTATGGATCACATGGATCATGCCACACTCTTAAATCCACCTTGGCTACCTGGTCTTGCTTCCATATTTTATATATTTCTTTTAAAAATAAGTTGGTTAGTGGGTTTCCTATAATCCAACTGTGATTCCTTTAGACAAATCTCATTTTTTCTTCTCACTGGAATTTTTTCCCTTTGTGTCTTCAGAATTTCCTCCATGAGCATAGCTTATCCCTCTTATGCCAACTTCTGCTTGTAGCATTCTATTCCATGAGGTCCTACTTATCTTTCATCTAAACCCTTTGACATCCACTTTCTCCAAATTCAGGGTGGACATTAGATTATACCAGGATTTCCATTTCTCCATCACAAACTCTAAAAGTAAGTGTTTAGTTCATCCCAGGCTTCCCATCACTTACACCACAACAACCAGTTCCTCCCTGTGAGAATCAGATGAATAGCTCTCAACTATTAATAACTACAGAAAAGATTGCTCCAAATCACTAATGATAAGAGAACTACAAATCAAATAAATTCTGAGATCTCACCTCATACCTAGCAATCAACTGGGCAAAGGTGACAAAATATAAGAATAATCAGTGTTAAGGGGGCTGTGGCATGATAGATTCATTAATGTATTATTGGTACATTGTACATATGTGGATTGATCCATAGGAGTTTGGAATTATTCTTAAAAAAAAGAACTAACATGTCTGTCCCCTTTGACTCATTGATCTCATTGCTAGGCATATACCCTAATGAGGTCAAAGAAAAAAAAAGGTCCAATATACACCAAAATATTGATGGCAGCACTTTTTGTTGTACTGAAAATCTGGAAGCCAAGTGGATGCCCACTGATGAGGGAATGACTAAAGAAATTGGAGTGCATAAATATAATGGATTATTATGTGCCTAAAATTAAAAAAAACAAATACAAAGAATTCATAGAAGTATAAGAAGACTTATATGAACTGATACAAAATGAAATAAGCACATTCAATGCTTGTGACAATGAAAATGGAAAGAACAATAAAAAATGGATATTGTGTATTTATAATAGCTTAACTTGGTCTGAGAAGAGGTGAGAAAATGTACCTCCCTCCCTTCTTTGCAAAGATGAGAGACTATAAATGTGAAACATTACATATAGAATTAAGAGATGATTATTGTTTTAGTTAGTTTTGCTGAACTGCTTTTTCCTCTTTCTGTTTTAGTATTTGTTACAAGGGATGGCTTACGTATGAGGGATGGGGAAATGATCCATTTGGAAATGAGAGAATATAAAACTTTTTTTAATAAGAAGTTACATAAATATATATATATATATATATATATACACACATATATATAATAAATATATGCATGCTATAGAAAGAGTGCTGGATTTGAAATCAGAGGGTTTGAATCCTAGTTTTGTTCCCTATGAACTATCCAATCTTAGGCAAATCATGCCTTGGAACTGTTTCCTCAGCTACAAAATAAGCAAATCGGACTAGATAACCTCTAAGGTCCCTTCTGGTCTTAAATCTCTGATCCTATAATTTCTAAGGCTGCTTCTATCTTTAGCATCCTGTGATTCTATTTCAATGGAGCAGATACAGACTAAGCCTCAACACAGCTTCCTTCTGTTCCTTCTAATTTTTTTAGGATTAGCACAGCAGTTTAAAGTGATTGTTCCTTAACTTCCACTTCTCTTCATCCTTAGCTGGAGGTCACAGCTCTTACATAAATGAAAGTGATACCTGTTGGGCATCAAGCATCAAATTAAATGTAATAAACATTCTAGCTAGGAACTGGCTAATTAGTCTGGTGACATTTTCTCAAGGATGAAACATCACCACCAACCAACCTGAGGGCACTAACTTCCCAGCCCTATTTCCCTGCTCTGAGCTCACAGACTTTATCTCAGTGGCTCCAGTCAGGTAAAATCCATTGTCATTTAAATTTTTCCCTATCCCTTTATTTTGGAGTGGTTTATCTCCATGTGGGGCTTTTGCAGCTCTGCTGAGCCCCTCAGCATTGTGGAGTGAATGTTGTCTGTGCTTTGATTGACAGGACATGACCAGATTGTAGCTCACCACCTGCCTCTCAGTGCTTCACTCGATAATGGCTGTTGAAAAAATTGACAAATCCAGTCCATAACGCACTCCTGAGTGAGGTGGGCAGGGAAGGGACAAAAGAAAGCAAATGTGCTCTGGAGCCAGATGAATAGCTCTAACCTGATCAGAAGGAGTTTCTCATTTGAATGTGTGAATAGCTTATTGTCATGCTACACGAGGAGAGGGAGAGCATGGCTTAAGTTGCCTTGTCTATGTTGTCCTGGATCTTTATCATCCAAGCACAATGTGCCCCATTGGGGTAGATGCAATGGAAACATCAGAAAATATGCTAAATGGTACAAGTATAATTGATCACATTCTTTCTTCAGGTTTCTGGTCCTGGTTAATTAAAACTTTTGTTAGGCACATATATTTAAATCAATGGCAATGCCATTTTCATCTTCTTTGAGAATGAAAGACAACAAGCAACCAATATTTAAATCTAAATTAGGAATGATTTAAGTGTAGAGACAGACAAGCTTGGGTTATAAGATCATAGATCATAGCTGGAAGGGACCTCAGAGGGTATCTAGTTCAATCCCCTCATCTTACAGAAAAGGAGACTGAGACCCAGGGAAGTTGCTCAATGTACACAGGTAGTAATTATCAGAGGCAAGATTTGAACTCAATTCCTCTGACACCAGAACCAGTAGTTCTTTCCACTATACCACAGTTCAATATTTAAAAAGGTTAACAACAACAAAACCGAATCACTTGGTACAATACATGATCATAATGTGATATAGAGGATAGAGTGCCAAAGTTGGAATCAAGAAAGACCTGTTTTCAAGTCCTGCCTCTCTTGCCCATGAGCCCTGTGGCAAGGGTATGTCACTTAATCTCTCTGAGACTTAGATACCTCAACTTTACAGCAGGGATAATAATAGGTGAAGAATTGTGGCTCAGATGAGACGTTGCATCTAATTATTCTGATCCAGAGATCTTTGCTCTCCTGAGCTCATACTGCAGAAAGACAAGATGCCAAAATATTACAGAAGCAATTTTTGTAGTAATGAAGAAATGAAAAGAGAGTAGATGCCCATGGATTGGGGAATGATTACGCAAATCAGGACACATACATTTAGTAGAATATTACTGTGACATAAGAAATGACAAATAGGAAGAATTCAGAGGAACATGGAAAAATTTATAACTGATGTAGGATGAAGTAAATGGAACTAGCAAAGCAATATGTACAATGATTATGACAACATAAATTGTAAGAACAAACAAAAAATCTTGAATATAATATATAATTATAATGACCCAAGCCTATACCAGAAGAAGACATGCAAACACCTCTCATCCTGCTTTGCAGAGGTGGAGAATTATGGAAGTATAATATTATATATACTATTAGATTTGGTTGATGTATTGGTTAGTTTGGTTGAATTGATCTTTTCCCTCTCCTTTATTACAGGGTTGGTTAAGTGGAGAGGAAAGGAATATTTGGAAATTAAGGTGTTTTAAAAAATAAAAATAAAAAAGTCAATAAAATTAATTTTAAATAAAAGCTATTATTATAATTATTAATAAATGAGACAGTTATTTATGGCTCCGTGGGAAAGAATTTGTCCTTCAACAAAACAAAAGAGGCTTCTTTATTTGTCAAGGAACCAAGGACTCAGATCTTTCAGTTACAAAAGCACATAGTACATAAAGTACTTTAGTTCTCTGTACAACCTAGCCATTTCCATAGGGTTAGCCCATTAATGGTTCCACTTCTTTGAAGATCATCAAATCAGAGCCTTGTAAGACTTTTTTTTTAAGACCACTACCTCATTGGCCTCTGCTTATTTTTTCAAGGTCATAGGGTCACTTGACCATGGCAGGTTTTCAAAGACACTATTTGGTGTAATAGAAAGCACCAACAGGGGCAGATAGTGTTCCATCCTGCTGATGGGAAAGGATGGTGGATTCTAAGAATGATGAAACAAGACAAAGAAAAGAGAGCACATTGCCCCTCCAAAATGGAAGATGAAGGGAGACTGCTCTGCAGAATCAGGGATGTTTTCTTTGTCATTTGTAACAGCTCTCTGAGAAGCACAGCTTTGCAATAACAATGATTTAGCACATCACCCAGTTCACAGTGTGAGCTTACAGACATGGCATGTGGTCTGCACTAGCGACATCTGGTGGTTGTGGGTTAAAAGGACAAATGAAGTAGAATAAGGGTTATCCTCACCACCATGACCTGCTTCTCCAAATGCACCATTAGGTTTGCAGTATGTATTAGATCCAATTGTCTCACTGGTAAAATGACGCATTCCTGGCTCTCTCAGGGAACATGGTTACTGTGAGCAACTTTGGGCAGGGCACAGTATAATTCATGTGAGCATTTATCTGAAATGGAGAGAAAAAAAGATGTAAGTTGTTGGGGAGAGAAAAATAAAAAAGGTTATTGATAATTGGAAAAAGCATCTTAAGATATTTTCTTCTGTGATTCATTATTTTCTCTTTTAATTTTGATACTCCATCCTCAAATAGCTTGTCATTTTCAAAATCATTTATTTGTTTCTTCCTTCTATCCCTAAAGATATTTCCAAAGAAAAGAATCCTGTTAACATGATTTCATACTCTTTTTTTTCATAAAGATGTTGCCAATTCTTTGACTTAAATGTCCCAGCAACTCCTCTCCCTATTTTTGTCATTCTACAAATAACTTATTCCTAATAAAGTTATTCACTCTAACATATTTT
>CM053582.1:522243967-522277162 GCA_028627135.1 Pseudochirops cupreus | reverse complement strand
TTATTTATTAAGTATTTCCTTTATTTACTTATTTAGTAGTCAATAAACCTACTAGGGGTTTAAAAAGAAAAAGAAGCCATCTTTCACCTCAGAAAGCTTAAATGTTACTGGGGAAACAACATGTTATATAGACAAATAAATGTCACATGACTTCAAGAGAGAGATGGCATTTTTTTACAGTTATATTTTGTTTTATGTTTAGTAAAAGTCCCATGATGCATTAACCACTATACTCCTTATGACTGCCTTTTCTAACCCCTTTATGAAACATGTAAGGGACTCATAATTTGTGGTCTCTGGCAGTATGCTCTATTGGGAGGTAAAAATAGCAATGGAGTGGTGGAATATCCTAATGTAAACTCTTTGGGAGTGGGGATTGTACCATGTATTGTATTTGTACCTTCACTGCTTAGCACACCGAGTACCTGGCACACTGTAAACAACACTAAATAAGTGCTTCTTGGTTGATTGATTGAGTCATACTTGGATTCTAGGGCTATTTCTGCTACTATCTAATTATGGAACATTGCACAAATCATGGAATCTTTCTCAGCCTCAGTTTCCTCATCCATCAAAGGCAGGTTTGGACTAGATCAAGGATTCTTAACCTGTAGGTCCAAGATAAATTTTGGGGGGTCTGTGAACTTGGATGGGGAAAAATATACCTTTACTTTAATACAATTGGTTTCCTTTTAAATCCTACGTATTTATTGTATGCATTTCCAAATATTTTTTAGAAGGGCCATAGGCTTCATTGTACTTTCAAAGAGGTCTGTGGCACTCACAAAACAAAAGTTAAAAACTCCTGGGTTAAAGGATCTACTTTCAGCTTTCTGATTTAAACACTCATATTATGATATGCTGACTTGACTTGGTCCCGATGTCCTTGCCTTTCTAAATACACTGAAAAATAGTTAGTACTAATTGATTCTATACCTATCACTGTACTGGTGCTATAAGAGATATGATCCTTGCCCTCAATGAATTTATAATATAGTTGAGAAGATGACTCTAACATAAAAGGAAACAAGAAGTGACTGGGATTTACAATTAACTCCTATATTGTGCGATAGAAATTACAAGGAGTACTGAAGCTAAGAGAAGGCCAAGCTCAAGAAGGACAAGAATAATCAGGAAAGCCTTCTGAAAGAAGGAGAACCTGGAAGGAAGGGCAAGATTTGCACAGACAGAGAAGCATATAAAGGGCAGAGGAGTTTAACTGACGAATGGCATAGAACAGGTGAAACTGTGCTGTTTTGTAGCTGATAGAACGGGTAGGAACTTCTCTTTGTGCACAGAGAAGGGCATGGTAATATCAACAAAGAGAAGATCAGATTAGTACAATGGAAAACCACTCATTCTGGAGTCTGAGGACTTGGATTCAAATCTTGCTTCTGATGTTTATTTTCTGTGTGACCTTGGGCACAACATTTGATCTCCCTGTACCTCAGTTTCTCCCTTTGTCAAATGAGGGGCTTTAACTAGATGGTCTCTAAGGTCTCTTCAGGCTCTAGTTCTATGGCAACAAACACCCTTTCAACAGACTCTAGGTTTCCAGATAAATTCTCTCTTTTTCATTTGAGGGTTATCATCTTTTCTGTTTCTGGAAAATAATCACCTACTGAGACATAAATACAATTACAGTGATAAAAGCATTGGCTATCTCCACTTTCTTCTGTTTAAGTAATTGCAGACATAATTAACCTGAATGAATGCCCCTAGCACAACTCTATTCATCTGCACACAGTAAAAGGTAGTTGGCATGACTAGAGGCATAATTACGAAGCATATGAAGTTTGTCTTGGGGGCCCTCCTCGCTCTATCTGTGACTCCCTCCTGGCCTACTCTCTAACTTCCTCTCCTTTCTCTCCTACCCAATCAAAAAAGGTCCTAATATCACTTATTCTACATGATTCCCTCTTATGGGCATAGCTAGAAGGAACATAATATAGTAGATCAGGTTTTAGACTTAAAGTTTGGAAGACCTGGGTTGGAATTCTACCTCCAATTTCTCCTAGTTATATGACCACAGAAATACTTGACGACTTTGAGCCTATTACCTAATTTATAAAGTAGGCTTAATAGTTAGCAATAGTACTTGTGGGGTTGTTGTGAAAATTAAATCAGATAATGTATGCAAAGCATTTTGCCAACTTTAGAACCCTATATAAATCTCAGGTATTTGTATTTTAAACCTCAGGTCTATGTAGAATAAAAGGATTTGTCTCTTATTAAAGGAATTTGTGACATCAAGGAGCAGATGGAGTAATCTGGGAATTTTCCATTGCCCCAACATAGCTTTCTGCCTACTTATAAGGATAGCTCTGAAGGGAAACTTAACCTGCTTTTAGTTATTTCAACATATCTAGATGGGGTGGGAGGTGGGAGGTGGGGAGCAGAGAGAAGGAACAGGATCAATAGGGACTAAATTATCTATATTCTTTCTCCTTCAGAAGTCACCTTTCCCACTTCCCACTTCCTGGTGGAGGTTAAGTTGGGGCTGGTGTGGCTGCAGCTATGGAAAGACTGTTTTCAGAACTGCTGATATTTGAGGACCCTATGATTTGAGCATCATTAGCTCCTACCAGATGCATCCACTGGGATCGTGAGCCCATCTAGTTCAAGCAGAGTGGAACAAATCCTGCTGTTTCTGTTTTCTAGATCCTCTCCCATCTTCCTGCTCATCCTTCCTGCCTCCTCTTCCTACCACCCAACTCTCTCTTGACAGGAGACAAGTGGATATCTGAGATCCAGAATCCATTTCCATTGACCTCTCTTTTCTCCATGAATAAAGTAATAGCTGATGTTTATTTTGCAGTTTGCATAAGTTAACTCAGTTGATACTTTCCATAACCCAGTCAGATTGATATTACAGCTTCTACACTACTATTCTCTCTCTCTCTCTCTCTCTCTCTCTCTCTCTCTCTCTCTCTCTCTCTCACACACACACACACACACACACACACACACAAATATGCAGAACATGAGACGCAGAAATGCTAAGTTTCCAATGTCAAACAGATAGTGAATATGTCAGGCAGAATTTGAACTCAGGACCTCCAACTCCAGAATTAGTATGCTTTCTATTGTATCATATTACCTCTCCATTTCCATAAACATGGGGGGCGGGTTATGATGTACAGACCACCTTTTAGGCATGCAGAGAGAGAAAACATTAAATACGGTAAGACTCCTATCCACAAGGGGTTTATATAGCCTTGTAACTGAACCCAACATGTACACAAATAACTATAAAGCAAAATAGAACCAATTAGATTTATGTCTGTAACATCTAATAAATAGCTGAGGAGAAGAGACTAGACACTTTCCCTAGATCACTGTTAGTAGGGAACAAGTTAAACAGTGTCACAAGGGGCCTGAACATTGAACAATCCAATTAGCATACAGAAGCTTCCTTTGTTACTGTAGCTACAAATATCCTAGGAAGGGTCAACCAGCAGCCTAGGGCAGCTGCACAGCATATTTAAAAACCCAGGTCATAAGTTCACTATTACTGGTGACTGTCAACCCCTCTGCATTGTTTCTATACATACCAAAGTAATTATAGTATCATTGGCATGCATTTCATGGAGGATGGGTTGAGATGGGGCTAAAACATCAGCTTAGTTTCATAAGTGAGACCAGAAGCTGGTTGATGAGGGAAAAGACTAGGGAGGTCTAGCGGTCACAATAAGTAGTACTAAAGGGCAGATTCAGGGGAAGTAAGAGAGCAGGAGGAATAGAAGGAAAAGGATTTTGGTCAAAGAGAAGAATTCCAGAATTCAAAACCTTGGAGGCAGAAGCAGTTCAACTGATGGTAAGCCCCAGGATTTGATCGAGTATATGGTAGCTAAAGTGAATTAAAGAATTAAGTCATTGGAACTAAGGCAGTGGAGCAATTGTAAAGTCAGATGGATGGGAGGATTACCAGTAGAGATGTTGAAATCTTAAGGATAATAACAGGTAATGGCATAGAGGAAAACTGTGTAAGCTAAGTATGGAACATATTGAGTCACAGAGTCCATCATAGAGTCCAGAACTGAAAGAGAATTTTGAAAATAGAGACTATTCATCTCATTGTATAGGTGAGGAAATGGAATCCCAGAGAAAGTGAAGTGGCTTACCCAAGATTATACAAGTAAAACATTAGAGTCAAAATCTGAACTAAACCTGTACTCTGACCCTAAATCTTTTAATTGCTCTTGCTTCTGAAAAGGGAGCTGCCCTATGCATCAATCCACCATTCCCATGATTCCTTATATCAGAACTCCTTTCCCTCTTCACCACTACTCTATATGTGTTGTCTCCCATTAGAATTTTAACTCCTTGAGGGCAGGGATTGTTCCACCTTTATATCTGTATTCCTTATACTTAGCATAGAACCTGGCATGTATTAAATCTTTTGAAAGAAGTTTGAGTAGCTGGGTACATGGAGTCACATAAAAAAGCAACTCTCTTTCTCTCTCTCTCTCTCTCTCTCTCTCTCTCTCTCTCTCTCTCTCTCTCTCTCTTTCTCCCTCTTCTCTTTTTCTCCTTCTCTCCCCTGGCTTCTGCACTATGCTGTCTACCTGGATCACTTGGGGGGGGAGGGGCAGGGTATGAATGGTTAAGAGTTGTATACCAAAACCACAAGTACCAAAACAAGCTACCTTTTATCTATCATCTTTACTTCTACCCTCTGTGCTTTCTCAGCTTTGTCCCCTTGAAACTAACCTTCATTTTTCATAATTCCTTTCCTGCCTCTGTAAAACTGAAAACTACACACAACCTCTCCTGGCAAAATGCACATTCACAAAAGACTTTGTAGGTTTTGTGGTTTTTTCTTAAAAAAGGAAAAATAAAAGGCTGTCACTTGTTGGTGGCAATGTTTATGGATGGAGGGAGATATAAGTGGTGATGTATATTTTAAGAAAGAATTGATTTTGACAAATGTGACACAATAATGGTCTGGGCATAGGTGTGAGGACCAGCCTATGTATATATGTATACAACAGTGTATAACTTAGTAGCTATACATGTTTGATAGGGCAGAACTGTTCATTTCCTCACAGATACTTGGAGATAGACAGCTCTGTACAAATTAGCAAGTTTATCCTAAAGTGTAGCCAAGACAGCAATGACTTGTAACCTCACCAGAAAAGGGAATCACAATAAGGTGGAGAATTAAAATATTCCTATATTCAAATCATCTTTATTTTTCTTCATGGGAAAGGAAAGGGAGAATCCAGTTTTTAACAGAAAGTAATAGCAATAGGACAAACAGTGGGAAAGAAATCAAAAAATCCAGTGGATTTTAGGACAAGCTAAAATGAGCTGGGTGCCTTTAGACAGATCATTTAACTACTTTGAGTAGACAGTGGTACAGTGTATGCATAGAGTGTTGCATTTGGCACTAGGAAGAGTTTGTTCAATTCTTGCTAATAAGCAAGCAATAAGTTACATGACTCTTGGTAAGTCACATAAATTTTCTGTGCCTCATTACCATTATCTATAGAATGGGGATAGTGATAACTGTATTAGCTGCTTCATATTATTGTTTGTAAGGCTTGAGTGAGATAGTATATTAAAGTACTTTGCACATTTTAAGAACTCTACAAATGCCAGTTATTATTTTAATGAGAAATTTGGACTAGTCAGTCCTTTCCAACTCTAAATCTTAGATAAAGTTTATTTAAAAGTGACCTAAATTGTTGCATAGCTCCAAGAGTGCTAGACTTGGATTTGGAAAGAGTTGCATTCAAATCCCACTTCTGACACATACTAGCAGTATGAATGATGGATAATTCATTTAATCTTTCTGACCCTCAGGTAAAGTTCTAGGGCTCATCTACAAAGTCATACTAGCTAAGATGTGTTACTTAGTACATATCTTTCTGTCTATATGTTAATTCCTCCCAGTAGAGTGGACATTCCTTCACGGCAGGGACTGTTTTGCTTTTGTTCTTGTATTCCCAACACCTTGCAAATAGGAAGTGCTTGATCATAGGAGCATAGATTTACAGCTAGAAGGGACCTTATCTAGCCAACTTTTCTTTTATAGATGAGGAAACAGAGAGATTAAATGACTTATCTAGGGTCACATAGCCAGCTAGTGTTAGAGGTGATATTTGAATTTGGTTCTTCCCAACGAGGCTGTTAAAGTGAACAGACATTTATATACTACTTAAAAAAGCACTAAGGGGGTGTTTTATAGACAGATGAGTAGATTTGTTGTTTTTGTTCAGTCATCTTCGGCTCGTTAGGGTTTTCTTAGCAAAGATACTGAGTGGAATACTTTGACATTTCTTTCTCCAGTTCATTTTACAGATGAGGAAATTGAGGCAAACAGGGTTAAGGGACTTGTTTAGATTCACATAATAATAGAGGTCTGAAATCAAATTTCAATTCTGGTCTTCCTGACTTTAGGCCCAGGGATCTACCCACTTTACCACCTAGCTGCCCCAGCGAATGGATTACTGACATATAGATTATGCTTTACAAAATACCTTTTATACATCATTTCATCTGTGATTGGGTTAGGCAATACAAATATTCTTATTCCCATTTTGCAAGCGAGGTACTGGAACTTCAGTGACTTGCTCAAGGTTGCCCAGCTAGTAAATGGAACAAGTAGAAATAAAACCCAAGTGCCCTGAATCCTAAAGCTGGTGTTCTTTCCATTGCACTCCACACAACAACAAACATGATGGGGGGAGGGAGGTGACTACTAGGGGCATTTGGTCTTCAATTGGAGGTTTACAGGTAGGCATTGCTGTAGGATACAGCACAAAGTACACAGGTTCTTTCTCAACTTTACAATTTTGTTCCAGGCTTTGGCACTGAGAAGCACAATGGTATTTTGAGTGGAAAGCATAGTTCTAGTTTTCTCACTTACCAGTTTCCTCTTCTACAGACGTGCACTACCTAGCTGACCAGAAAGTTGTGAAGAAAAGGTGTATTTTGGTTTTTTCCTTTAAAACAAAATAAATTCGGATGCTAGAAGGATCTATAGCTTCGTCAGCACGCAGGAGCTCCCTCCTCTCAGATCTCAACCTGTGCGTGCTGGTAGAGAAGATAAAAACTTGGCAGGGACCTCAGAGTACGGAGACCCACCCCCGCATTTTACAGAGGAGGAAGCCGAGGCGAGGGAGATCAAGTGACTTTTTCCAAATTCACTCCCGCGAAGTGTTAGGAAAGAAATCCTAGGAATTTGCCTGAGGCACCTTGAGGTTGAGTGACGTGCCCAGGGTCAGAAACGGAATTTGAACCCGAGTCTTTCTGACAGCAAATTATTCATTACATTTCCCCTCCATTTTTTTTAAGTGCTACATAAATGCGAGTTGTCAATCTCAGCCACTCACCAAGGTAATTTACAAAAACGCAGTCCCCGCCCCCGTCGGGCTCAGCTCTAGCTCCGCCCCTCATTCATACTTCCACTTTTGCCCCGCCCCCTCTTCCTTCCTCGGCTTCTCGGCTCGGGCCACCCAGGTCAGCCCTCCCCGCACCTCGCGCTAGCTTCTGCTGGCTCCGCCTCCTGGGATCCGAATCGCCCCTCCTCTCCGTGGGCGGGGGGGGGGCGGGGAGAAGCGGGGGCAGTAGGCGGGGCGCTGCGGGATGACGTGGCGGCGTGCGCGGTGACGGCTGGCGTTCTTGTTCCTCAGCCGAGCGGCGGAGGCAGGAGGACGCGGCCCGGAGCCCGGACTAGCTCGGTGGAGCGGCCAGCCAGCTGCTCGAGCTGGGGCTCGGACGCCTGTCCCGTCCTCCCCTGCTCCCCGGCCGCCCCCGCGGCGACTCCGGGGGCCTTCCTCCCTTCCGCGCACGCTTCGCTTCCCCGGGTGAGTGCGGGGCCGGGGCGCGGAGCCGGGCCCGGAGCCCGGGGGCGGCTCCTCCGGCCGTAACCGCTGTGTTTATGTTATTGTGCCGCCGCCGCCGCCGCCGCCGCCGCCGCCGCCGCCGCCGCGGTGACCCCCTCCGGAGGGGGAGAGGGAGGAGGAGGGAGCAGCGAGGGGGAGAGGCAGGTGTCCCAGCTCGGGGGGAGGGGGCCCGCCTGGGGACTGGGGAGAGGATGCCGGGGGATCTGGAGAACAATAGCGGGGTGAAGGGGGACAGGAGGGAGAGGGGGCGGGGAGGAGGACCCAGAGGGGGAGGGAACGGGGCCAGGGGCGCGGGGATGGGGCAGATGACGTGCTGCTGCCACCCCACCGGTTTCCTCCCCTTAACCCTCCCGGCCCCCCCTCTCCCCCCTGCCTCCGAGCCCCGGGACCGCTGGAGTCGGAGAGCTAGATGGGTACCTACCCACCTACCTTCCACTTCCCCTCCTCTTCTCGCGGCGGGCGGCCCCCGAAGCGGGGTCTGTGCCTGGTGTGTTTTCCCCACTTCCATATTGTATTTTTTAAACGGCACGGGGTGGGGAGAAGTTCTCAAAGACTTTGGGGGAAGGGGGAAAGATCTGTAGTCCTTGAAGGCCGGGACAGGGACTGGAGGCGTGCAGCGCGCACCTTGTAGACACCGGCTATATAGAAGAGAATGGTTATCATTTCTGTTCCTCGACCGTTTGTAGTGGCTGAGTTGATGCTCTAAGACAACCTGAGGTTTTGAGTGTGTGTGTTTTTGTTTGTTTTTTGCTTTCTGTGGGGCTTTGTTTATTCCAGTAATGTAATGTACAGGTGCATCAGTTATATGCAGATACGTCAATGCAAAAAAAAAAAAAATACAGGTGCCGGTGATCATTCCTCTGTCGGTGAATAGCAAATATACATATCATTTGAACCGCTTTAGCTTGTGGTGTTATGAGATTTAAAAAATCTTAACGCAGGGACTGGCTTTTTCCTTTCTTTATATCCCAAACGCTTATGCTTAGTCCCTGGTACACGATAGGCGCTTGATAATTATTTTCTTGACTGACTTGACTGTTCGACTCACTCATTGTGCTTCAGCTTGTTTGTTTATCTGGAGTTTGGGTAAATTAGTAAAAGCGTATTTTCATTTGTTTTTTTTTTCTTGTGTTCTGTTATATATTTTCTGTGAATTCAGTAACATTCATCACCATCATATTAAACTGTGCCCATAAGCACAATTTACAGTTAGGGATAGGGACTGGACTATTGATTTTATTCCCATGCAGAACTCCCAGGTAAGGAAATTCTCTCTGATAATGCAGGTTGGTACCTCCTCTGCAGTCGACCATCTCAGATGCCTAGGGTGCTGAGAGGTTGTGACTTGCCCAGGGTTACAAGGGCAGTATTTGTCACAGGAGGGACTTGAACCTATGTCTTGATGGTTCCATGGCCAGCTAGGTCAACTGTGCCACATTAGCTAAGGTCAAAACAAAACAAAAAAACCTTCTCACTAAGTGCGGTTAACTTATTTAATTCGGAACTCAGGCTAATATTTTTTGGTCATGTGTCTCCACACTATAGATACAGCTAGGGGTAGAAGGTAAAATGAAGTAGTTTAATGTGGTGTGTGAATGATGCCTTGGCTATAAGTCGTAGTCCTGATTTATCCTTAAATAAAGCTGTGTGATAACTTAATGTTTAAGATCCTCATCCCTGAAATGAAGGAATTGTCTCCCTAAGACTCCTTTTGTCATTAATATTCTATGATTGCATGAGGTACTTTTACTATTTTTTTTAAGTTTGGAGAATTAAATGTTCCAGTGTTTTAGAAACTAAAGAAGTAAATATGAAATAAAATTGCCATTGAAAAAAATTTTTGCACTACATTTTGGTAAGCCACATACAGTTGTCATCAATTTGAAATTACTTAAGTGGCCATACCCTCATGTGTACTTCCTATCACCAAAGTAGGTAGATTTTGTATAACTTTGTTGAAAGTGTTGTTGCTTCAGTAAATTGACCTTCTTAAAAAGAATCTTCTAATACTGAAATCAAAAATGTTCAAATACAGCAAATAATTGTCTGAATACTTGTATTATAAAAGGTACAAGTTTTAATTATTAAATCAGAAGTCCTCATGGCACCAACATATTTCCAATTTGCTTTGTGATAAGAAATTAGAGGAAACATATGTTCCTTAAATTGCAAGTAGTGAAATTTCATATTTTTATCTCTCTGCATCACAGTCATTTCTCATTTTATAACCCCTCTTCCTCCTTAAGCCCTTTCTTGTAACAAAGAAAAATAAACAGAAGTGATGGATAAAATCTGTGTATACAAAACTTGGGACCCACAGTTCCATACTCAGCAATCAATCTACTTTCCTTATGAGAAGAAAACTAAGTTTTATTCTCTTCTCAGAACCAGGATTTTTCATTATACCAATTGAGTTCAGCTTCATTTTAGTGTTTTTTTTCCTTGAGGTTGTGAAATTAATCGTTTGATCCTGTTTTTCCCACACCTGTATCACATCATACAAATCTTCCTGTGTTTCTCTGAATTCTTCATCTTAAGGTTTCTTACTGTACAATAATGTTCTATTTTATTAATAGATTACAGTTTATTTAGAAATTTCCCAGTTGATTGGCACTTATTTTTTTTAAACAGTTCTTTACTACAACAGTGGGAGTGCTACGATGACTTGTTACATTCAAGGCTTTCTGTCATTGACCTCTTTGGAATATATGCCTCATTGCAACTTCCCTGGGTCAGAGGCCATGAACAGCTTGGTGATTTTTCTTACATAATTCCAAAATCATTTTATAGCATGTTTGAGTCAATTCAGAGCTCTAGCAGCAAGGTATTCATTCAACTGCATTTATTAAATCTCTCCTATGTGCCAAGCCCTGTGGATACAGACAAAAATAGAAAAATTCCTTCTCTCAAGGAACTTATATTCTATTGGGGGAAAGAACGTGGACTAAAAATTTGAATACAAAACAGAAACATAATTTCTGGAGTCAGGGCATTAGCAAAGGACAGGATTAGGAGAACTCCCTGTTCAGAATTTCCACTTGAGCTGACTTTCCAAGGCAGATAGAGTTTCTCTGAGCTAAAGAAAAAGAGGGAGCTCATTCTAGGCAAGAAGATCAGCCTTTGCAAGGCACAGAGATGGTAGGTAGCATATTGGGTGTGAGAGACAGCAAATGTGGAGGAGAGTAATGTTTAGTAGCGCTGAATAGGTACACTGGAGTCTGGTTGTAAAGGGCTTTGGAAGCCAAATGGAAGAATTAGTATTTCATCCTAGAGGCAAGAGGAAGCTGTTGGAGCTTACTGAGCAGGAGAGTGACATAGATATGTGTCTTAGGAATATTACTTTGGCAATTATATGGAAGCTGGTAAGTAGGAGAGACTAGATTCAGGGAGACCAACTAGGCTATTGCAGTAGTCCAGGATAAGAGGTGATGAGGATCTGAACTAGGGTAGTGACTGTGTGAGTGAGGAGATAGATATGAGGGATATTGTGGAGGTAGAATCACTGAGGCTTGACAGCTGATTGGAGTTAAGGGAAAAAGAAGAGTGGAGGATGCCTGAGTTTGGGAACGTGAGTGCCTAGAAGGATAGTGCCACCCTTAACGGAAATATGGAAGTTAGTAAGAGGATGGATATGTGGAAATATCCATTAGGCAGTTGATAGTGTGGAACTAGAGTTCAGAAAAAACTGAGAATGTTTATGTATGTGTATACATACACATATAAATACACATGCACACATGTCCAGAAGACTCTTAGATAGATAATACCCACACCTGTGTGTGTGGGTGTGTGGCAGGGAGGGTATCTATCTGGGAGTCTTCTGGATAGAGGTGATAATTGAGCCTAGGAGAGCTGATCAGACTATCAGGACAGAAGAGCATCTGCTCAGAGGATGGGACATAGATGGTGATCTAGCAAAAGATAGGGAGAAGGAACAGCTGAACAGTTAGTAGGATAGGAGAGAAAAGGGACATGAAAAGCCAGGGAGGAGATGATATCAAGTGTGGTCTATAGTGCTGAACACTGCAGAGAGAATAGAAGCCAAGAAAGGCATCTAGGAGATCATTATTAGCCTTGGAAAGAATATTTTTAGGTGAGCAAGATCTGAAGCCAGATTGAGAAATGAGAGTAGAGGCAATGAAATAGTTTTTTCTAAGTATTTGCCTGTGAAAGGGAGGCAAAATAAGGGATAGTGGACTTCCAATAGCTTGAGGGAATGGTACAATCCAGTGAAGGCTCTTTTAAATAAGGAGTAGATCTGGGGATGTTTGTAAGCAATAGGTAAGGAGCCAGTGGATGAGGGATTTAAAATTTCAGAAGAGGGAATAATGTGGGAAGAGAAGGTAGGGGATTATTACGATACCTGTCTTTCCATAGACTCTTTGGCATTTCAGTTGGATGAATAGAAGGTGAAATGTTATAATACTTGCCATTTCTTGTTATTTGTGTCTTCAAAGTGATTTTCCCCTATGAATTTGACTGCCTAATTCTTAGGCTCTTGCACTACATGAGGCATTGTGATATAATGGAAAGATTCTTGGAATAGGCATGAGGAGACAAATTGTAGTCCCTTTCTTCCTCTACCTCATTTTAGAATGTTAAGGTAATCACTCTTTCTGAACCTCTGTTTCCTCATCAGTAAAACGAGGGCTTGGACTAGATTTGATCTCTCAAACCCTTGGCACACCTCCCCCTGTCCCCCGAATATTATGCAGCCCTTTGTTCAGACTTGAAAAAAGAAATAGCTTTAGAAAGCAGCAGGAATTATACAGAACAGCCTTAAAGTGTTTTGGTATATCTGAGAACGTGTATGCTGCTATGAAATTTTAATAAGATTTCAGTTGACATCATTTGACATAGAAGGTTCTCTCTCCCTCTCCCCATTCCTTTTGCTCTCTCCTCCCCCATTCTTTTTTACCCATGTACTTTTGTCTCCCAGAAGTCTTTGCTTATTTGTACAAGAATCTTCTCGTGCCATATGGACCCAAACTTACTCTTTTGCCATCTGTACCTTCCGTTTCATTTCATGTCTCATCCATAAATATGTTGTGTATTTCTGAGTCTTACCCCTCATCATTATCCTCTGTTCTGTGAAGCATTTGAAATAAATCATTGTATTAGAATCAGCAGAACATATGTAGTGCTTTCTTGTTTTGAGCTACTTTTCTAGGACAATGGTTTCACCTAGTCTTCATACACATATATACGTACATACATACATACACACACGTTTCCTTAAATAATTTTTGAAATGGGCTGTCTTGTGGTTATCTTGATGGATAAAAAGTGCTAATGAATAAAAATTAGGACATGATAAACTGCAAAGGATGGAATACATATATTAAACATCAAGTTCTCACTGCCTTATTGAATTTTTACATTTGACAGTGGATCCTTCTGGGGTGGCAGGAAGGAGAGAAAGATAGAGTCTCCCTGTTAAACCCAGGTTGGAAGTGCAATGGCCACCCAGCCCTAATCTCAATACTTATCAGTAGGAAAGCTTTATAAACTACTCTGTTTTCCCACCCTGGGCTGATTTTCCCCTCCTTAGACAACCTGGTGGCCTTCTACTTCCAGGGGCTCACCTTATTGATACTGGACTTAGTGCAGACACCCAGTTGACTTTAGACTTACTGCGGCTCAGAACTGCCAAACTCAAGTGATCCACCATCCTCACAGGAGACACTACAGGCAGGCACCACTGCCTGACAGTGAATCTGAGGTATGATTCTAATGAGTTTTAATGATAAAGCTCATTTGGCATTTAATAATCTCAGCATTCTTTGTACTTGGAATTTTTTTTAGGTTAGAATTTGGATCAGTAGATGTTTATTACTATCTTCTCTGTGTAAAGCATTGTACGTGTTTATATAGAGCTTTTAAATTTATTTTCCTCACAATAGGTCTGTGAAGGAGGTAGTATAGATAGTTTTTGTTCTGCTTTTACAGATGAGAAAATTGATTCAGAGAGATTGTGATTTGTCTACGTTCACATAGCTAGTTAAATCTCCTGGCCAACACGTGAAACTCTTAACAAACTGAAGTATGTCCTCTGATTCCAAGTTGAATACATTTTCCACTATAATGATAAGACTTGGACCTGTGATTTCAGTTAGTGGGAATTCTCTAGTGAGGAAAACCTCTCCAGGAGTCCAGTATGCTATGGCCCACAACAGATTACAGTGTACCTGGAAAATCTATAACAGATAAAGGAAAAATACAATAGAACATAAAAAAAAATAATGCATGGTTTGGTGAGTCGATATGCAGCCCCTAGGGACCTTTATGTAAGGTTTAATGGCTTCCTTTTTTATTTGAACTTGACTGTACTGCCGAGAGCACCAAGAGGCAAGGGACTCATGCAGGAACACGAAGTCAGAATTCTCAGAGGCAGCACTGGAACCCAGCTATTCCTATCTACTCTACAATGCTCTCTTTCTTCCATTCTGCCATATAATTATATATTTTATTGAAAAGGTGGGCTGGGGAGAGAATTAAAAGAACATTCTGGCAAAGTCAGAAGCTTATTTTTAGACAGTGCTTTTTGAGATACCCTTTGGCCTCCTCTACATCCAGGGGAAAATGCCTGTAGGAAAGAAAGTTAAGAGTGAATTACACTAAAATTAATTAGATTGGAATCTTTAGTATTCTATCTAATGCTGTTGTATGGATGACCCCCTGAGGATTCTAAATAGTCAGTTAAAAAATAAATTAAGTGAATCAGAAATTAACCAGTCACAGAATATTGAATTGTAATTAAGAGTTTGAATTTGGACTATCACATTTGAATTTTATTAATTTTTTGTTAGTGAGCTAAAGTTTCCATGCTTGAATCACACAGGTAGTTGAGATGCTTTAGTCATAATGTGACCATTAAGATGCTAGCTCCATAGGCTCTTTTCTACTGTGAAGCTATTGGTATGGGTCACTTTTATAAAGGAAATACTACAAAAAGGGAAAAAATCATGATGACAGATTCTTGGATAATAGAATTTTTGTTTCTTTCAGTGAGCTATATCGTTTATTGTCTGAGCAATTTAGCTCTTTCAAAAAAAGGCAAATTCCTAAAAAGAAAAAAAATAAACTTAATAGCCTCGGATATGAGGCTGAGCTATGATTTTTAAATTTAGGCATTCTGATAACTGAGAATGAGTATTAAAGATTGTTCTGTTATTTAAAGAAAGGATAGTACAAAGGAAAGAGCCCCTGGTATTAGTAGTCAGGAGAAGTGGGGCTTGGTTTCCATAGTTCTGCCCTAGAGTTATGTGAGCTTGAGAAAAGTACCTGGGTTTCTTTATCTGTAAAAAGAGGGATTTGGATTAGATCATTTTAAAGGTATCTTTAAACCGTAGTTTCAGTTATTGCCTTGTTTCTTCAAATCACAGAACTAAGAAAGGAATCATTTAACATTTCAACTGGAGTTGGCTCATAAAGTTTGATTCTCAGAAGAAACAGAAACATGTCCCCCTTCTCTCTCAATTCATGTCTTTTTTCTACCCCTTTCCCAGTTCTGCCCTTATGAAATCATCTGGATGATTTTTGAGAAATTTGACATGGTGTGTCAAATAATGGTGTGCTTTATAAAAACCACAATTTAAAAATTGATTTTATTTAAAATGAAACATTTTACACAAGTTTCCTTGAAAGTGGTGGCTCCATGAAATGTCATTCTAGTACAGAGGAAAAAGAAAACAACACTTGTGAACGTATCTTAATAAGTAATAAATTTCTTTATTTTATGAATAGATTCTTTTTATATTAAGGCATAATTGTAACGATTGTGCATGTGGTAGATTTCTTTGAAATCCACAAATTGCAGAAGATAAGCCATTATTATCAGGTAACAATTCAGTAAACATTTGTCAGGAGTGTACTTCATAACTGAAGTTCTGTTCTAGGTTTTGGGAATACAAAATGAAAATAGTCACTCCCATCAAGGCATGTACACAGATAAGTAGAAGGGAAACTGAGAACATTAAGGAGAGTGACACAGGATATAGAGAGGGATAAATACTAGATATTATGGAGGTAGAATTGATGAGACTTGGTAACAAATTGGATATAGGGATGGGATGAGGGCAGTGCGAGAGTCAGGAATGATTCTGAGATTCTGGATTTGGCTGGTTAGATGCTAGTGCTTTCTGCCAAATATGAAAGATTACAGTACGGGCAGGTTTGGGGGTGGGGAGAGGTAATGAGTCCCTTTTTGGATTTAGTTTGAAATGATAATTTCAGTGATAACAGCAGCTAACACTTATAGAGCACTTTAAGGTTTTGCAAAACTCCTTATACATATTGTCTCATTTGAGCCTCACAAATAACTATGAGCTATGGACTATTATTACCCCCCATTTTACAGATGAAGAAACTGAGGCTGAGAGAAGTCAGTGATTTGTCTAGGATCACACAGATAATAGGTATCTGAGGCAGGATTCAAATTGAAGTCTTAATGGCTCCAAATCCAGCATTGCATCCACTGTTGCTGCAGAATCGGAAAGGAGATGTCCAGAAGGCAGTTGACTGTTGAGGTCTAGGGTTTAGGCTGCTTATGAAAATTTGGCAGCTTTCTAGGTATAGGTACCAGTTAAACCAATGGAAACCACTAAGATCCCTAGGAGAAAGAGTGTAGAGTGAAAATCAAAGGCCCTAGAAAGAACCTTGAATAACATCTGTGTTAAGGGTTTAAGATGTGTATATGGATACAGTAATGAAGGCTGAAAGGGGAGTATTGAGGAAGGAGAACTAGGTGAGAGCTGGTATCTTAGAAGCCAAGGAATTGGGAGAGTATATACAAGAGAAAGGTTTAGACTACAGTATCAGAAGGTTCAAAAACGTTCAAAATCGATGGGACCTGAAGCAAGGCCTTAGATTTAGCAGATAAAAGGTCATTGGTAATCCTGGAGAAAGGAATCCATATTGCAGTGGTTTGAGAAGTAACTAGATAGGGGGCAGCTAGGTGGTGCAGTAGATAGAGCACTGGCCCTGAAGTCAAAAGGGCCTGAGTTCAAATTTGGCCTTAGACATGTACCAGCTGTGTGACTCGTGGCACTCACTTAACCCCAATTGCCTGCCAAAAAAGAAGTAAATAATAAAGAAGTGGAGTAAAGAGACTCCTCTTTCTGAATTCAGATCTGACCTCAAACACTTAATAGCTGTGTGACCCTAGGCAAGTCACTTAACACTGTTTGCCTCCGTTTCTTTTTCTGTAAAATGAAACGAGAAGGAAATGGCAAACCACTACTGTCTTTGCTAAGAAGACCCCAGGTGGCTAATTAGCGGAAGAATTGGACAAGAATGAAAAAAAACCTCAACAACATTATGTGTAAAGCACAGCCCTGGGAATAAAGGGAACTACAAAGTTTAGATGTGATTCCTGCCCTCAAGGACTGTGTGGTCTGGCTGGCAAACGAAACACCATTAATACAGTGTCATGCAAGTGCATCAGAAAGAGTTTTCATGGATCTTGAAAGCACCTGTTAGGGAAGGATTCAGCCAAAGGGAGGATATTGTTAATGTAAAGTCCAGCCTGAGCAAAGACACTCTGGCCTGCTGTGCACCAGATACTCTGCTTAGGTGCTGGGAGTACAGATGTAAAGAATGCCGTAATCCCTAATAACAGGGAAGCTTGTGTTTGTAATGGGAAGAACAAGTATATGTAAAAACTTACGACATATGTACAAAGTTAATACAGAGAAATTTATACGAAGTATTTACCTGCAGGAGGGGAGGGTACTAGTGACTGGGGAGTTTATCAGAAAGGCTGGTAAGATGATGATCTGAGCTGCATCTGAAAGGAGTTGTTTCCAACAAGTTGAGTTTAAAGTGCCTGGTAGGATGTGTAGGATTGAACGAAGCACAGGGGAGAGACTTGGGCATGAATGAAAGCCGTCAGCATAGGGTAATACATAGAGAGCATCATCTCATCAGAATTGATCAAAACCATTTAGAAGACAAAATACATACAATATATCTCTGGCCGTAAACTTGGTATTTCTTGTAAAGCTGATATTTTTAAAAAAATATAATGCCTTTGAGGCAGGATAGTGTGGTAGAATGGAGGAAAAATAGCACTTTGAGGAGATACATTCTAGGTGTAACTATAAATGAACTTCCTCATTTTTCTATTTATCAGCTTCCTGATTCCAAAGATATGACAAAGCAGTCAAACCATTTATAGTTAGCATATCCCTAACACAAATTTATAGACATTTTCAGGCTGACTTAATATTAGATGCCACTGTAATATTATATGCAATTAATATAATGGTAAAACTATATATACAGCTGCATATAGCTGCATAGTAATATATGCAGACTTAATATTACAGGCAACTATGTGATGGAGTGCATAGAGTGCTGAACTTGGAATCAGGGAAGACCTGAGTTAGAATCCTGCCACAGACACTAGCCATGTGACCCTGGACAAGTCACCTAATTTCTCTTAGCTTTAACTTCCTTATTTATAAGATGAGCATAATAATAGTACCTACAGAGTTTCTGTGATCAAATTAGTTCATATATATACATATATATATACATATATAAAAAAATATATGTATATACTTATATAAAGTGATTTGTAACCATCAAGTGCTGTATAAATGCTTCTTCCTCCTCCTCATCACATGAAAAAGGTATTCTGTACAAATGTGGGATAATATATTATTCCTGTTTTCTTGGGCCCTTTTCTATGATCCTTTCAAACTAGTCCCAGTTAGGCTTTTTAGAAGCAAATTGTCATATCATCCTGTGACAGAGGAGTTAAATTCTTCATTCTGAATTTTGTGAAATTACAAAATTTGGTCAGAAAGACTTTAGTCTACATTTTGCTGCCTAAATTGTTTTTGCCTAGTTCTGATTAGAACAGTCATCAATGACTATTTATTTGTTACCACCCTCCCATGTTCCAGGCATCTTGATAGGCTCCAAGGATATAAAGACAAAGTCTTTGTATTCTCAGCTTTAAAGGATCTTGCATTCTATCTGGGAAACAATATGTATGCATATAAACTTACACAAAATATAAGGTAGTTTTTTGATGGAGGTACTAGCAACTGAGAGGATCAGGAAACGCTTCATGTAGCAGATGACCTTTGAAGGGTACTAAGTATCTGAAGAGACCAAAATGAGAAGGGAGGAAATTTCAGGTATGGGAGAAAAGTGTGGGAGGTGGAATGTTATGGGTGAAGAATAGTATGAAGGCTGTTGAAAGAGTAGGTTATGGTGGTTGGGAAAATGAGAAAGTGAGAGGCCAGGGTGTTTGAGGGAGCATAATCAGCAAACGTTTATTAAGTACCTACTGTGTGCCAGTCACTTTATTAAGCACTGGGGTTACAGAAAGAGGTAAAAGATAATCTCTACTCTCAAGAAGTTACAGTCTGATGGGAGATACAGCATGCAAACAAATATATATAACACAAGCTCTCTACAGGGTAAATAGAAAATAATGAAAAGAGAGAAAGCACTGGAATTGAGAGGAGTTAGGGAAGGCTGTTGTGTAAGGAGGGGTTTTAGTTGGAAGTCAGGAGATCAGTAGTTGGAGCAGAGGAGGGAGAGCTTTCCAGGTATGGGGGTGGGGGGCGTAGCCAGAGAAAATGCTCAGAGTCAAGAGATGGAAGATCTTGTTTTTGGAACAACCAGGAGGCTGGTGTCACTTGATTGAAAAGTTTGGATGTAAGGTGTAAGAGGACTAGAAAGACAGGAAGGGGTTAAGCTTTTAAGGGCTTTATATGCCAAGCAGAATTTTGCATTTGTGTCTGGAGAAAAGAGGAAGGTACTGGAGTTTATTGAGTAGGTGGGTGACATGATTGAACCTCTGTTTTAGAAAAACTGATTGAGTGACTGAATAAATAATGTATTGGAATTGGAGTAGGGAGAGATTTGAGGCAGATAGATCCACCACAGGCTATTGCATTAATTGAGGTGATGAGGGCCTGCCTTTAGAATAGTGGCAGTGATAGAGGAGATTCTCAAGGCATATCTAAGAGATGTTGCAAAGGTGAAATCATCAGGCCTTGACCACAGCTTAGATGGGGGGAGGAGGGGGCGGTGAGAGATAGTGAGGAATCCAGGATAACTCCTGGGTTGTGAATCTGAGAGACTGGGACTATGGTGTTGCCCTTTTCAGTAAAAAGGAAGCTGGTGGGGGAGGGGGCAGCATTTAAAGGAAAAGATAATGAGGTGGGCTTTTATTTTTGTTTTTGACGTAGTTTAGGGTATCTACTGGACATCTAGTTTGAGATGTCTGAAAGGCATTTGGAGATGTGAGAATGGAATACAGAGAGATTGGGGTAGGAGAGGTAGATTTGAGAATCATCAACATAAAGATGGTAATTAAATCCATGGGAGCCACTGATGTCACCCAGTGAAGTAATATAGATGGAAAAGAGAAGGCCTCAAGCAGAACCTTGAGGAACACCTAAAGTTAGATGGCATAATCTGGAAGAAAATCCAGCACAGGAGACAGAGAAGAAGCTGTCAGACGATAGCTAGAAGGAAAACCAGGAGAGAGTGGTATCCTGAAAACTTAGAAGAGAAAGTCAAGGAGGAGAAAGTTATCAACAGTGTCAAAGGTCAAGGAGAATGAGGATTGAGAAAGACCATTGGATTTAGTGACTAAGAGATCATTAGCAACTTTAGAGAGAGCAATTTTGGGAGAATGATATGGTTGGAAGCAGGATTGTAGGGGGTTAAGAAGAGAGTAAAGAGAGAAAAGATGAAGACCTCTATTTTAGGGGGCCTTTTTGAAGAGTTTGGCTACAAAAGGCAGAAGAGATGCAGGACAAGAGGATGCATGGAAGGGGTCGAGAGAGGGTTTTTTTCAGTCTGGTGGAGAGATGAGCATGTTTGTAGGCAATAGGAAATGAGCCAGTAGAGAGGGAGAGGTTTCTTCTTGCCATCACTTCATCATCTAGTAATCAGGCTAATATAACTTCGAGGAGAAAGGGGGTAAACCTCATAAGTTCAGATACTTCTTAAGCCTTAACCCTTATCTCCCTTAAGCCTTAAGCCTTAACCCCTTATCAGTAGCATGAAGAAGGCAAAAGGAAGATAGACCATCATTCCTCTCTCCCCTCTATTAGTTTCTGCCTGTGTCTTTGACAGTGATTAGGGGAAAGGGAGGGTAATATCCTAGTCAGGCTTCTTCCATGAAACTTCTTTTTCTGTTCTTCCATCATCTTTATTGTTATTTTCTTTCCATCCTCTGCTTTCCCCACTGCTTTTCTTCCTCCTTCACACCCCATCTCCCCCAGAAGGGAAAAAAAAACCTCTCTCATCAACATCTGCCTGGGGAAAGCTTTGGGGGACATAAGAAGAAGGTTAAGTCTTATCACATCCCTTCTGCCTTGTCCTCGGCCAGCTGGAAATTCTTGCTATGGGACTGGAAGCCATTACCAATGACTTAGAAATGGGGAACTCCTTATTTCTGCTGCCAGGGCTATAACAAAGAGAACTGTGCTGTTGGTATTTCAGGGTTCAGCTGAATACATTTCCCCAGACCATTGCTTTAATTTATTGGTTGGGTTCTATGGTAGTAATTCACCTACACTGTGAATTAAACAGACTTTAGTGCATTATGCTGAATATTATATAATTATACAATACATAATATTATTTCTCTGTATTTAGAGTTCCAAAAGAGTTAACTTCGAGAACTCTTCCTTTTCACACAGATACAAGTAATAATAGTGATGGTGATAATAGCATTTATATAGCATTTTAAGGTTTGCAAAGTGCTTTACAAATATCTCATTTTATCTTAACAACATTGAGTTAGGTTCTGTTATTATCTTCATTTTACAATTGAAGACACTGAGGCAGGCAAAGATTTTTCTTTTAACACTTGCCCAACGAAGCATGGCTAGTTCAGCACTGAGTCTGAATTTGGACTCAGACCTTCTGATTCTAGGTCCAGGGCTCTAACCGCTACATTACCTAACAGTTTCATATACAAATACGAGTAACAGATACATTGTTAAAATTATAATTGAGAAATTATTTTGTCATGAGGTAGCCACGGGCTGGGGGCAGGGAGGGGAGGAAGAGAAAGGAATTAAGCGTTTATATAGACTATGTTCTAGGCATTGTGACAAGCACCTTTTTTTAAAAAAACAAATATTTCATTTGATCCTCACAACAACCCTTTATGACCCCTACTTTGCCGTTGAGGAAACTGAGGAAAACAGAGTAAGTGGCTTGCCCAGGGTCACACAGCCGAACTCGGGTCTTCCAGATTCCAGGACCAGCTCTATCCACTGAGCCACAAGTTGCCTCTGGGGATCAGAAATTGCTACTTACCAAACAACTCTTAAAATACGTACAGCTTTTTTCCCCTACTTGTATCAAGATTTTATAAAGAAGAAAAAGTAGCTATATGGGCCAGTGGTTACTATCTTAGGCACCTTTTTTTTCTTGGAAGAAGGGTGGTTAAAAGTACAATTTGTGATCGTTGCAATTTTCTTTGGAAGCTTTCTCCTCGAGACACTCTAAACATCAATTCCTGAGTATGTCTAAACTGTTAATATCTTCATTTTTTGTTATGAAAGTAAATTAATATTTTATTGACAGAATAAGTGAGCAAGGTATTTTAGATATATTTTAGATGAACAGAATCAGAGATGTAAATTAATCAAAGTCAAGCTGTTCAAAATACAAGCAAAAAGACAAGCCTAAGATATTATGAGGACAGTGTTGGAATAAGCAGTGATGAAATCTAGAAGATTCCTAGATTCTGACTGAAAGCCTTCTAACAGAGCACCAAAGCAAAGATTAATTATACTGAAATGCAAGGACAGTCTGGGATAAGCATATGAATTTTAATCTTACAGTGGAGTGGTTTCTTAATTAAGCCGTTCTAACATATAGTAAGAGGGTTGGGTTCCAGATTTAGTAGCTCTGACTGATAACACTTGGAGAAGCTTAAACCATGACAGTCCAGAGTGCCAGAAATGAAAACACACCAGCATGTCTTTGTTTAGGTGAGAAGTTAAAAAACACTAAAAGTTGGGGGTGTTAAAGGTTCCCTTGGTTCACCTAGAGATTGTAGTAGACTCTTAATTACGTAATTGAGAAATGGTCACTTTAAAGTTAAATTAAAGGAAAATTCGTGACTTCTTGACATTATTATGCCATTAAGAAGAGACTTGACTAGAAAACGGCAAATTGTTTTGCTCTAATTTATGTATTAACCAGAAACTTGCTTTCATCCAAGTGCCATTAAGTTACATTTTAGAATCATAGGGTTTAGAGCTACAAAAACCCTGATGTCATGTCATCCACATCCTTCATTTGACAGAGGAGGAAATAGAAGTCTAGGCAGGATCACACAGGTGGGGCAGAGAGGAATACAAATCCATGTCTCAAAATCCACTGCTTTTCTGACTAAATCGCACATTTCAGATCTCTGAGCAGTGACTTCAGACACGACAATTTGTGTGAGCAGCATATAGAAGTAAGATAAAATTGTCCATATATGTGTTGAGCTTAGAGGATGAATGGTGAGACCAGGACAAAGTTATGATACTGATTCAAATGATGCAAGTTCATCTTCTCTCTCTTCAAAGATTATGTGAAGAACTTTGGGCAAAGTATTAGTATCAAAAGAAATAGTTAATTGCTTCTGAGTTGTAATGAACATTTTCATTTTCTTAATTCAGGAAACTATTCAACACATTTTTATCTTCTTAAAGATATAAGCCAGTGGTTCTCAACCTTCCTAATGCGGTGACCCTTTAATACTCCTATGTGGGTGGACATGCCTGGAGACGGATAGAGTAGTGCAGTGTCTGGGTTCCTAAGACTATCGGAAATATGTGTTTTCCGATTGTCTTAGGCGACCCCTGTGACCCCTGTGAAAGGGTCATTCGACCCCCAAAGGGGTCGCGACTCCCAGGTTGAGAACTGCTGATATAAGCAAAGACATAGACCCTGGAATATGTAAATTGTGGGACAGGTGATAGATTAGTCTAGCAGGACTGGAGGTTTCCTATAGGCAGTTGAGGGAGTAGTGAAAGAAGGGGTTGGAAAGATAAATTGGAATCAGATTATCCATAGATACTTGAAGGAGTTTGGACTTTAGCCTGGAGCCAGCATGAAATGATGAGAGTTGATAGGGTTTTGAGTAGTGATGTAGTGAGATGAAAGTAGTGTTTAAGGAAGATTAATTTGGAATGCAAAAATGAATTGGAAAAGAGAGAGATGGATAGTCAAAGATCAGTAAAGACACGATTACAATAAATCAAAGGGCCTACATAAGGGTGGTGATAGTCTTGTCTTTTATATTTTAAGTCTAAAGTCTTTAGTTTGGCATTCAAAGCCCTTTTAACCAAAATTTACTTTTCCCAGCATTATTGCCAACTATTTGTCTTTCATATACCCAGTATTCTACCTTTGATCTCTGGAATTCCTTCTTCCTCTTTTCCCTTTCTCCAGTTCTCTGTCTGTTGGATTTTTATGTATCCTTCAAGGTTTAGCTTGAGTACTGTTTTCCATTAAGCTTTATAGATTTTTCTTCCCACTTCAAAGCTTTCTTCCTTTTTTAAAAAATTGAATTTTGAACCTATCATTCATTTGCTTAATTTCATGGATCTGAAAATGGAAGATACCTTAGAGATCTCGTAGTGCAATTCTCACTTTTCAGATGAAGAAACTGAGGCCTAGAGAGGTTAACTGGTTTTGATAGGTGTGATTATAGTTATGTGTGTACATGCTTTTTCTTCTCTTCTAAATTATAAACGTAATGGCAAGATTTCTGTCATATTTAACTTTTGTACTCTCTCTCCCCTTCAGCTAGCACAGAGACTTACTTAGTGACTGAATATGGGGAAGGTACAGTCAAAGATTTCTTCTGAGTTTTTGAGCCATAATGAATAACAGAATGATTATGATACTTACAAGATGAAGGAGGTAGGAAGAGAGAAGCTCAAGAGGGGAGATTAGGATTTGAGATGAAGATTAGCTTTTTTCTCTTTCAAATTTTCCCTTTTTCAAATAATAAGTATCTTCTCTCTCCTTTTAATTAGAAAAGAAACATTAAAATCTCTTGTAAGAAATATGCATAATCAAGTAAAACAGATTCCTATGCTGGTCATATAACATTTCATGCTACATTCTGTATCTCAAGTCAGTCACTTCTGCCAGCTTGGGGGATGGGGAGAGTATTCTTTATCAGTCTTTTGGGATTGTAGCTCATCATTGATCAGAGTTCTTCAATCTTTCAGAGCTTTTTGTCTAACAGTGTTGTTATTTTTTAAATGTTCTCCTTGTTCTTCACTCTTCACTTTGCATGAGTTCGTAGAAGTCTTGCCAGGTTTCTGTCAAATAATGTCTTTAATTTATGGTACAATATGATGTTCCTTTCCACTCATATAACATTCCTTTATTGATGGACACACTCTGACACTACAAACTACAACCTACTCCAAATGAGAGCTGCTCTAAAGAAAAGTTTAGTAACTTTTGGGGCATAGTTCCAGATTTATTAGGTGGAGAATTAGGGTCAATTTATTTTTCTTCCGAAGAGCAGAGATGAGTGAATTTTTCTGTGTAATGCACACACACTCACACTCATTCTCTTTCTCTCTCTCTCTCAGTAAATTCCAGGGATTCCTTATTACCTTTAGGATCAAATATAAAATCCTCAGTTTGGCTTTCAAAGTCTTTCTTAAAATTTGTCCATTCCTACTTTTCCAGGCTTCTTACACTTACTTCTCTCCTTATACTCTTTTATTCAGTCATCCTGGCTTCCTTGCTATTCCTTGCCTAGGACGCTCCCTCTCTTGATTATAAGCTTTTTCATTTGCTTTTCCCTGTCCCCATTCCCCCCCCCCCCCAAAAAAAAATTCTCTCCCTCCTCATCTCTGTTTCCTACCTTTCATTCAAGGTTCCTTCAAGGTTCCACTAAAGTCTTACTTTCTACAAGAAGCTTTTTCCAATCCCCTTTAATCCTAGTGCCTGCCCTCTGAAATTACTTCCTTCCTTTATCCTGTATGTGTCTTATTTGTACATGGTTTGTATCCCTAGTGCTTAGCACAGTACCTGGCACATGTTAGGCACTTGCTAGTTGACTCACTAACTGTGCTGGGGGCAATGGAGAGATCTTAGGGACATTTTCAGTTGCTAGCACCTGAATTAAAGAGAAGAATAGGATATCACTTGGTGGAGATGAGAAGAAATTGTATTGGTAGGAGGTGCCATACTCAGATGTACTGAGGAAGGAAACACTTTAGTAGTCTAGCTTGCCTGGAACCAGGTAAAATTCAATTCATGTAAGGGTGTATTGTGAAATAAATGTGGAAAGATGTGTTGGAACCAGGTTGTGGAAACTCATAAATTTGTATTTTATCCTGTATATTTAACCCTCCTCACTTCCAGTCTTCCTCAGATGACCTAGTATTTATTTGTAGAATTGATCTGCTCAGTCCTTCCACCAGCAGAATGTATGCTTCTTGTGGGAAAGGGCAGTTACTTTTGTTTGTTTCTAGTACGTTACACAGAGTAGCATAAATGTTTGTTGAATTGAATCTCCAATAGCCCTTCAGATTTTAAATCTTGTTATCAATTAGTTGAAAATGTTATGGGTAGAAAGGGGAAAAAAATGAGCTTGGTGTTTCAGGAAGTTTTTTCAGAGTAATTTTGTTCTTCCTCAAAGAACTCATGTAATAGTTTCTTAGTGTAGGGACATAAGGTAATATGAGAAGTTAGTTTATAGTGTTAGAGGACACTAGAAGAAATCTTAAGGGTAAATCTTATTGTTTGCACTCTGTTTATTGTAATCTGTGTCTTAAAGCATGTGAATATTGAAATTGGAAGTTCTTTCTTATATTTTGGGAATTCCTCAATGAACTCTATGCTGCAAAGATTCACACTACTAATACACTAGTCATAAACACATTTTAAAATACTCCATCTACTTGTCCCTCCTCTTTTCATGGGTCATATTAATCACTTTGCCAAAAGAGACTTTGATCTTGTTAGAAACTTTTATCTTGTAATATATTTTTGTTCTCCTGTAGTGTTTTGTAGAGTAAATCTGCTTTCCAAGGGCCAGCCCTATTAAGTATGAAGAGGTTTCATCAAGAGGAGGCTAGCCACTTGGTGATAATTTTTGTTTTGGGCCATCATGACCATGGCAGTCTGTGAAACAAAGGAAAGTACAAAATGGATTCCATTCTTGAAAGGCTTTCCTTTTACACTCATAGTGACAGAGTGGCAAAAAAAAAGTTAGGTAGGTGATGTAGTGGATAGAGTCAGGAAGATTTGAGTTCAAATCAAGTCGCTGCCTTTGCAGCCTCCCAGCAAGTCATTTAACCTTGATTTTCCTCAGTTTCCTCAATTTAAAATGGAGATAGATAACTCACGGGGTTGTTGTAAGGATCAAATGAGATGATGTTTGTAAAAAAGCACTTAGTACAGTGGCTGGCACATAGTAGTTGCTATCTATGTATATGCTTATTCCCTTTCTTTCCCTTACTTCTCTTCCGTGCAGGTATTAAGAATCACAGTTTTTAGACTATCTAGACACTATTGATATTCTGGATTTGAAATCCTAATCCAGTGACCAAGTAGACATACTGCTGGAAGAGTTGAATCATATCAGCCTTGATAGTCTTGTTATAAATGAAAATGGAAAAAAAGAAGGAAGGTGCAACTAAATAAAAGGATGATTCAAGTAATTCTTGAATAATAGGAATAAATCAAGAATTTTGCCTTGAGATTTAAGCAAATATAAACACAGTTTTTTACTTCTGCAGTTCTCAGGATCTTAGATCTGAGCTTAATTAGAGTCCTGGATGGAAATAGTGTCAAAAAAAATCTTAAGAACTCAAATATCAGCATCAGCTTCTCATCACATCTCACCAAGACTCCTGCAGTAACTTCTAACTGCTTTCTCTATCTCTGGTGTCACCACCTCCAGTTCATCCTTCATTTGGGTTTTGGCTGTTTCGACAGAGAGAAGGGAATAGAAACAAGAGGTCCTAGGAAGATATAGGGAAAAGCATTTGGAGGTACATTGAGGTGACCAAAGGTGAGGAATTGAGGATGACACAGAGGGTGTGAATATGGGTGATTGAAAGAATAGTGCTGTCCCTTGACAGTCATAGGGAAATGAAGAAGGAGGAATGGGGGTGGGGGGGAGGATGTTGTGATTTAAAGGGAAAGAAAATGAGTTTATTTTGGACATGTTGGTTTGAGGTGCCTATTGGACATCCAATTCAGGATGTTCAAGAGACAGTTGGTATTGCAGAACTAGAATTCAGGATAGAGAGTAGGACTTAAATGCAAAGATATAGGAATTATCCAAATAGACATGATAATTGAACCTGTGAGAGCTGATGAGATTATCAAGCAAAATAGTATAGGAGAAGAGAGGAGAAACCCAGACCAGAATCTGGGCACTCACAGTTAGTAGGCATAGCCTGAAGGAAGATCTAGCCAAAAAGATGGAGAAACAATTATTAAGGCAAATAGGGAGAGAGCCTGGAGAGATCAGTGTCATTAAAGCCTAGTGAGGACTTTCCAAAAGGAGAAAGTGATTAACAATATGTTAAATGTTACATATATTTTCACTAGTTATCCCACATGCCTAGAATTCTCTCCCTCTTTATCTCCATCTCCTGTATTCCTTCAAATTCCAGCTAACTTTCTATAAGAAGCCTTTTCCTCTTTGCTTATCTCCAGTTAATCCTGTAGATAGATATCTATGTTTGTACATAGTTGTTTTCAAATTGTCTTCTCCATTAGACTTTGACTCCTCAAGATCTGGAACTGTCTTTTTCATTTATTTGTGTCCCCAGTGCCTAGCATAGTGTTTGATGCATAGTAGACACTTAATAACTGTTTGTTGACTGCCTGACTACAGTAGTATTTATAAACTCAAGTATTCAAGTTAATCTATGACCTCATGACAGTGGGTGTTAGGGCCAACAATGTACTCTGAAATCCATTGGTGCCTTTTTGCCTTTTTTTTTTTAATCAATATCTTACCATAAATTGATGTGCCCATGGTTTCAAAACTAGTGCCAGAATTAGAATTGAATCACAGGCCTGACAACAGAGAGTTCACTGCTCTTTCCATTACCCTGAACCAAGTGAATGTGTTAGTCAGTATTTTTAATTGACTTTCTGCGCTGAGTGTTTTAAAGTCATACCTTTTAAGAGTCTTGAATTTGCTTTAAGGACGTGTGGTCTTTTTTTTTTTTAATCTTTGGATAGTCAATATTGATTACGTAATAGTGGGATGTTTTTATTAATATTAACCTTAATTTCATCTTATGATTTTTAGAACAGATTATTATAACACCTCGGTGAGATAAGTTGATTTTGCAGTGGGTCTCCAAAGTAGCCAAGTTCCTAATTTCTAGTATGGGATCTTAAATTTGAGCACAGTTAGTTCTGGACTCCATTTGTCCTGAGAGAACTTATTTGCTGAGATTTTCTTTATAGTTGGAGCCAGACCAGTGACTTGGCTGACTAAACAGTCTCCATGAAGATTGACTATAACTTATTTGTTGCAATGCTGAGATTATCTTGACTGAGAATATTTACATTTTTTTAGTAATATTTTATGAATACTTACTTAGAGAACTCAGAGGATAAAGAATTTGTGCTCTCTAGAGAAACTGAGGCATCCAGTATGTCGAGTGACACTACAAACTACAACCTACTACAAACAAGAGCTGCCCTGAAGAAAAGTTCAGTAACTTTTGGGGCGTAGTTCCAAATTTATTAGGTGGAGAATTAGGGTCAATTTATTTTTCCCCCAAAGAGCAAGAGACGAGTGAATTTTTCTGCTTAACACATACACACACTCTCAGTAAGTTTCAGGGATTCCTTATTTATTACCTTTGGGATCAAATATAAAATCCTCAGAAGCAAGAAGAAATAGTGTTACCAGTTAGTATTTACAGGGTGCTTTAACGTTTGCAAAGTGCTTCACGTATGTTATCTCATCCTGTCATGTAGGTTCTGTTATTATCCCCATTTTATGGAATAGGAATATTTATAGGAAACTGAGACAAAGGGGTTTTGTGATTTACCCAGGATCACATAGCTTGTAAGGGTTTGAGTCAGTAGTTCTCAGCTGGTACAATACTACTTTTAAATTGCCAGAGGAGCTTCTTGATGTGCATAATGCAAATTTGGTTTTGATTCATAATCCATAATTGGATACTAACAGTTAATATCAAAATATTCATTGGCAGAAGAACTTAAATTTTAATAACTTGTGTAGCCACTAAGCTTTTGAGCCACATCAGACTACATCTTATTCATGTATCTCCTGTACTTCTGTATGTCACATGCACATTGGTGAGAAAAAGTGCAAATCCCCAGTGCACCCAGAAAACTGCTTGAGTCTATTCTTTGGAAATGGGTTTGTTGTTTTGTTTTGTTTTTTTAAGAGAGAAAAAAAAGGCACTATTATTGTTCATGACAGCACAATTTATAATAAAAATAATAAATATTTTAGTGTGAATATGACTTGTTCCATCATAGTTAAGAGATGAAATTATGTCATTGAAATATGGATAGTTATAGTTAGGAAATCGTTTTCATTTCTGTTTTCATTTTTCCAAAGCCCTCTAGCTTTTTAAAGGATATAGTTCCTCCTGCTGGGCACTTCACTAGAAATAGAGATTTGGTTTAGTTTGTTCTTAAATAGTGAAACTTGAAGACAGTTCCAGTTTTCTGTCTTAGAAAATTGTCATTAGAAAATAAATACTGTATGCTAATAAGCATTGTCTTTGACTGAAGTAAAAATGGTTTCATTTAAAGTCTTCGCAAATATGGAACAAATGCACATGAGTGAATTGTTTTTTTGCAATTCAAGATACTGTGAATTTTGAGTTGAGATTCTGTGCTTTAGACTTTCTTTCTCAGGCTTAAGTGAGCTTATATTCATTAGGCTAAATGTCTGATAACCTTAAGCATCCAGAACAAAGCTAAACCTGAAAGGGGGGAAAACAAACAACTTTTAAAAAAAGCTAAATAACTGATGCGCAGTGACTTTCCACAAAGGAAAGAGTGCTTTCTCACAGCCAGCAGAAGCCTATAAAAATTGAGTTGCTCTGCACATACAAAGAGACTTAAGAGAAATGACAAGGAAAAAAATTGAAAATTAAAGGGAAGGAAAAAGGAAGGGTGACAAATGGCCAAGTAGAGATAACAAGAGCAGGAGTGGGAATTTGAAATCTTAGCAGCAGAATCTCTAGCTCTTATTGATGAAAACAGAAAACTCTGCAGGTGGGTATTTAGGATATAAGTATGGAGGTGGCAGAAAGGGAAAAGGGGGCTCTTTAACCCTCAGCATTCCTCTTGGGGCATTGATGAGCCATAATTAAAGACGTGGTTATTGTCAAGGTGGCTGTTTGGTCAGATGGGACTAAAGCCTATCAGGCAAAGAAAGGCTTAAGCTAGATTTATTGGTCCACCAAGGAGAGCTCCTGGTGACCTTATTACTACAACTTTCCCTAAACCAGGGAGCTAGATAGGTAGCACAGTGAATAAAGTGTGGGGCCTGGAGTCAGGAAGATCTGAGTTCAGATGTGACCTCAGATACTTACCAGCCCTATGATCCTGGGCTTAAGCCATTTAACCCTGTTTTCCTCAGTTTCTTTGTCTATAAAATGAGCCGGAGGAGGAAATGGCAAACCACTCCAGTATCTTTGCCAGGAAAACCCCACTCAGGTCTTGAGGAGTTAGATCCTACTCATCTGCTAAACAACAACAACAAACATCTCTTACCACAGGAAGTTCCTGTGGTGCTTTTCTGAGGGCATGGCCCTCTAGGCCTTACGTTAAGGTAGCCTTAAGTAAGACTCCAATCAGAAGACTTCTATATCAGACCATAATATGGGGTTTTCCATTTTAATTTGGGGAGTTTTAGTCCTCCCTGTACTCATCTCGAACCTAAGGAGTGGAATTTCATTCCCTGTTGTGGGATCCATTCTTCAGAGGAGGGGTGAGGCACTAGAGCCCTTAATACATGGACCTTTTGCTTCGGCGTTTTGACTGCCTGTGTGGTTTGATCTTTGACTTATAAAGAATTTGCTCTATAGTAGTTTTTCTTTTTTTTAAATTAACTTTTGTTTATTTTTAGTTTACATCATTCATTTCCACGAGACCTCGAGTCACAAATTCCCTCCCCATCTTTCCCTCACCCACCACCCCAGAACAGCGACCTCACCCCACACCCCTTCCCCCAATCTGCTCCACCCCACATCCTCCCCCGCCACCCCTCTGCCCCCCAGCAGGGCAAGACGAATCTCCCCACCCCAGTGCCTGTACATCCCACTTCCCAGCTGCATGCAAACAACAACAATAACAATAATATATATATTTTCCAACATTTGACTCTAGAACCCCAAATTCTAGACTCTCTTCCCTCCTCCCCCGCCACCCACCCCCACTGGAAAGACAAGCAACTCCATACAGGCAACACATGTATAGCCACACAACATCTCCACAATGGACACACTGTGAAAGACTAACTACACTTCCCTCCCTCCCATCCCACCCTCCACCTGCTCCACTCTCTACCCAGTCCCCATCCCTCCACAGAAGTGCGCGCCTCCAACAACCCTCTTCCTATCCGCCCCTCCCCCATGGGGCAAGACACCCAATCCAGAGTGCTTATCACTCCCTCCCCAAGCCAAACCCAGTGAGAGCAAGGCTGACCCACTCCCTCCCCTTCTTCCCCTCTACTGCAACAGGCATCCCCTGCCTCCTCAACCCCCATCAACCCCACTCCCTGTCATCTCCTCCCGTCCTCCTGTTCTCCCACTCCATCCCTCTCCCGCCTCTCAACCCCATCCTCCAAAATATCATCCCTTCTCACCCATTTAATCCTGCGCCCTCCATCCAGGTATACCTGCACACACATACACACACCCACACATGCACCCATATGCGCACACACACTCTCCTACACAGACACATGTATATGTACATATATATATACATTTATATTCTCTTCTCCTATCCTCATACTGAGAAAAGTTTCATAAGTTACAATTATCATTTTTCCACATGGGCATGTAAATAGTTCAACTTTGATAAGTTCCTTATGATTTCTTTTCCATGTTTACTTTCTCATGCTTCTTGTATTTGAATGTCAGATTGTCTATTCGGTTCTGTTTTTTTCCTCAAGAATGCTTGGAAGTCCTCCATCTCATTGAATGACCATATTTTCCCCTGGAACATTATTCTCAATTTTGCTGGGTAGGTGATTCTTGGTTTTAATCCTAGCTCCCTTGATCTCCAGAATATCATATTCCAGGCCCTTTGATCCTTTAATGTAGAAGCTGCTAGATGCTGGGTTATCCTGATTGTGTTTCCACAGTAT
>CM053582.1:522188321-522243467 GCA_028627135.1 Pseudochirops cupreus | reverse complement strand
GAAGAGAAATAAGAATGTTGCAGGAAAATCATGAAAAGAGAGTCAGCAGTATGACTGAAGAAATCAACACCCTAAAAAATAGATTAACCCAAATGACAAAAGAGGCCCAAAAAGCCAATGAGGAGAAGAATGCCTTAAAAAGTATATATGAGTTCTTCTTTCTTTAATTTCTTTGGGTATAGGTATAGTATCACTGGATCAAAAAGGTATGTACATGGGTGCACATTGCTTTCCAGAATGGCTGCACCAGTTCACAGATCTACCAACAATGCATTAAAGAACCTGTTTTCTCACAGCCTCTCCATCATCTGCCATTTTCTTTTTTTGGCAACTTAGTCAACTTGATTGCAGTGAGGTGTATCTCAGAGTTGTTTCATTTGTATTTCTGTCATTATTAGTTATGTGGAAAGTGCCTTTTCATTTGACTACAGATATTTTGGATTTCTTCCTCTGAAAACTGCCTATTCATGTCCTTTGACCACAATTTGGCAATGGCTCTTACTCTTATAAATACAACTCCGTCCTTTATATATCTTAGACATGAAACCTTTATCAGAGATAGTTGCTGCAAAGATTTTTTTCCCCAATTTCCTGCTTATTCTAATTGTAGATGTATTGGTTTTGTTTGTAGAAAATTTATATTTTATATAATTAAAATTATCCACATTACCTCCTATGAATTTCTTATCTCTTGTTCATTCATGAACTCTTTTCTTCCATTATCCACAGATCTGACAGGTAATTTCTTCCTTGTTCCTCTAATTTGCTTATGATGTCATCCTTATGTCTAAATCATGTACCCATTTGGAGTTTATCTTCCAATATGGTGTGCGATGTTAAGACTACAACAGGTTTCTGCCAGACTTCTCCTGTTTTCCCAACAGTTTTTATGGTACAGTGAGGGGTTTTTTTTGCACTTTTTTTGAGGGGGGAAGGCAGGGCAATTGGGGTTAAGTGACTTGCCCAAAGTCACATGGCTAGTAAGTGTTAAGTGTCTGAGGCCAGATTTGAGGTCAGGTCCTCCTGACTCCAGGGCCGGTGCTCTGTTCACTGTGCCACCTAGCCACCCCTGTATAGTAAGTTCTTGAACCCAATAGCTTAGATCTTTTAGTTTATCAAACACTAGGTTACTATGCTTCTTTGTTACTATATGTTGTGTAATTTAATCTGTTCCACTGATCAGTTTCTCTTTCTCACCCAGTACTAAATTGTTTTTGACAGTTACAGCTTTATAAAGTATCATTTGGGGTCAGGTAATGCTAGATACCTAACCAGGTACTTCTCTTTTTTTCCAACAATTCCATTGATATTCTTCACCTTTTGTTACTCTCAATGAAGTTTAATAGTTCTATAAAGTAGTCCTTTGGTAGGTCCATATGGCGCTGAAGTACTTTAACTTGAATAGTATTGTCATTTTTATTATATTGGCTCAGCCTAACCATGAGCAACTAATATGTCTCCAATTATTTAGACCTGCCTTTATTTGTGTAAAAGATGTTTTGTAATTGCGTTAATAAAGTTCTTATGTGTATCTTGGCAGGTAGACTCCCAGGTATTTTATACTATCTATAGTTATGTTAAACTGAATTTCTCGATGTCTTCTTGCTGGATTTAGTAGGTAACATACAGAAATGCTGATGGGTTTATTTTATATTCCACAACTTTGCTGAAGTTGTTAATCATTCTAGTAAGTTTTTTTAGCTGACTTTTCTAAGTTAAACCATCATGTCATCTACAGAAAGTGATAGTTTTGTTTTCTGTTTGCCTTTATTTTTTCAATTCCTTTTCTTGTCCTGTTACTATTACTAGTATTTCTAGTTACAATATCTAATAGTAATGGTGATAATGGACATCTTTGCTTCACTGTTGATCTTATTGGAAAGGCTTCTAGCTTGTTCTTATAGCTAATGTTGGCTCTTGATTTTCGATTGATTCTACTTATCATTTAAGGAAAAATCCCATTTATTCCTAAGCTTTCTAGTTTTTTTTAAACAGGAATGACTGTTATATTTTGTAAAAAGCTATTTCTGTACCTGTTGAAATAATCATATGATTTTTGTTGGTTTTTTTCTATTAATATAATTAATTTTGCTTACTTGCAAATTTGCTTTTCCGAATATCAAACCAGCCCGGCCTTTTTGGTAAAATTCCAGCCTGGTTGTACTTTATGATCTTTGTGATTCATTACTGTAACCTCTTTGCCAGTATTTTATTTATAATTTTTTGCTTCAGTGTTCATTAATACATGCTTTCTCATTCATCGCTTCTCATGTTTTCTAGATTGAGAAACTGAATAAACAGTCTTGTGATAAATGAGTCTAAAGTAATAGTCTCTGAGAGCCTAAGACTCTCCATTGAGTAAATTATTAATTTTAGTAATCCACTTTGCGATATTTGTTATACCTGCTAAGCAATCTTTTTTGCTTTTTACTTTGTCTTTGTCATGTCCCAGGTAGTTTAAAATGGATCAGTTGATTGCTTAGTCTCAGCTCAGTAGAATAAGATATCCCTCCCAGGACATGCTGATCACTAGAAATCTTACCATCATGTTGTTTTAATTCAGCCTTGGGCATGCTCAGAACCTTCCCAACACCTTCAGCCTCTCTCCCCTTTTACTGGAGTACTAGATGGATGGTGGAAGGCTAAATTCTCCACAAAGAGTTTCTTTACAGTGGGCAGAATCTGTACTTTGTAACTCATTGTACTTTCCATCAGTAACTCTTCTTGGTCTCAGCTCCATGGAACAAGATGACTCTAAGATTTGTCCCTTCCCCTTCAAGCTTCTACTATGTGCCAGCATTGTGCTAAAATGGAGAGTGATGGATGGATAAAATAAATGAATAAATAAAAGAATCCCAGCTCTCAGAGTTCAATATCTAATGGGGTCAATAACATGCAAATAATTATGTATAAACAAGATATATGAGATAGTCAGTAGCTGTAAGTATTTATTAAGTCTCTGCTGTGTACCAGGTTCTATGCTAAGCACTGAGGATATGGATAAGAAAAACAAAGATAGTCCCTGCCCTCTGGGAGCTTACTATCTAAAGAGGAAAGACAACACACAAGGAAACTGGAAGGGGCATGGTATCAAGAGGGTAGCCAGCACCGGGCCTAGTATTGCAGAGCAATTTATGGAAAATTAGAGAAAATGTGAGAGCAAAGGCACTACCATTAAGGATAATTGAGAAAAGCTTCTTTCGAAAGATTAGACTGTACTGAGACCTGAAGCTGGGGAAGGCAGGAGGCAGAGATAAGAAGGAAGAGTATTCCAGACATGGAGGACAGGCATTGAAAATTCACAGATTCCAGAGATGGATTGTCCTTTATGACAAACAGCAAGGTGGTCAGTGTCATTGGATCATGGAATAATACATGGAGGAGAGGAAGGCATAAGAAAACTGGAAAGAAGGGGGCCAGATTAGGAAGGGCTTAAAAGTCAAACAGTAGATTTTATACTTAAGAAGTGATGAAGACTGACTGAGGAGAAGCAAAATAGCCCACATTGGAAATAGAGCAGGTCAGATTTCTCATTCTAGCCTGAGTGATAGAGAGACACCCCATCTCAAAAACAAACAAACCAAAAGACTGATAATAGTGAAATTAGGGCAAGGAGAGATTTTGTAGGGGAAGGATATCACCAGAATCTAGCATAGTAGACAGCTGATAAAACAAATGCTTATGGAATTTACCAGAAATCTTATATATAGCGTGAAGTTAATGCCATTTTTGTGCCCATTATATATTATGATGTGTAGCAATTAACTTTTTAGAAATAACTGTGATGGGGCAGCTAGGTGGCTAGGCAGTGAATAGAGCACCAGCCCTGGGAGTCAGGAGGACCCAAGTTCAAATGTGACCTCAGACATTTAACACTTACTAGCCATGTGACCTTGGGCAAGTCATTTAACCCCAATTGCCCTTCCAAAAAGAAAAAAAATAACTTTGATAATTGTTGAAGGGGTTGTGGAAACACAGGCTTACTAATACGTCGTTAGTGGAACTATGTATTGACCTTTCTGAGGAAAAAATTGGAATTATGCTGAAAAAGTGAATAAAATCATTCTTTAAGCACTTCTTATGTGCCAGGCATTTTGCTGAACACTGCAGAGATGAAGATAAAGCAAAAATAGCCCTTGTCCTGAAGGAGCTTACATTCTGATGGGGGAAATAACATCTATAAAATACATCAAAACACATGTTTTGATTGAACACACTACATATTGTAGTGGAGGGAAGGGCATTAGTAACTGAGAGGACCAGGAAAGGCCTTCTGTTAGAAGCAGTCCATAATCGCCTTTCAGAGAAGAGGATTCTCATGCAGGTACAGGTCATACAGGTATAGACCATCATACCCAATATATTGTCATCCAACCTTTCTTTGAAGGTCTCTAATCAGAGGGAACTTAGGACCTCCTAAGGTGATCCATTCTACTTGTATATCAATCTAATTAATTTTCCTTGGATTCTGGTTGGGATAAGGTACCTTTTAATTATTATAGTTCATCATAAATTCCAAGTTATTTGTTTTGACCAATTTTTGTTTTAATTTGTTAGATTGAAAATAAGTTTTTAATGAGTTTTCAGTGATTACAAAATGAATACCAAAGGAGTTAAAGTGCTAATACGTTAATATTATTATACGTTCTTAATTGCCTTACTCTATACCTTGCTTACATACAGTAGATATTTATTCTCTGAGTTAAATTGTGGCACCTTCTATCTACTCTAATATTGAATTTAAAAGATATTCTTTCTCATAACTCGCAGAATTTCAGTGGTTAGAAAAAAACTGGAAATTTGAGGCAGACTGGTATTTCTCTGTTTAGTTTTTCTGTTGAGATCTGAAGTGACCATAAATATGACTGCTGAGGGGGAATGGTTTCAAAAATATCCTTATAAGTCAAGAGAAATGAAGTATCAGTGTATAATATTTAAAGCCCTGTAAATCTTTGGTTACTGGAATTAGAAATTGATTTAGGATAGTTTTTTCAGATGATTTTGCTAAAAGTGAGACTTTTATTGACAATTTTTAGTGGCTGACTTAAAACATTATTTTTAAAAACATGTTAATGTTTTATAACAACTCAATCTTAATTTCATTTTTATTTACAGGAATTGAAAATAACTGAATGATTTGAAGGTGTGGGATCAATGACCATTTGAGATACCAAGCTCATAAAGAAAAACTGCATGTGAAACGGTAATATGGGTGCTTAGGCAAAAGCAAAATAAAGGGGGAATTGATCATTTAAGTAGAAAACTAAGTTTGAATAAGTTTTGTTGCAAACTTTTGATAACTAAAGACAAAACACAGATTGTTAAAGTAAATATATCATGTAATGAAATTCTCATAAATGAGACCAAGAGAGGAGAAATTTTTTTGTAAATTCATCAAAAGGCTACTTTTTTAATGTTGTTGCTTGGTGATTATTATCATTTGTATCATCAAACATTAATTGATTGATATGCATATATCCCTACTTCTTTTGCCCATTTTGTCAGTGACTGAAATGTTACACCTAAGTAGGGGTGGACTCATGTAGGAAGGAACCTTGAAGGAAGGGAATGACTTTGACTGACAGAAATTGGCGAGAGAGGACTCATCTAAGTTTAGGAGGAAGGTCTCAGCAGAGCCTTAGAGATAGGAGGAAAGGACAGTATAAAAAAAATGGAATGCATTGAAGGAAAGTTTTATAAAAAGGATGAGTTAGAGCTAGATTTGGGGGCTCTTTAATAACAGGTTCCAGATTTGGTTGGCTTTGAAGAGCCACTACAGTTTTTTTTAAGTAGCAGAGTGACATTATCAAAACTATTCATGATTAACTGAAATAGGTTGGGGACTAAAACATTAGATAGATGTTAGACTGGTAGTCTAAATGAGAAGAGATAAATGTTTCCAGTTACGATGGTTGTAGGGAGAATAAAAAGAAAAGATCAGCCATAAATTACTGTGGAGACTTAAGCAGTAAGATTTCACAATAAATTGGCTATTTAATGGGTGAGGGGCCAAAAAAAACCAAACCCTAAAAAAACAGTGGCAACTGCAAGGTTATGAGTTTGGGTGACTTTAATATCATAGATCTAGCCCTCAGAGACCATCTAGTAGTTCAACTCTTTCCATTTTATTGACACGGAAACCAGGGCCCAAAGAAAGTTAGTGATTCGCTTGAGGTTATACAGGTAGGAATCAAAGTGGGGTTTGAACCCTGTTCTTCTGACTAGAGCTCTAGCTTTATTTATGCTGTTATGGTTCTACTTCTTCCTTCTATCACTCATCAATTCTCGATGCTGTTAGTGTTTCCTACTACTTTGCTGTCTTATTTTGTCACGTAATTCATATATTTCGTCATCATTCATTTCCTACAAAATAAAGTATGCTGGTTTTATGATACTTTACCTCCAGGTTTCTGCTGTGTTCCATCTGTTTGATGTTACTACAGTCTTACCTGTGGAATTAGTAGAAAGTTATTATCTATACTTTTAATATTTAAAATGTTTACTGCCATTGATTCATATAATACTTTATAATCCTCTTCTAATCGGGAGCAAGGAACTTATACTACTATTCTCACCTAGACTGTCAAACACCAAATTATTTGGAATTCTTATTTAGTCTAAATCAATGATATTTTGCTATTGATGTATAATAGACAAAAGATCAGCATTGTTACAGGTCTTAACTTCTAAATGAAGTTAAAAGTTAAAAAAACAAAACCAAATTTTGCCCATTTTTGTTGTTCATTCAGTTAATATTTACACTAGTGGTCTATGCCTACATATGTAAACTTTTTGTTAGGATACATGTTTTTTCATGTCATTGTTCTTCTATGCCATGTATGTATTAGTTCTATTACTCCAAAATTCTTACTGCTTATAATTTAAGAAACAAAAAACATTCAGTCTAATTCCTCTGGTACATGCCACAGCAGACATGGAGGAGTTTTTACTTCATTATTTCAATTATATTCTTGTATTCTTCAATATTCTTACTTCAAAACTTCAGTCTCAATTTCCTATCACTGTCAGATGGGTACTGTCCACATTTCAATATTGCTGTTTCTAAGAATTTGGCATTTATTCATTAGGCAATTAAATTGTTCAGTCATTTCAGTCACATCTGACTTTTCCTGACCCCATTTGGTGTTCTCTTGCCAAAGATACAGGGTTTGCCATTTCCTTCTCCAGCTCATTTTACATGTGAGGAAAGTGAGGTAAACAGAGTTAAGTGACTTGCCCAGAGTCATACAGTTAGGGAGTGTCTGAGGCCAGATGTGAACTCAAGTGTTCTTGATTCCAGGCCCAGTACTGCATCCACTGTGCCACCTAGGTGTCTGGCAATTAAGTCACTATTCTAGGCACTCCAGGATTCAAAGACAAGACAAAAATAGTCCTCACCCTCAAGGAGTTTCTCTATGTGCAGATAAGTATATACAAGATAATTTAAAGGAGAGACCCTTGACAACTAGATGCAAAAAGGCTTTGTATGAAGTTCACCTGAGTTTAGCTTTAAAGAAAGCCAAGTGGAAAATTCGATGCAGTGCTTTCCTCTTCCTCACTCTGCTGGAGTCCAGTTGCATCTTGGAGCTTCCTGTGCCCTAGCCTCAGTCCACCTTGCACTTCTATGCTTATACAATGGTGGGGGGCCTGGAACCTTGTTAATTCTCCACTTCGTGTCCCTTCCATTGCCTTGGGCTTGCAGATGGTTCCCTTCTTCCTCTTTCATTACCCCATGGAGGCCTAGCAGTCATTAGTTGATTCTCTTCATGGGATCTGCTTTGGAACTCCTTGCTCATTTATTATGAGCTGCTGATTGTTCCCTTTTGACACCATTGTTATAGCTGCCTAACTTACATAGACACACTGTGGGAACCATATCTGGGATTTCTACAGATAGACGCTTGAATCAGTCTTTCGTGGCTCGCAGAGAGCCAAATGTGCTTCCTATTAAGCACAACTAGTTGGACTTCTAGGCAAGATGTAGCTGACAAGTAGAATGCACCATAGGGCATCCAGTTATGACAGTGCCCTGAAGGATCCCACACTGATGATTCCTCCTTCATGTTACATGTGTGATAAGGGCCTGTGGAAAAATGCAACTATCTCAGATCAGAAGTACCAGCAGTTTTCCAAGGTAGAGGAAGGAGAAACTAGTAATCTAGAGTACAGAAACTGTTCTCCTACCATCACTCCCTCACCTTTCAGTGACCATATGAGCAAGGTCCTAGTGGTGAAGGCCAAGTATGCAGTCAACATTTTGAGTAGCAGTCAGGGCTGAGGGATGCCACATAGAGTTCTCATAAAAGCCTCACCACAACGGAGTTGTGTCAGACGCAGTCAATAAATCAGTCACAAAATTTTGAGATGACAAAACAAGATAGACTGACTACTTCAGCCCAGTCTACTCCAAGTAGCACATCCCATTCTTCTCCCAAATGAAAGCCTTGGAGCTGGTTTACTTATGGATTTTTTGCTTCCTTACTTGTGCTAGATGTGTCAGCACCGTGGTTCTGAAAGTGAGGATAAGGACGGAACCTTATCTAAAAAATGAAGCCTTTTTTGGACCAAGAACACTCCAGAAATCTGACTGAGGTTTCAGTGTCCAATCCTACAGAGGTACTTCAGATCATCACCAGTTAGCTACATCACTAGAATTATAGAGGGTTCAGTAACCTTCAGGAGACCCAATATAGAACTTGCTGTGTTGGAAGGAGAAAAAAACCTCCACCAACTCATACCCTCAAAACCAAGGCACATCAACATGTTAAATCTCATGGAGTTCTAAAGCCCCCTTCTCGTATGGACGGAGTTACTCTCCCTAGGAACCTACTTTTATGTAAAGAGGTTTTTAGACACACTTACCTTGTTTCTTACCCACCTTTCACTTGACAAAAGAAAGATACCATCCGTTCACAGTTCTGCTGAGGATGATATGCCTGAAGTGGTCATTGACTCTTCAGTATTTGTAGGAAAATTTGAATATTTACAGTATGGGAAGACCTATTCTGTAATGACCCAGATTTGGTACAAATAACTTGTCATTTCAAAGAAGAGGGGAAGGGACCTATATGTCCAGAAATATTTATAGCGACGCTTTTTGTGGTGGCAAAGAACTGGAAATTGGGAACGAGCTAAACAAGTTGATGTAAGAAATGATGAGCAGGATGATGTCATTAAAACCTGGGGAGACTTGTGCAAAGGGAATTGAGCAGAGTGAGAAGATTGCACACAGCAGCAGCAGCGTTGTAACAGTGACCGCCTGTGAAGTGCTTAGCTGCTCTGATGAAGAGCGTAACCAGAACGGCTTCAGAGGACCCTGACGAAAGATGCTGATGAGAAAACTGATGAACTCGTGAAGACACATGGAGGATATTTTTCTTCACCTTCTTGATTTTTCTTGAGTTTTTGTTCTGTTTAGTTTTTGTAACATGGCTAATATGGAAACATTTAAATGACTTCATGTGTAATTAAATATCACATTGCTTGCTTTCTCAATGAGTAGGGGAGAGGCTACAGGGAAGGAATTTGAAGCTCAAAATATTTTTTAAACCAGTGTTAAAAAGAACCAAATAAATACATAAAATTTCTCAAAGTATAGTCAACCATAGCCAATCGCTGATCTGTAGAATTAAGGGGAATAAATAAATTTAAGTAGACTCTGTTCTACACATTGATCCGATATAAATATAAAGAAAATTCCGTCTATTTTCCAGTTCAGTTGCTGTAGCTGATATCTTATTCCCAGGGATCTCTGCTGCTCTAGAATCAAGGTGCTAGCTTAGGGCCTATTTCCTGATCCCTTTGCCAAGAGGGGAGAGGCAAGTAGCCCAATAAGGGATGGCTATTGGAAGTGGAGACAGCTGTTGTCTGTTCTGTGAGCGACATTAACTTATGTAAAAGATATTAGCTCTTTGGTAATGGCTTGAAGCATAAGGCAATCCCCCTTACTAAAATGGACTTTTCTCTTTGGAACCTACATACTGAAAAGATTGAACACTAAGGATTGTGGGAGTTTGACTTGGGAATGGGTAAAGTCATTTCTGCTTCTAATAGAATAATAAGAGGTCTTTGTCCACTTTGTCCACAGGTGATACACTAAGCCCACGTACAGACTAACAGTAATTAATTTTGTTAAATTCTTAAAGGAAATTCTATGTAATGTTTTGTGCTTCAGAACACTGGAAATAACTTATTTCCAAAAAAAAAAAAATTTAGCAATTGGAGAAAGCTCAACATAATCTTCAGATTTATATGATCTGTGATGCAAAGCATTGCTTTTAACATTACTTTTCCTCCACTAACATGCTGGCATTGACTTGAAACCTTTCTTACCAGAGAAGGATGAGCTGCTAGCAGAAATAGAAGCTTTTCTGTTTGAAAACTTTAAAAAAAAAAAGAGGGAAAGTATATTATAGTAATGGCATCATCCTTTACTCAGGTTTTAGATTACACTAAATTCAAAATGCCAGTCCAATGACGATAAATTATCAAAAGCTTTTTTGAGAATGTTAGTGGGCAGAAAAGTAGCAGATGATTTCATTATGGACAAGTCTCTGGTAATACATTTAGGGAAGAATTACCCAAGTTGAAAGGTAGCAAGGCCTAGAGGATAGAAAGCCAACCCCTGTGTTAGGAAGATCTCAGTTCTAGTGGTGCATCTGGCTCACTCTGTGTCACCCTTAACAGGTGACACTTGGAATCTCAGCCAACTGTAATACTCCAAGGGTACAGATTTGGTGTCATCAGCATTGATAGAAATAGTCTCATTGGAAAGTTCCTGACACCAGTGAAATAAAAGGTCCAATTAAGAAAAAACTGTAAGCTATGATTATAGGATTAAGGACTCTGATTTATCAGAGTTAAGGAGAGATATTGTAGAGTCATTATGAATTTCTTTTGTAAACATCAGCCCAAAAACCAACAAAATGCTGAGCAGCATCAACAAGATCATAGGAACCCAAACAAAAACTATTATTCTCTCTTTGCATAAAGCCATACTGCCACCATGCCTAATGACATTATGTACCTGAAGCAAAATATAGTAAAATAGGCCAAGTCCAAAGAAAGATAATGAAGGGAGCAGACACCTTCAGCCATAGGAAAACAGGTGAAAAAGATTAGACATCACTAGTTTCAAAAGATAAAGATAGAAAAAGGATGTTATTTAAGTCTATAATATTAGGGAGATTATGAATAGAGAGGTCCAGTTTAATTACCCTTTAATTCTAGTGTTCCAGAATTAAGATTATCTTTAGGAATTTAAGAATGGTGAAATGGAGACAAATACTAGAAAGTAATCATAGATTTGTAATAATGAAAATGAACATAATTCTTTCTTCATATTCCTTATTCCTTCAGTTTATTGTGCTCCTGACTTTCTTTAAACAAGTATTTATTAAGTGCCTCCTGTATTTATTAAATATTTCTCAAGTGCCAGACACTGGAAATGCAGGTACAAAGAATGAAACAATCCCTCATTGCCAGGAGCGCACATCCCAACGGAGGAAACAATAAAAACACGGAGAAATGTTGAGAGGAGAAATACAAAGCTAATGTAAATATATACAGAGGGGTTAATTATGAGGTGGCTTGGGGGGGGGCTCTGGTTGTTGGGGAGACGAGGAAGAACCTGCGATAGGACTCTGGCGTAACACTGAGCAAGTGGCACGTTTTAAGCACGTGGGGCAGTCAGTGCAAAGTGTGGAGATGAGAGGTGGGGTGTCCTGCACGAGGGACAGAGAAGACCGGTGTGATTAGGTTACAGAGTTCAAGAAGGAAACTGACGTCTGATAAAGCTGGAAGTATAAATCAGGGCCAGATTGTGTAGGTCTTCTGAAACTAAAGGGAGGAGCTTCTGTTTGATCCTAGAAGCAGTAGGAAGCTACTGAAGTTGGTTGGGTAGGAGAATGACGCAGACTTCTACTTAAGGAAAACCACTTTGGCAGTAGTGTATATGAGACATACTAGAGTCAAGAAACACTTGATGCAAGGAGACCGATTAGGGAAGTTTTTACGTTAATCCAACCTAGGGGCGATGAGGACCGGAACTAATGTGGTAACTTGTGTAAATGGAAAATAGGGGTCAGATGTGAGAGAAATTGTGATGGTAGAAATGACAAAATTAGCAATCGACTGGATATATATGTTAAGGGAAAATGAGAAGTCTGGGATAATGTCAAAATTATGAACCTGAGATATTGGAAAGATGGTTGTGCCTTTGATAGAAAGAGGCAAGTTTGTAATAGGGGTATGGGTTCTTATACATATGTTTGTAATTTGGGGTACGGGTTCTTAATCTTTTTCATGTCATATACCCCTTTGGCAATCTGATGAGGTCTATGGACCCCTTTTCAGAAGAATGTTTTTAACTTCATAATTGGTGAAAATTGTAAATTTCACTTAGAAATGAGTGAAAAATAAATATATAGCTTTAAAATTTTCCTGTCCAAGATCACAGACTCTCATGAGATATGTCCATTGACTTCTCAGAGTTAAGAACTCCTGATTGAGGGGGAAAAGATAATGAGTTCGGTTTTAAACATGTTGAGCTTAAGATGTCTGTGGGATTGAAACTCATGGGATATATTGGAGTTTTATGTATGAATTTCTGAGTCATCCACATAGAGATGATGTTAACTAAGTCCATGAGAGTTGATAGAATTTCCAAAAGAAGAGAAAATATAGAGTGACAGGCCTATACTTAAGGAAAATTACTTTAGCAACAGTTTGTAGGCTGACCCAGAAGTAGAACTTTGGGAAACACCCACAGATAGGGGATGGGAAATGTATGATGCCCTGCCAAAGAAGACTGAGGAGCAGTCATACAGGTAGGAGGCAAATGAGAAGAGTTGAGTGTGTCATGTAAACCCAGAAAGGAGAGCATATCCAGGGAGGAACAGTGGTTATTTGTATCAAATGAAGCAGATCAGTCAAGAAGGATTAAAACTGAGAAAAGATCATCTGTGACAATTAAGAAATCATTTTTGGTAATTTTGGAGAGGGCAATTGTAGTTGAGTAATGAGAGTGGAAACCAGAACACAAAGTACTTATCTAGTCATCTTCCTAAACTTTGTTCTAACAGCTGTGACGACATATAGAAATCTATTCTTTTGAGAATGTATATAGCGTCAGAAGGAGCAGGAGCCCAGCCTTATATTGTCTATTCTTTGTTGCTCCACTTTATGGGTCCTCAGCTGAGAATTTTGCCACTTATTTCACTGAAAAAAATTGAAACCATTTGCCTAAAACTCCCTTTTGTCTCTTCATCATCTCACATCCCTCAAGTGTCTCTCCCTTCCTCCACTGTGTTCTCAATCCCTCTTTCTCATGAAGAGGTAACCCTTCTTGCCAATGCAAACATTTTAAATATGGTCCCATTCCACCCTGTCTTCTTCACTGGATTGCCTCTTCTGTCAAGCCCAGTCTCATTAAATTTCACTCTCTTCCTGCCTACTAGATGCTTCCTTGTTGCCTGCTCCCACACATCTCTCCCAACCTCAAAAAATCCTTACTTTATCCATCTACTAGTTATCATCCTATATCTTTCCTCCCCTTTATAGCTAACCTCTTTGATAGCTGTCTACAACCTGGCCTCCTAACTCATCATTCAGCTGAAACTACTTTCTGTAGTTACTAGTGATGTTTTAATTGCCAAGTATAATGTCCTTTTCTCCTCTTCCTTCTTTGACCCCTCTGTAGCTTTTGACACTGTTGATCACCCTCTTCTCCTTGATATTATCTTTTCTAAATTTTCATGACATTGCTGTCTTCTGGTTCTCTGCCTCGCCCTCTGACCCTCCTCCATCTCCATTGCTGGGTCTTCATACAGGTCAAGCCTACTAACTTTGGGTGTCCCTTAGGACTCTCTTTTGGGCTCCCTTCTCTTCTCCCTCTGTACTATTTCACTTGCTGACTTCATCAGCTCCCATGGATTCAATTATGATATCTAAACAGATGATTCTCAGATTGACTTATCTGGCCCCAAGTTCTGTGCTAGCCTCGATTCTTACATAGCTATCTCCTGGACATCTTGAATCAGATATCCTGTAGACATCATACATTCAATAAATCCCAAACTAAACTCATTGCTCCTCCAGTTCCTCCCCTCATGCTAAGTTCCCTGTAACTGTAGGTCACCACCACAGTGCAGTCACTCAGGCTTGAAATCTACATATTATCTTCTATTCCTCACCCTCTCTCACACTCCCTCCCACATCCACTCTTGTTGCTGCTTCTCCCCTTCTCTCCTCAGATACTGCCACCACTCTGGTGAAGGCCCTTATCAACTCAGACTTGGGCTCTTATAATACCCCATTAGTTAGGTCTCACCCTGCTCTCCACTCAGGTGTCACATTATTCTTCCTAAAATGCTGGCCTCACTGTGTTTCCCCTCTATTAATAAACATCAGTGGTTTCCCGTTACTTTCAGGATCAAATACAATATCCTCTGTTTAGCTTTTAAAGTTCTTCATAACCTAACCCCCCCCCCCTTCCAGTCCCTGCCGCTTCCTTCCACATAGTCCGTGATCTAGTGGCACTGGCCTCTTTGCTGCCCCTGTGACCCTCCATCTTCTGACTGTATTCCCAGTGGGCGTCCTCTGTCTCCCAGCTACCTTTAGGCCCCAGCTGGAGTCCTTATTCTTCCAGATGTTCCAGTTCCCATTTAATGCCAACGATTTTCCCTTGATATTGTTTCCAGTTTTTCTTGTCTACATCTTGTTTGGACATAGTCATTTGTATGTCTTCCCCATTAGACTGTAAACTCCTTGAGAGTGGGGATTATCTTTTTCCCTTCTTTGTATCCCTAGCATTTAATACAGTGCTTTGAAATGTGTCTTGACAACTAGAATGTAGTTTAATTTTTTTTAAAAAATAGGTACTTGAACACTAAACCATTGGCATTATCTTACAAAGATGAATTTGAAAGTGAAACAAGGATTCTCTGTTTCTGGCTGCTTTTCACTTTTAGATCCAGATTCCCAACTTGGGGGAGGGGAAGAGGATTTGTTAAGCATCTGTCATATTTAGAAAGTTACATTCAATTAAATTGAGATGTTGAATTTTTTAAAAAATATTTTTGCTGAGTTTTCAAATTGTGAAATAAGACCGCTTATCCTTAAATTAAGTGAGTTATTTTTTCCACTAGAGAACAAACACTTGATTACAGCAGTTTTTCACTGAATCGTTTTCTTCCAACACTTCCCTAGCTCTTCTAAAATTGACTTTATAGTTAAGTTACTGGTAAGATGAACTGGTCATAATTATATGTGGAATTAACTGATGTGAATAGAATCATTCTTTAAGGTGCATCTGGGACATCTCTGTTTTACTTAGTTTTGTTTTTGCTTCTTTGTTGTATTGGGAAGTGTTCTGGTGGTAATGGGTTACTGTCCACAGTTTCTTCTTTTGGACATGGTGACCTAATATTCATTTAGCTACGTCGACATTGAGAAATACAGTAAAACCCATGTTATTGGAAAGTCTCCTGGAATGAGCTGTTCTGCTTAAAGATTAACCCTTTAAGTACTTAATACTTAATAGATAATAGATAATAGTATATAATACTTAAGATAATAGATAAGTACATAATACTTAAAAAGGCAAGTGTCTTCTTTCCCACACCTAACCTTGAAAGTATACATGTACAAAGTGGCGCTATCTTAAACCTTCACAGATTATTTATTTTCATCACTGGTGTCTGTCCCCCCTCTCCAACACTTGGCTTTCTTCACTCTTGTCACATATCACATGCTGCTGATCTCTCCCACTTTCTCCCCATGTCTTCTCTCTACTTGTTGCCTGTCCTCTGCAGGCTCTCACTTAGAAGTCAGTATGTGCTGCCAATACTGGCCCTTGCCCAACCACTGTCACTGCTCTCATGATGCTCTTCCAGCACTGATGGCACACATGATTGTGGTACAAGCAAGATATTTATAATAATAGGTGTTATAAACATGCTCAGTCTGGGAATAAACAATACTTGTTGGAAAGCTAGGAAAGTTTTCATTATCTTTATTTTACAATTCTTTTCCTGAATAAATGGGTAGCCTCTTCAAAAGACTACAGAGAATCAGACAAATACAAACCCTTTTATGCTGCTTCTATTTGAATTTCCTGCCTTATTCCTCCCTTCAGAACTGGGATTGGTCCCAGCTCTTATGGTTACAATCTTTCTGACCTACCTCTTACATATATGTTCCCTAGTATGTTCCCTCCCCCCAGTATAAACTGACTTGCATCCCATGATCGGACAGTGAGGCTCTAATTCTGTGCGGGGTGTGTCAGTTACTGTGCATAAGGCTAGTTAAGCATGTGTGTTAATGAAAATTTGGTGACCATCCTTTGACCCCCAGGAGGTTTGAGCCAGCTTAGCTCAGGCCTCTTCCAAGGGTAAACTTAGAGATTTCTTCCAGCTATATGATTGGACAGGGTGCTTTACCCTTCCTTCCCTATCCTGATTTATACCTTCCTGCACATCCTGTGCCGCATCTGTTGTTCCTGCAGAATTTGTAGAAACCAAACTACTAGCATTTCTCACGTAGATTTACTTAGTTTGTTAGGATAAATTATTGAATAGAAAGCAGGGATGGCAGTCTTGGTGCTGATTTTGTTTAATACTAATCTCTTCTTGTTTCTCTTCCTGTTCCCCTTCCCTGAAATCAGCATGGGAGAAACTTCTAAGGCAGCCCAGTGCCCCTGCTTCAATGGATGGTTTTACATGGGTGGGGACAAGCTTTCCTATATGCATGAAACAAAGAAACCTTTATGTGGTAGCTACTTATGTGGCAGGGTGTACTGTCCATCAGCATCACCCAATCCCCAATGACTTGTAATCCTTTCTGCTTGTCGTGCTGAGGATCCCTCTTCTGAAATTGGATTCACATTGCAGCCTAGGAACATCCCCTCCTTGAGATGCTAGTTCTTAGGCCTGGGCTTAACCTCCCATAGCTGCCGCTGTTATTCCTTGTTCTTGTTGTTTTGGACTTCTTTGACACCTTGTTTCCTGTCCCATCTTCCACTTCTTCTTAGAATCTTTTGTTCACAGAGGGAAGCCTTTCATAGATATGAATAGCCATGTGTTTCATTTTTTCCATCTAATTCACCATTGATTCACAGTGTGCTTATCTTAAATACTTATTAAGCACTTGTTTAAAGCATGTTTTCAGTTGCTTGAGAAGATATAAAATTTATATACATGTGGTCCCTACTTTCAAAGAGCTTATAGTCTGATAAGATGATATGGTATATACCCAGCTAAGTTCATTAGAGAGTTACAATCAGCTGTTGAGTATGGAGAGCAGAGAAACTCTGGGGAATCAGGGAAAGCTTTCAGAGAAAGTAGCATTTGAGTTGGCCTTTAACGCACAGGTAGGAATCTGGTAGGTAAAATCATTCAAGAGAGATCATTCCAAAAAATGAGAACTAGGTTAGCAAAGGCATAAAAATAGAATATTTCAAGGTTCAGAATATTTTCCCCTCCAGATTATTTTAGTTCAAATAATTGTTCTTAATCTGAAAATAGCATCTTTATAATTCTTACCTTGTCCCCCACCACCACCAAAAAAAATCATTAGCAAAGGTGTATGGCAATCAAGTGGTACTTAACCACTTCACTATAGTGTGGTGTGTGATGGGGAGTATTTTTGGATATTAAGGGTGTTTCTTGATTGGTATGTTTTATTTCAAGTGTGAAGGTAAGGATTTGGGAGTTGCTAGTTCCAGGTTCAGAAATATTCTTTAGAATTTAAGTTCTCTTGAATAAATGAATGTGATGACTGATTGACAATATATGGATGATGGAGGAGACATAAATGAAATAAAAAGTAACGTTGAGTTTCTAAGCCAGAGTCATGTGATAGAGTAATTGTACCATTTGCAAAAATAAGAATATTGAAGGGGGGAGGGGGTGCAGCTAGGTGACACAGTGAATAAAGCACCAGCTCCTGGAGGTAGGAGGACCTGAGTTCAAATCAGACCTCAGACATTTAACACTTACAAGCCATGTGACCTTGGGCAAGTCACTTAACCCCAACTGCCCTGCCCTCCCCCCTCCAAAAAAAAAAAAGAAAAAGGGGCTAGTTTTTCTGGGAAAGGATGAAGATGCTCATTTTAAATGTACTTAGTTTAAGGAGACATTTAACCCAATGGGTATTTGGAAGTATGGGGCTGGAATTCTGTTTGGTATAGATACAGGTAATGGGTTTGTTAGAGGTACAGATTTAGAAATCATCTGTGTGTTTTACTTGAAGTATTAAGTATCTGGGTCCTGTTACCAGGAAAATGAACTGCTAGACACTTTCTCCAATCTTGAGGACATTTTACAAATAGGAATTATGCACAAGAGATAAAACAAATTTAACTGTCTCCAGAGGCAGAAAGCAGAGAAGGCTAATCCTGAACTCTAAAGGCTTGCTTAACATCTTCCCCACTGGCCACCACATTCTGGCAAGGCTATTCAAACCAGCCCCTCAGACTTGCAACAGAACTCAGCTCTTCTCTTCTCTCCATCTCTGTGCCAAGGAAAATTTAAAAAGCAAGCAAACCAGAAGCTTGCTCTGACTGGCATGGCAGCGCCTGCTGTGCCCAGAGCTCATCAAGAGGACTGAAGAACAGAGGAAACTAGACTGGGGCACCAGCACTTAGCACAGTGTCTGGAGCATGTTTGACATTTAATAAATGCTATATTGACTGACTAATATTACACTAAGCCTGAAGGAAGGTGAACTGGTATCCATTTGGAGCCATTTTTTTGTAACCTCAGAAGTCACTTGAACAGACAGTAAGGCCATTTTTAGCAATCAGGCAGCACCCTAAATATCTGTGAAAACTCCCCATCACATACCACATTGTAGCCAAGTAGGTAAGTACTACCTACTGCCAATAGGCCTTTACCTTTTTGGTTTTGTTGTTGTTTTGTTTTTGGTGGGGAGGACAAAGTAAAAATGATAAAGATGCTACCTGCTACTTTCAGGTTAAGAATGTTAATTGCCCGGGGGGAAGAGCCTAAGACAGCTTTGAGGTCCATTCCCTAGGGAAACCAAAGGAGGGAGGAATCAGAAAATGATCAATAATGGTTACCTTGGGTCTCAGATGGAAGAAAACTCAAAGATTTTGAACATGAGCAAATAAACCAAGAGGGAGGATGTTAATAACAGAGTGGGGTGTGGCCTAGAATTGACTTCAAAGATTCCAGATAGCTATGAATGTTATTGGAAGAGAAAAGAGAATTAAAACCTGAAGCAGAGGATCCTGTGGATTTCCGGGACATCATGGAACCACAACAAGATGTTCTTAAATAATTTAAAAGAGAAATGAGAATTGTAATAGCAGAATTTATGGTCTGCACAGAAGAAATAATAAGCCAAAAAGAGAAATTTTTAGTTATAGTGTTAAACTTCACCAAAGAAACAAACAATGGGATTGCAAAACAAAGACGAAAAGGACAGCCTGGATAAAGAGAAGCTCAGAATAATGGCTTTCAAATAAAATATCTCCATTACAAATAAAACACTCTGATCTTAAAGATACACCTCATGGAAAGCACTGAAGGACTGGGTATCTCTCAGATGAACACGTATGTTTCCCAGAAGAATATGGTATGTCCCAAAATCTGAACGCTGTAATGTGTGAAATAATACAAGAAGACTGGCCAGTTTTTGAAAATAGGAAGTGATTATTCTAAAGAAAAAAGTTAAGGAATGATGGGTGCAGAAATGTAATTTTTTTTCTGTCAACACTTACTAGTTGCATACTTGTGATTTGCGATAGAAGTTGTCATCTATACTATGCGGTCTGTTGATAAAAATGGGGAAAAAAAGTTCATTTGTGAACTTCCATGTTTCAGAGAAAGTGATGATCTTTCATGTATGTAAATTATGTGAATAATAAAGTAATCTTATACCACTCAAAAAGAAAACTGCCCAGACTATTTGAACACAGAAAGCAAAGTGCTAGTCAAAAACATCCACAGTTTGCCTCTCAGGGAAAAAAATCTTATGGTGTAAACTCCAGGACACATCATGATTGAGTTTCGCAGTTCCATTGACAAACAAATAATTCTGCAAGTGATAGGGATATAAAGGAAAGAAAATTTGAATAGCACAAGATTATTCCACATCCTGCTTATTATTTCTTATAGCACAATAGTATTCCATTATATTCATATACCACAACTTGTTTAGCTATTCCCCAATTGATAGACATCCCCTCAATTTCCACTTCTTTTCTACCACAAAAGCTACTCTGTGTGTGTGTGTGTGTGTGTGTATGTATGTAATTTGTACATGTAGGTCCTTTTCCCTTTTTTATGATCTCTTTGGGGTACAGCCCTAATCATGGTATTGCTGGGCCAAAGGGTATGCACAGTTTTATAGCCCTTTGGGCAAAATTCCAAATTGCTCTTCAGAATGGTTGGATCAGTTCACAACTCCACCAACAAATATGTATTAATGTTCTGATTTTCCTGCATCTTCTCCAACATTTATCATTTTTCTTTTCTGTTGTATTGGCTAATATGATAAGTCTGAGTAGTACCACAGAATTCTTTTACTTTGCATTTCTCTAATCAAAAGTGATTTATAGCATTTTTTTTCATATTAGCTTCACTTTCTTCATCTGAAAACTGCCTATTCATATCATTTAACCATCTATCAGTTGGGGAAAGATATTTTTTTCTAAAACTACATATGGAGACAGAAGTAAAAGTAGAAGTCATTTAGAAGAGATGTTGGAGAAACAGACCCGAAACATCATGGATTAAACTTTACAACACCCTGCCTACAAAGGAATCAATGTTTTGGGGAGGACTAAATTACGAAATGAAAGGGCACACATAATATGGGAGAGGGGAAGACAACAGGACTGGATGTAACTTTACCAAGTCAAAGGATAACACTGAGGGGAAAATAACTCTTCAAGTCTCTTAGGAAGGAGAGAGCCTACAGGAGAATACATGAGATAAAAGAAGGAAGGGAGTGAAACGTGAGAAACCTTGTTTTAGTGGTGAGAGGTAGTCCTACTGAAGAACATTCACATTGGAGAAGAGAAATATTCTATAAGCAGAGATGATGATCTTGCGGTAGGTATGTTCTGCAGGGTTTTGGTGTTTAGATTTGATGCCTCTAATCCTGCTTCAGAAGGGTACTCAGTGCCTGGATACAACTAGCACCCCAAAGAATATAAAAGTATGCACTCAGAGAGGAAATTTCATGCGGGGGGGGGGGTAGGGGGCGGGAGGGAGGGAGGGTTTATCATGGAGAAGGCAAAGGATAATAATGAACTGCACAATCAGGGACATGGAACATTCCTACCTTGGGACAATACTTCTATGTTCTTTATTCTCTCTACTTCATTTTCCATCATTAGTTACTCTAGGGGACAGCATGCAGCCCCTACAGTGTAAACTGATCATCTGAAATGTCATCACCAGAAAGGTTTTGATATCTAACACCTTAACCTTCAGTTGCCTCTCCCCCCTGATTGAAGGTCTAGAGGACAGAGCACTGTACTCCTCCCAAAGTCTTCCTTTATAGAGGGCTCACTACCTCCATTTTCCATCAGCAGCTCTGCCTAGACTGCCCAACAACATTTTTTCTCCCCTTTTCAACTTCCGTTTTTGTATTATCTACCCCCATTAGATCATAATAAGCTCCCTGGGGGCAGGGACTTTTATTATTTGTATCCTCAGCATTTAGTACTGCTCAGGACACTTAGTAACTTCTTAACGATTTGTTTTAAGTTGAATCTGTTACCTGCAGAAATTGTTATTTCTAAAAATAAGACACAACACTAACAACTCCCCCACACACACGAAGGTAAGAGTGATCTAGAAGACAGAAACAAACTATTTAGAAGAGGGAACTCAAAATAGATGCCTTTACAGAAGCTTTAATTTGTTAGGTAATACAGACACTAGGGGTAGACAGGTGGCTCAGTGAATAGGGCACCAGCCCTGGAATCAGGAGCACCTGAGTTCAAATATAGCCTCAGATATTAAACACTTAACTAGTTGTGTGACCTTGGGCAAGTCACTTAACCCCAATTGCCTTGCCTTTCCCCCCTCCCAAGAAAAAAAAGAAATACAGACACTAAAGAAGGAAGGCTAAGTAACTATAGTAGCTTTAAATCAAAGGATAAAATCTAGAATAAATAGAAAGATAATGAAGATAAGATCTAGAGAAATCCTCTTTAGAAAAATGTGCAGAAAATGAAATTTAAAAGCAAAAACACATTGAAGGTGAAGAAAGGAAGGGAATTTTACTAGACTATTTAACCTGGGGGGGAAGGGGAAGAAGAGGGGATGGCTTAGATACCTAGATAAAAAAAAGAAAGAAAAAGGAACTGCTAAGTTAAACAATACTCCAAAACTAGGGAAAGAGGTAACAGACAAGAGGTAGGGGGGAAGAGATCTGGTAGGAACAGGGTTGCCTTTAAATAGATGAAGTTAAAATAACTGAAGAGACCAAATACTGTCTTACAGAGGAAGAAGGGTAACTTTCGAGAAGAGAGACAAATGAGGGAAAATATAAACGTAACCCATAATTTTAAACATGCCTCAGTTGAATAATCCAATGAAATGATTAAGCGGCAGGTTGAACAAGAACAAAAGAAATGCACCTAAAAAGCAGAGAGGGTCCAACAGTATTACTGTGACCCAGTGGAATACATAAAAGCAGGAGCTGCAGTCATGCTTTTTGATGAAGTAAAAACCAGAGATAAACAAGGGAACTACATTATGTTGAAGGGAGCCATACATAACAGATCAATATCCGTATTGCTCCAAATGCTTTAGCAACAAAATTCATAAAAGAAAAATTAATTGAATCACAAGAAGACAGATACTAATAAAATATTTGGAAAGAGCTTTTAGTGTCTCTCGCTTGGTTTGGATTAATCTAACAAAATGATAAAAGAGAAAGTATAGAATTGAACAGATTGCTGGAGAAACGAAAGTTAAAAGATTTGTGGAATTTTCTAAATGAGGCTGCTAAAGAATATATGTATTTTTCAGCACCAGATGGAGCTTTTACAAAAATTGACCATGTATTAGGGCACAGAAGTTTTGCAAATAAATGTTGAAAAATAGAAATCACAAACACATCCTTTAAATCCAAGGAACAGTAATAGAAAGGAAAGTCCTGTTCCAAATAACTTCAAAATGCATAAAACATATGGGGCTTATCTTACCAAAACACACAAAATACTCATAGATTCAGTTATAGAGTCCTCCTTAAAGAAATAAAGAACAGCTTAACTGGAGGCGCATTCTGTGCTCATGGCTGGATTGTGCCAATATAATGAAAATGACACTTCTGCCAAAATTTTCTGCATTTTGAACTATACCAATCAAATTATTAAAAAAGGATTTCTACAGAACTTGATGAAAGAATAACATTAACTTAGAAATATTAAAGATCTAGACTATCAAAAGAAGTAAAAGAGAAAGGGACAAACAGCACTTCTAGACTTTAAGCATGTCATAGAGGAGCAGTCGTCATTCAAAATCATCTGATGCTGATTTTAAAAAGAAAGACAAATCAGTGGAACAGACAAGGGAGAACCAGAAACAATACAAGTCAACCCAATGTCTAATAAACCAGAAAGCATTAATTACTTAGGAAAAAGTTTCCTATTTGGTAAAAACTGCTTGGGAAAACTGGAAAGTAGTCTTGCAGAACTAGGCTAAGGACCAATACCTTATGCCATATTCTACAGTCTATTATGATACTTTAAAAGATGACGAATACAGAGAAACATGAAAAAATCAACATGAACTGATGGTGAGTAAAGTAAGCAGAGCCAAGAAAACAATATAGACAATAAAAACAGTGTAACCTGAAAAAATAGCTATACAGTGATAAAAGCAAGTGCCACAGAATTATAAAGAACAAACAGGGATCCAAAGAAAAGATACGAGAAAACACTCTTCTCTCTACCCCCTACAGTGTAAGAGGTCTACAAGTATATTATATTGCATAAATTTTCTCTTAATGTACTGATCAGTTGGTTCTTTTTCCATTTCCTTTTTTATCTTGAAAAGTACGTTATTTGTTATATCAGAGGGATACTAGGGTAAATTTTGGTGATATAAAAAAAATACATCAAGAAGACTAGAGCATGTTCACTGTTAGCAAGATAAAGAAGAAGCAGTGGAGACACAAAGCAGTGGGCAGCAACACAATTGTATCTTACTTCAGAGACCAAAGACATGAGGGATTTTTTGGAAAATAGGTAGTAAACAATTTTAAATACTGTCAAAGAATTAAGGAAAGTGAAGAAAGAAAAGACCCTTTAAATTGGCAAGGAACTTTTGACTTTAGATACATAGGGTTTGGATTTGCAGTGACAGATTTTGGGTACAAAAAGCAAAGAAGGCTAAGAGCAGTGTGTGTGTGTGTGTGTGTGTGTGTGTGTGTGTGTGTGTGTGTGTGTGTGTGTAATGTACATGTAAAGAGATAGATATAATTAGCTCCAACCAGTGGGGTAATATATATTCAGATTTTCATCTCTAGTCTTATATACATCTACTTCTTGGATATTTCTATCTGCATTACTCATTTACTTTGTAAATAGAAAGGTGCTGACATAGAATCTGATTTGGAACTTATTAGAGTTTATTTAGTTTAACCATACCTGAGTAACCCCTCTATATCATATCTGACAGGTCATGTTCTAACTTTTGCTTGAAGACCTCCAAGCAGAAGGAATGCAGCCCATTCTACTGTTAGATAGCCCTGATTATTATGAATATTTATCCTTGTCTCAAAGCTTAATTTTCCTCTGTGCTATACTGCTCTTAGTTTTGTTCTTGGGACCAAATAGACAAGTTGAACCTCATTTCCACGTGACTTTCTCTTGATGAGTTATCCTCTTATCTCCCCTCAGCCCCTGCACATGCCTATATATGAATATATATTCATATTCTCTCTCATGTGCTCTCATTCTCTCCCCCCAACTTTCTCCTATTAATCTATCAATGCCCTTCCTAAAATGTTGCTTCTATATTAGGACAGACTGTATAACAGGATTGTCTCATCCCTAGTACCAGATATTATACATACTCTTAATTGAAATATTGGGGTTTGGGTTTTATGAGGGGAGTTGGTTGTTTTTTTGTCTGTAGTGTGTATATATATTATTGATTCATAATTGAGCTTGATACTAACTACAGCTGGAATAGGTTAGAATTCCAGTGTTGAATGTGACTTTAGGCACTACCTAGTTCAGCCCATACCTGAAAAACAACTTTCCTGTACCATACATAACCAGTGGTCATACAGCCTTTATTTAAAGGCCCCCAGAGAGATGGGGCACCCACTATCTCCTGAGGCAGCCCTTTCCAATCTTATGTTGCTCTGATTGAGAGCACTTTTTTTCCAACTTAAATAAAGACTAAATTTGCCTTCCATTATCCTTAGTGATGCCTTGTGGGGACAAATAAAACAGGCCTGATTCTTTTACAAATGACGGTAATTTATGACTTCCCCCCAAATAGTACTTTTTTATGGTTAGGCCACATCGATGCAAGAAAAATAACAACGCTACCTAAATTAATTTACAGATTGAGTGTCCCGCCAAACACACTACCAAAGGACTGGGTTGTCAGTGGAACATAATGGGCACAGAAGACCCACAAGCAGTTGAACACAGTAGCTTAGATTCAGTTAACCCAACAGTGGTTTGGTTTGGTTTGGTTTTGCAATTTGTTATTTATTTTTAACAATACCAGCCTTGCCCTTGCTTGCTGACTGTCTTATGGTTTTAAATATTTCATCAACGCTCTTTTCTTCGTTGTTTCCTTTTGGTTGGCAGGGGTGTACAACTATCATTATCCCCCTTTTCAGTCTTTAATTTCTGGGACATGTGCCTAGTATTTATATCAGAGGTAGTAGATTGCAGTGGACGGTGTCAGACTTGGAACCAGGAAGATCCACATTCCCGTCTTACCTCAGGCGTTAACTGTGTGACTTGGGGTGATTTCAGAGTGAGACATGCTTCCAGCCTAAGATAATTTAGGAGGTCAGAAAGAGAGATCTGTGACATAGGGATGGAGCCTGGCCTCTAGCCCACATGGATAAAACACCAATGGTGGGACTATAGATGGGGGCAACAAAAGCAACAGCAGCTTCAGGAGTTAGTTCTCAAGCTAAAAGAGACAATAAGGAGACCTGGCAACTGATCAGAAAGAGAAAGGAGACTAATGTGCTAGTACTGAAAATCCTGAAAATAAAAGGAAAGATTAATAAAATTGAAAGTAAGAAAACCATTGAGTTAATAAATAGGTGTTAGTTTTATGGAAAAAAAAACCAATAAAATGGATAAACCATTGGTTAATTTAAAAAAAAGAAAAGAAAAGGGAAAATCCAGATTACCATTATTAAAAATGAAAAAGGTGAATATATCACTTTTGAAGATGAAATTAAAGCAATTGTCAGGAGTTGGGTTTTTTTTCCAGCTATATGCCGGTAAAATTGACAATCTCAGTGAAATGGATGAATATTTAAGCCATCCAGATTGATAGAAGAGGGAATAGAAATACTTAAATAACTCCATCTTAGAAAAATAAATTGAACAAGCCATAAATAAGCTCCCTAAGAAAAATCCCCAGGACCAGATAGATTCACTGTATAAACTATTTGAAAAAGATCTATAAAGGAGTCCTACCAAATTCCTTTTATAACACAAATAAGATTTTGATACCTAAGCCAGGGGAAGGAAGAACAGAAAAAGAATACTTACAGACAAATTTCTTTAATGAATATTGATGCAAAAATTTTAAATAAAGCACTAGAAAGATTACAGCAATATGTCAGTCGTGAAGATCCTACACTATGACCAGGTAGAGTTTATACCAGGAAAGCAGGGCTGGTTCAGTATTTAGCATAATTGACCATTTCAGTAATAAAGCCAAAAGAAATCAAATGATTATATCTGTACATTCAGAAAAAACCTTTCAAAAATACACAACACCCATTTCTATTAAAAATGCTAGAAAGCATAGGAACCAGTGGAGTCTTTCTTAAAATGGTAAGTAGTGTCTATATAATACTAAGACCAATCATTATCTATAACAGGGATAATTTGAAACCTGCCCAGTAAGATCAAGGGTGAAACAAGAATGTCCATTGTCCCCACTGTTATACAATATTGTACTAGAAATGGGAACTATAACAATAAACAAAAAAGGAATAAAAATAGGCAATAAGACAACAAAACTATCACACTTCGGAGACGATACGATAACATACTTGGAGAATGAACTAAAAAACTAGGTGAAACAAGTAACGGCTTTAGCAAAGTTGCAGGATATAAAATAAACCCACATAAATCAGCAGCTTTTCTATAAACTGCCAGTAAAACCCAGGAGCAAGAGATAGAGAAATTCCATTTAAAATAACTTCATACAATATAATATATTTGGGAGTCCACCTACCAAGACAAACCCAGGGACTATATGAACACAGTTCCTAAACACTTTTCACACAAAGTCAGATCTAAACAGTTGGAGAAATATTAATTGCTCGTGGATAGGCCAAGCCAATATTATAAAAATGGCAATTCTGCCTCAGTTAATTTACTTATCCAGTTCCCCACCAAGGCATTATTTTGTAGAGCTAGAAAAATCATAACAAAATTAATCTGGAAGAACAAAAAATCAGTAGCAAGAAAATCAACGGAAACAAAAACATGAAGGAAGGTGGCCAGATTTCAAACAATGTTGCAAAGTAGTAATCATCAAAATAGTCCGGTACTGGCTGAAAAATAGAATGTGACAGATCAGTGGACTAGATTAAGTACACAATACACAGTAGTGAATGACCACCACATTTTGTCTGTTATCTTAACCTAGCATTTGATAAACCCAAACATCCAGCTTTTGGGATAAGAACTCACCATTTGACAAAAATTGCTGAGAAAACTGGAAAGTGGTTCCATAGAAACTAGGCGTTGACCAACATCTCACACCATATACCAAAATAAAATCAAAATGGACAAATTATTTAGACATTTTGTCTCATAATATAATCATAAATGACGTAGACACAAAGGGAGATGTCATAAGTAACTTAGGGGAGCACATGTGCCTATGAAACCTATGGATGAGGGAAGAGTTTATGACCAAAGAAGTGATAGGGGATCGTAGGAACTAAAATGGGTAAAGTTAATTACATGAAATTAAAAAGCTCTTGCGCAAAATTAATCTGACCAAAATAAGGAGGAAAACAGGAAATTGTGAAAAAAAAATTATAGTAAATGTCTCTGATAAAGGCCTAATTTATTTAAGTTTATATAAATAAGAACTATTTCCCAATTGATAGATGATCAAAGAAAAGTCAGTTTTCAAAAAAAAGAACTCAGAGCTACCAGTAGTCACATAAAAAATGCTCAAAATCACTATTGATTAGAGAAATGAAAATTAAAACAACTCTTGAGGTACTACCTCACACCTGTCAGATTGGCTAACATGACAGCAAAGAAAAATAATATACTGGAAGGTATGTGGAAAAATTAAGACACTGATACACCACTATACACCAAGACACATGGAGTGGTGAACTAGTCCAACCATCCTGGAAAACAATTTGGAATTAAATATCATTAATTTCTTCAACTCATCCTAACATAGCATGAATTTAGATTCCTTCACTCATCTTGGTTGCCTTCACTTGTATGTTTTCCAGCTTATCTCTGTCCTTCCTGAAATGAATATAGTGTTCTAGTCATGCTCTTACAAGGGAAGAGTGCCATAGTACAACCTCTTCCTTATTATTGGACATGGTACCTCCCTTAATGCCTCCTAAGATGGTAGAACATTTTGAATACGATATCACATTGTTGATTTTTGCAGTGCAGCAAAATCCCTGGATAGTTTTCAGATGAGCTACCATTTGGCAACATATCTGTGATACTGTATTCATATTGATTCTTTTTTAAACTCTCGTGTGTAAAATTACATTTATTGGGGCAGCTAGGAGGCTCAGTGAATAGAGCACTGGCCATGGAATCAGGAGGGCCTGAGTTCATATGTGGCCTCACATACTTGACACACTTATTAGCTGTGTGACCTTGGACAAGTCACTTAATTCCAGTTATCTTACCAAAAAAACCAACTACATTTATCCTATTCAATTTTGACATCTTTGATTCATCTCAGTATTCCAGGTAGTCACAAATTTTGATAAAGCTTACATTTTCATTTAGTGGGCTGTGTGTCCCTCCCAGCTTTTAATGACATGTAGATTTGGTAAGCTTCTTTCTGTCCTTTTAGTCATTGATAAAATGTTAATATAGGTCAAGCACATCGTCTTGGAGCACTTCACAGTAAACCTTATTCAAAAGTCAACATTGCCATTAATGACTAATCTTTCATTCTGTCTATTTAGCTAGTTCTGAATCTTCTTCAAATTATCTTTCCTGTCTCTCCTTTTTTTTAAACAAGAATAATGTGGTAGATAAACAAGAATAATGTGGTAGATTTCATCAAATGCTTTGCCGAAATGTTTCCAAAAAGTGATTACATTTTTCCCTGTGATATATACATACATATATATATATATATATATATATATATATGTAAGGTAAATAATAAATAAGATGATGGTGGCGTGATGGTGAAAAATGTTTACTTAGTATGTAGTACTTGGTGTTTGTAAAACATTTTACATATATCTCATTTTATCCTCACAACTCTGAGAAGTAGGTCTTAATCAGTCACTAAGGCAATTCTAGTAGACAGTCAAGGAACAACGATATGAAAAAAAGTTTCAAATTGCTAATAATTACAGAAATGCAAATTCAAGCCACTCTGAGGTACCACCTTATGTCCATCAGCCTGACAAAGAGTTCAAAAGGGAAAATGGCAGTTGTTAAAAAGGGGCTATGGGAAGAAGGCCGCCTGAATATACTATTGGTTAAATTGGGAAGGATTGGATTCTGGAAAGTAATCTGGAACTGTACCCAGAAAAGTCATTAAATTTTGCATCTCCTCGATGCAGCCATACTGTTTCTAGACATGTATCGCAAAGAGACAAAGTAAGAGAAAAAAACCAAAATATTTAAAGTATCTTCTTTGATATAGCAAAAAAACTTGGAAACTTAGTTGCAGTCCATCATTTGGGGAATGGCTGAACAAATTATGGCATATGAAATTAATGGAATATTATTACTCTGTTTTCTCCTCCATTAGAATGGGAACTCCTTGAAGTCAGGAACTATTTTTACCTGTCAGTCCCCAGAACCTAGCACATACTTGGCACATAGTAAATGCTTAATAAATTCTTGGTAATGATTTAAATGACAAAATGGATAGTTCCAGGAAAATCTGGGAAGATTTTATGAATAAGTGTGGGATGAAGTGATCCCGACCAGCATAGTGAACCAGTAACAACATTGTAGAGAAAAACAACAGAAAGGTTTAGGGACTTAGAGCATTGTAGTGACCAACCACTATTCCAGAGGACTGTATAGGAACAGGCTATATACAGGATAAAGAAAAAAAATAATTAGAGGAGGGAGGCGGTTCTGAGATTAGGAAAGACTTCTTGTGAAAGTTGGGACTTGAAGGAAGCCGGGGAAGGCAGTAAGCAGAGTTGAAGAGAGAGACCATTCCAGGCTTAGAGACTAGTCCAGAGCAGATTCAGTGTCTTGTTGATGGGACCACCAGGATGTCAGTGTCCCTGGCTCAGCTCAAAGAGCGTATGTATTGTGAAGTAAGGTGGAAAAAAAGAAAAAAACCAGAAAGGTCAGGCTGACTAGGTTATGAAGGATTTTGAATGCCAAAGAGACCATTTTGTATTTGATCTTGGAGGTGATAGGGAACCACTGGAGTTTGTTGAGTAGGGAAGTGACATGATCAGACCTAAGCTTTAGGAAAAATCACTTTAGTAACTGAATGGATGATGAATTGAATTAGGGACAGACTCGTGGAATGCATATCCATCATCAGGCAATTGTAGTAGTCTAGATGTGGGGTAATGAGGGCCTGCACTGGAGTGGTGGTGGTTTCAGAGGAGAGACTGGAGTATATACAAGAGATGTTATTAAGGTGAAATTGATGGGCCTTGGCAACAGATTGGATATGGGGAATGAGAGTGAGGAATCAAGATTGACACCCAAGTAGAACCTAGAGGACTAGAAGGACAATGTTATCCTCAACAGTAATAAAGAAGTTTGAAAGGTGGATAGCATAATTAGGGGGAAAGATAATGAGTTCCATTTTGGACATCCTGAGTTTATGATATCTACAGGATGTCCAGTTGGAGATATCTCATAGGCAGTTGGAGATATGAGATTGGTGGTCAGCAGAGAAGTTAGGGCAAGATAAGTACATTTGAGAATTGTTAGCATAGAGATCAAAGGGCATCCATGGTTCTTGGGCATGACCTGGATGAAGTGAAGCAGACTTAAAAGGAATGATCAGATAAGTAGGAGGAGAAATAGAAGAAAATACTATCCCAAAAAGTTAGAGAGAAGAGAGTGATCATCTGTGTCAAAGGTGCAGAGAGGACAAGAAGAGTGAGGCTTGAGAAAAGGTTGTTGTATTTGGCCATTAAGAGATCCTTGATAACTTGGACAGTTTTGATTGAATGATGATGACCTTGCAATTCAGATTATAAAAGATGAGAGAAGTGTATTCACGTATTTTAGATGACCTTCTCAAGGAGTTGAGCCACAAAAGGCAGAAGATGTGGGATGATAGCAGGGACAGAAGGGTTATTAAATAAGGGTCTTGTTTGTGGATGGGCTAGACATAAACATGTTATAGGCATTTGGGAAACAGCCACTAGAAAAGGAGAGATTGAAGGTAAGTGGTAAAGTGGGGATAATAGAGAGACCAATCTACTAGAGGAGAGGAGATGGAATGGGATAAGAAGAAAAGTAATGAATTTGAAAAAAATGAAACTTTAAATCAAATTTCTCTGAAAGGAATTTGGTACCCAAGATATATAAATAATTAACAGAGGGGTCTGTGTGCATTTATCACCAATAAATAAATGGTCAAAGGATATAAACAAACGGTTATCAAAAGAAGAATTAAAAGCTATTAACCATGTGAAAGAATGCCCCAAATCACTAATAACAGATGCAAATTTTAAAAAACCTGTGATTGAAACTTCATATCCCATAATTGCCAAACCTGACAAAAAGATGGAAATAGTCAGTATTTGAAGGTAAAATTTAGCACACTAATGCATTGTTTGTGGAGCTGTGAATCAGTAGAATCTCTTTGGAAAGGAAGTGGATGTTATTCAAATAAAACTGCCTAAAATGTTTATACCCTTTCACCCAGAGCCGTTACTAGGCTTATATAACAAGGAGGCCATTGATAAGAAGAATCTTTCATATATGCCAAAATACTTATAGTGGTATTGTTTGTGACAGCAAAGCAGTGGAAACAAGGTAGATGCTCATTAACTGAGAAAAATTACTTTAAAAATTCTGAGACATGAATTAATAGAATATAATTGTGCTGTAAGAAATGATGATCTCTGGAGAGAAATTTGAAAAGATTTACACAAACTGACAGAGAATGAAGTAAACAGAGCCAAGAAAGCAATGTGCAGAACAGCCAAAACCAGCAAACAGTAAATGTTGTGAAATTACAAGCGAGCGTGGCTCCGAAGCATCGTCAGAAGACACGCCCGTTTCACCCGTCCTTCGCAGAGGTCGGGAAGTCCGCAGGCGTAACCGGGCTTCTTAACATGTATTGGCTTTGCTGATGTTTTCTTGTATCTCTTTAAAAACTTTATTTGTGTGCGAGATGGCTCTCTGGGAGGGGCGAAGAAGGAGGATGCAGACATTTTGCTGAGAAAAAAAATCTATCGACAAAAATTTGTTAAAAGCATTTATCGCTTCTTCCTACTGTCTCTCCATTAGAACAACCAGCAGCTCTCAAAACGCACGCGGAGCAGCAAAAACAAGTTCCCAAACTCTCCGTGTCCAGATACGCGCGCTTCGTTCCGTATTCGCGTTGGTCGCGCCTCTGGAGGGGTGTGGGCAGTGTGGTTTTTCTTGCTTTAATCAGAATTCTTAAGTCTGAAAGTTTTTGTTTTTTTGTTATAACGTCCTCTGTGTAAATTGTTTTCCTGGTTCTTCCTGTACTGTATCAGATCATAGCAGTGTTCCCAGTTTCCTCTGAATGTGTCCATTTTGTTATTTCTTATGGCACAGTTATAGTCCATTAAATTCATATATTACAATTTGTTCAGCCTTTCTCCATTCACTCCTCGCACTCTCAATTTCCAGATTGAGTCTACTATAAAAAAACACAGCTGCTAAAAATACGTTTTGTACATATGGGTCCCCTTCATCTTTCCTTTATTTCATTGGAGTATACTCTCAGTAATCATATAGGTAGGCCAAAGGGTACGCACCCCTTAGTAACTCTTTGGTCAGTGCCAAATTGTTTTCCAGAATGTCTGGACTTGCTTTTTCTCTCTCTCTTGAAATTTCTTTCTTTCTTTCTTTCTTTTTTGGAGTGGGGAAGGCCGGGCAATTGGGGTTAAGTGACTTGCCTAAGGTCACACAGCTAGTAAGTGTTGAGCATCTGAGGTCGAATTTGAACTCAGGTCCTCCTGACTCAAGGGCCAGTGCTCTGTTCACTGCATCACCTAGCTGCCCCGAAATTTCTTTCTTAATTTGCATATAATTCCTATCTACTTCCTATGTACTGGTTATATTCTAACAAAAATGTACATTTTTAAAGACAGAAACAATTTCATTTTTCTTTGTGTATGAGGTACCTAGCATATATCTTTGCGAGCAGTAGGCACTTGATTTTTTCCAATAAATTGAACTAGTTTTAATTGCTCTAGATAAACTGTAAAGTCACTTCACTTCTTTCATCTTGAAGACCTCATGTGGTTTACCAAGCTAGAAAGGTTTTTAATACAAACCCAGCAATAGTCTGTATCTGTCACTTGAAGAGCAGCCTCACTAAATTCAGAGAGACTAATCATTAGGTTGGCTGCCAGGCGATGAATTATTTTGGTTCTGTCAGTGCAGAGCAGCGGTTCTCAAGCTGTGGGTTGCTGACCCCTTTGGGGTCAAACGACGCTTTCACAGGGGTCACCTAAGACCATCGGAAAACACGTATTTCCAATGGTCTTGGGAACCTCCTCTATCCTTGTCCAGGCAGGTCCGCCCACATACAGACGAGTATTAAAGGGTCATGGCATTAGGAAGGTTGAGAACCATCTCTCGAGTCAGAAGTGTGATTTTTATCAGTGAAGAAAATACGTCTCACCAACAGAACCACAGACACTTAGGCTTCAGCACGCGCCTTTTCTGTCTTTAGCTTGAAAACATTTGTATTTTTTAATGTTGAGCTTAAATGTTAAATCTAGGAAAATGCATCAGTGACTTCCAGAGTAAAGGGATTGCTTACTTTGCTAATTATGTTTAACCAAGCAGAAAAATCATTGATCAACCAAATACTTAAGTCATTGCAGGGAAAGGTGAAATAATGCTTAGTATATATAATCCTTTTTTTTGTCCTTTGTCATATTAAAATTTTCATTGAAAATCTCTTTACATTTTTATATAAATTCTTACCATAAGTGATTAGATGCTTCTTTGTCAATTTTAAGATTACACAATTAATGGGTTAGTTATTGCTTTGTAAATGTCACATTTTATTCTGTTTTTACAGCTTCTGAGTGAATTTTGGATGAAGCCATCAAATTAATTATTTGCCATCATGAGCAGAAGCAAGCGTGACAATAATTTCTATAGTGTTGAGATTGGAGACTCTACATTTACTGTACTGAAACGGTATCAGAATTTAAAACCTATAGGCTCAGGGGCCCAGGGAATAGTATGGTAAGTTTTGCTTTTAGAAATAACTAAAGATCAATAGCACCACATCTGTATTTCCTCATATCTTGGTAAATTTTAAATTTCCTCAGGAGAGCATATCCGAAGCTCCAAAAGGGTAAGCTACTACTATATAGGAATTGATCATATGCTATTATTTTTATATTTTGAGTAAAAAAGAATTAACAAGAGGTCATCGTAATTACCATTTTTTGCCACAAGAATGCTTTTTGTCCAAGGAACTCAAGGTGATTTATGGCTTAAGCAATTCCATTTTTAAACATGAAAGATTATTATATTCTGAGACCCCTTTGGTTTATTACACTTAACCACATGTCTGTTGCCAGAAAGAACAGTTAGCAAATTCATGCATTCTGTTTATGCTTACATTAGCCAATCTTTTAAATAAAAAATTCTATGTAATCATCAGTTTAGCACCATGAATTCAAGCTCAGATATATAGATATATAGATATATATATAGATATTTATAGATATATGTATGTATATATAAAGCACATATTTAAGAATTAGCATAGGTGCCCATTCCAAGCCAAACAAAATATCACAATTCTTTGACTAGTCTTTTAGTTATGCAGATGTGAAGTGACAGGCACTGAGTGATGACAAGAAGAGCTAGTGAATGATTTTTTTTTTGGTGGGGGTAGGGTGGGTGGGTGTAGACTGTATTAATAGAATTCAGAAGAAATGAGAGCCCAAATTAGAATTGTTGCAGGGGAAGTATTGAAGATAGGCAAGGTGTGAGATAGTATGGATTTGGAACCAATATGACATGGTAGTTGATTGAATATGTGGTATGAAGGAGAAGAAGGTATCATATATTATTTCAAAGTTATATGCTTTAGTAACTTTGTAGGATAGTGCCATTAATAGATACAGAGAAGCTTGGAAAGGAATATGTTTGGAAGGGAAAGTTATTTTTATTCTTAAGCCTGCTTACTTTGATGGGACAGAAGAGCCATGTGAAAATATGCCTCAGATAGCTGGAATATAGGTCTGGAACTCTGGGGAAAGTTTGGTTGGAGTTTGGGGAAGTTATCTGCTTAGAGGTGATACTTTAATAGATTATTAAGGGAGAATACTAGAGAGAATTGAGAGTCTAGGACAGAAACTTAAGGAACACTTATGTTTAAAGAATCAGAAAATGAGAAGACTTTAAGAGACCAAAGGAGTAGTCACAGAGAAGCAAGAGGAAAGCCACGAAATTAGTGTCATGGAAGCCAAAGGATGCTGGAGTATCAAGAAATTGATAGTCCATAGCATTAAATAGCTATACAGCAGGGTAAATGAGGGTAAGGACATTTAAAAGGACATTGGATGTGATGATAATGACGTTATTAGTGACCTGTGAGAGAGCTATTTCCTTAAAATGGTCAAGACAGAAGACAAATTGCAAGGAGTTGATAAGGTAAGCAGTAAACATATTCATTCTAGAAATTTGGCACTGGAGAAAAGAGAAAGAAGATAATAGCTAGAAGAAATAGCCGAGTGAACTTTTCCTTTTTATTTATTCATTTAAAAGTCCGTATAGATATTGAAAATGCATAAGAAAGAAGGTATGATTGATAAAGTATAAAGACCTGGAAGAAACTGTAGGAAATGGGATTGGGTACAAGTTGACAGGTTATCTTTATCCAGAAACTGTGCCCCTTCATCCTCTTTGACTGGAGAAATGAAGAAAAGAGGATAGGTAAAGCCATTGAGACGAGTGGAGGAGGGTCATTCATGTAGCATAGCCCTAAACTCATTATACACATGTAAGAGAATAAAGAAGTTCATTATGGGGGGCGGCTAGGTGGTGCAGTGAATAGAGCACCAGCCCAGGAGACAGGAGGACCTGAGTTCAAATATGGCCTCAGACACTTAACACAAAACCAGCTTTGTGACCTTGGGCAAGTCACTTAATCCCAATTGCCGTATTTTACCCTCTCCAAAAAAAGCAACAAAAAAAAAAAAGTTCATTATGTAGACAAACATACCTTCTTATGGTAGTATGCAAAGATATATGATGGCTAAGGGGTCTTTTTAAGTCAGTAAATGAAAACTAATCTTCTAAATGTATTTTCAGTTTCATAATGGCTTTTTCTGTCTAATCAACTTTTAGTTGACAACCAGTTTTTAATAGTAGACTGCCTTTACTCAGTCTATGCTTGTAGTACCAAAATTAATTTATTGAAGCAATATTGATTAGCTGAAGTAAAACTTATTTTGGAAGATAAACTTGCTGTAATAAAATAGCATTCCACCTCACATTCAAAGAGAAATTAATTTTACTTAATTTTTATCAGTCCTACATTGAGATCCACTTTAGAGTATCAAACATAGAGAGATCGAGGGATTTATCTGGAGCCACACAGAGCCCGGCCTCTCACAACGGCTTCCAGTGCCGAGGCCACAGCTCTTTGTCTGCTCTAATTCATAACCAAGCAGTGCTGAAATGGTACATGTTTCTTTAATCTCAGAATAAATAAATTTTTAATGGAGAAAGGGAAGGGAATAAACATTTACGTTATTACAATATGTGGCTGGGCACTTTGCTAAGAACTTTATAAATATTTCATCTGATCCTCCCAACAACCCTGGGAGAGAGATGCTGTTGTTATGCCCATTTTGGAGTTGAGGAAACCGAGGCAAATAGAGGGTAAATGACTTGCCTTAGGTCACACAGCTCCTAAGTGTCTCAGGCCCAGCACTCTGTCCACACTGTACCGCCTCGCTGCCAGTTGATCCTTCAGGTTTTCAGAATGTTTTCTCTGTAGCTAATGGGTAAGCGAGGTGCTGTAATGATTATTATCTACATTTCACCGAGGAGGAAGCTGAAGCCTAAAGTGGTCAAGGAATCCTCCCCAAGGTTGCAGAGCAGTAACAGACAAAGCAAGAGCCCAGACTAAAAAAAATGTACTCCTAAAAGGGGCGTGTAATACTTCATAATGAAAGATCTCCGATTTTGGCATTTGAAAACTAAGTTCCAAATCATCCTGTTGGGTAAAATCATGATACAGACAATATATGCTATAGGACTTCATAGGAGGCATGGATCTTAATATCTTTGACTAAGATATTTTAGACAAGTCAGTTAATCTGTTTATACTTAAACTGCCGCATTTCCAAAACTGAAAGAATATTTTTGTGGGGTGCACCCAAATAATACTAGTACCTCTTTGTACTTTGTAATTTAAGGGAAATTTCTCCATTTAACTAGTAGGCAGAGTTTTAGTTAAAAATAACTGGTAGAAGATGCTTAGCTTAACGCTCAGATATTTTCCAAAGATCTTACAAGCCGTAAGATCGGGTGTTTTGTTTGGGCGGAGGGCAGAAGGAGGAGAGGGGGTTGACAAGAAAAGGAGCACATCTAGATAACAGATACCAGGAAAGTTAAAAGCTGTGATTATTTCTGTAGCCAGAAGGATTGCTTACACCTTCGTGTCTGTGGACTTGGAAGTTTTCTTTTCCTAAAATTTGTGTTTTGTTTTTAATTACAGTGCAGCTTATGATGCCATTCTTGAAAGAAATGTTGCAATCAAGAAGCTAAGCCGACCGTTTCAGAATCAGACTCATGCCAAGCGTGCTTATAGAGAGCTTGTTCTTATGAAATGTGTTAATCACAAAAATGTAAGTGAAAGGTTTGGTTTTTAAATACAGGTCAAATTATAGTGAGGTTCATGACAATATGTGATATTGTTTCTGTTTTTAAAACTATAATTTACAGTGTTAACCCTCAGTTAAGTTTTGTAAGGTAACTTTTGAGAATTACTTTGTATAGCTAGCTTTCTGATAAAATTTCATTTTAAATAAATATTTCATTGAGTATCTACCATAAAAGTCATCACTTCTCCCATAACTTTTCTGTGTTCCCTACTATCGGGATGCCTCCAGTAAAGTCAGTTCAAGTCAATAAGCATTTTTTAAAAAATATCTGGACACTGTACTAAGTGCTGAAGATACAAAGAAAAATAACAAACACGTAAATAGAAAACAGTCCCTGCCCTCCAGTTTCTGGAAGCCGGCAGTGTTTTGTTCCCTCCCGTGCTCCTCATTAAAAACATAGCAGATTCTTGGCATTGGATGAAAATACTTCTTATAAGTTTTGTAGGGTAGGAATGGGCTGGGTTTGATGTCCTATCTCACAGTAATTCTATCAGTCTGATTAAAGCAGTGGATTCATAAGGGAATAACAGGGAAGGTAAGTTTATGGAAGTCTGATTGTGAAGGCCTTGAATATAAGACAAAAAACTCAGGATCTCATCTTATAGAGAGTGTGAATTCATTGAATGATTCTGAACAATCCAGTAACATGATGAAAGCATTGTTGTAGGAAAATTAATCAGATTTTGGTTGCAAAATAAATTGAACTAAGGAAAGATAGGTTTGATTTTTGAAATTAGGCAATAGTTGGCGCTAATAACTCTCAGAACTCAGATTTGAGTCAAGGTCTTTTGGCTATAAATCCTGGCCTTCTTTTCTCTATATCATGCTGCAAAATAGCATGGGAATCAGATTTTTATACCTGATTTTTTAAGGGGTTCAATTTAGCAAACATTTCCTGAGCGCTCTTGCTATGTGCCAAAACTGAATGCTGGATACTGAAGGAAATTCAAAGATAAAACTCAAAGCCCTGCCCTCAAGGAGATCAAAAGTTTTAAGAAGAAAAGATGTGCAGATACAATAAAAATAATCATATAAATGAAAAGAGTTTACCTGAACTTCCTGGCACAGAGAACAAGTGTTAGGACATTTATCCTAAAGTTGTTCTCGTTTCAGCTTCTTATTATTTCTTCTGTTTATCCTCTCACTTGATAGTTGCACAAGTTTCTTGATCTCTCTTTCATTCTTTGTAATACTGACAAGTGACAATTATAACCAGATATTTGAGTTTGCTTCTTTGTAGATTAAATTAGTAATTTAACAAACTTAATCCAGTCAGCAAAAGTATACCTTTTTATTTTGTGGCTATTATGTTCCTGATAGTTTTCAATTGGACATCTTTTAGGAAGTGACCAGTTGAATTCTTTCTATTTCTATTTTGCCCTCTGGTTCTGCAGGGCAGTTTTCTTTTAAGATTTCTTGAAATATGATGTCTGGATTTTTATTTTGGCCATGGCATTCAGGTAGTCCAAAAATTCTTAAGTTGTCTCTTATTGATCTGTTTTCCAAATTAATTATTTTTGCTATAGGATATATTACATTTTCTTTTATTGTTTCGTGGAGTTATTGTCTTCTATTCTGTCCATTCTAATTTTCAGGTAGTTCACACACATACACACACATAAAAATTTATACCTCTTATTCTAAGCTGTAAAATCTCTTTCTAAATCTTTCTAGTTCTGATTTCTTTTACCATTTTTTCCTGTAGGAGTCTCATTTTTTAAAAATCACTTTAAACTTTTGCTTTATCTCTTCCAAGAGTTCTAGTTGAACTTGTGCCTGAGCTGTGTTTTTCTTTGAGACATAATTTACTTGTACTTGTTTTGGAATCATTTTCTTCTGGATTTCTGTCTTGACTGCCCTGTCATCATAATAACTCTCTGTGGTAGGTTTCCTTTTTATTAGCCCATTCTTCCAGCCTGCTTCCTGACTTCACACTTTGTTAAGACTTGGCTCTATAAACTTCTGGGGAAAATATCTGGGTTGACTTTGTTCTCTTGGATCTTTCTGCTGCTTTCTTGGGGGTATAAAGTGTAGTGTTATTTTGGAATCTTAGGAATTGCTAGGCTGGAGATCTGCAAGCTTTCAGAATTCTCAGAGTGTTCTGTTCCAGGGCAAAGTATTATCTTTGCCCTTCTGGTCTGAGCTCTTCAAGTTTTCTTTCCTCAGTTTGAGTCTGCACAAAACTGTTAGATTTCCCAATTTGGAAGTTACAGTAGACTGATGATCAGTCACTATCAGCCAGCTAGAAAGCTTTGCTGGTTCAGTGTGACGGAACAGTAGAATTAACTTCAGTCTGAGATTCCTGCCTTGGTTTTTGTCCTGAAAGTTTTTAACAGGGCTGAAAACGAACTGAGAACCCACTCTGCTCCTAGAGTCTGAACCACCTAGCTGCTGCTATCTTCTGAACTTGCTTCTAACTAGAGACAATTGCAGCCCCTCTTTATCCTTAAAAGTTATCCGGAGGTATAGGTCTCCTTAGTCTGCCATGGATCTAGGACCTAGAACCATATGGTAAATGATAGAGCACCTCTTCCTGCATCCTTCACAAGATGGGGGTCCCCATATATGATCTGGGGCCTCTTCTTGCCCTGGTACATAGCCTTATGCACTAAAATGCTCTTATGAGGTATGCCTCCAGTCTCCCTGTATTGACATGGGCTGCAAATGTTTCTCATTGTGATTTTTCTCTTGGAATCCTGACCAGGACTCCATCTGGGGCATTTTCTAAATCCTAGTGGAACAATTGTGTTGCAGGAGCCTGGCAATACTTATTTCTTTTACTCAGCCCTCTTAGCCTTAGTATTTCTTAAGTGCTTATTAGATAAAACAAAATAAAATATGTAAAACACTTTGCAAACCTTAAAGCATTATATAAATACTAGCTATGATTATTACCTCAAAATCAAATCTTATCTTTGTTCATCACAGTGTCTTTCCCCTTCCCTCCTTTCTACTCACACAGCTTCCCTCTCTCACCTGGACTCTAACAATAACCTCTTCTTTGGTCTTCCTGCTTTGGATGGCTCTCCCCTCTAATCCGTCCTCCATACAGCTGACAGAGTGAAAAATTTCCCAAAATTAAGACTGACCCTGACCTGTCTCCCTGTCCCAATAAACTCTAGTGGCTCCCTATCCCTTCTAGTATAAAATGTAAATTCCTGTTTGCAATTTAAAATTCTTTACAACCTGACTCCTTCCTGCCTTTCAGGTCCTTATTCTTTCTCATTCCTTCTCATATATTCTGTAATCCAGCCAAAACAAATTACTTTTCTTCATAGTTGATGCTTCGTTCCTACGGCCATCTCTCACAAAACTACCTTGTATTTTGTATATAGTCTTATAGATGTACAGATTGTCTGCCCTGTGATAATGATATGTACTATTTCACCTTTGTCTTTGTTGTCCCCAGCACTTAGTGTGGTCCCTGGCTTAATAATTGCTTATTGACTGATTAATTTTAGGGTGATGGGAATGATGAAAGCATTGGTGCAAGACAAGGATGGAGAACAAGTTAAAAGCACGAGAGAGGAAGAACTGGGTTATTAATTCATGCTCCAGCTAGTAAAATCAAAGAGGGAAAAAACAGACGGAAGCAAATATTGAGCTAAACAAGTAGCTAGAGGCAGTACAAACAAGATTCCAGATTCAAAATAAAATGTTTCTTGGTAAAGGTGTGTCCGCGTAAACCTTTGCCGTACTGAATGTATAAATAGACTGGCTTTGTTTATGGCTCTTAGTTTGAGGAACGGGGAGCAGCCCCTCTCCTTAGTGGTAAAGTGGTCGTTTCTACAACTTCTGGTTTCTTACAATTAATTTTAAGAGACCTCATATTTGTAGTCATTGCTAAAAAGGAATGTGTGTGTACTTCCCTTTGATCAGCATTCTTTAGAACTTAGAATTTACTTAAACATGATATTGTCATGTGGACCCTGAAATTTTTCTAAAAATATGCCAGAAAATATCATATCTACTTTGTTGACAGAGAGCTGAAAATGTATCCCTTAGTAAATCATCAAGTTTTTTCCTAATTGGCATTTCATTAATTTTCTTTCTAAATTAGTGCTTTATTGATACCTTTGGCTTTTACATTAAAGTTATTTCAAGATATACCATCCTGTCTACCCATTCAGTGATTCAGTGAGCCTTCCCCTGTAATTAAAAAAAAAGTTACTGTTAAAACTAGCTGACACCATGGCCATGTCTGCCAGGTGCAGTATTTTGTACTCATGGTCCCCCCACCTCTCAAAGAGAAAGTGTTGTCTCTTTTCTCATCTCTTCCCTGGGGCCGAGTGTGATAATCATCAGAGTTCTTTGCCTCTTGTTTTCTGTTCCTGTTTACTTCACTCAGCATCTATTCCTCAAAGTCTTCCTATGTTTCTCTTCCTTCTTACAGTACAGTAATTTGCTCTTGAAGTCACCCAGTCATAAAGCTCCTACTCTGCATTTGTTCATCTGAAACCCTCTCTGAACCTGTTGTGTTTGAAGTTGAGAGGGGCCTGGTCATCTAGTCTAACCCACTCATAATACATTTGAGAAAACCGAATCCAAGATTATCATAATTCTTCTACTTACATGGTACCAGAGCTAGGATTCAAACCTATCTTCTCTGCCTCTTTTCCCAGTAACTCTTGAGTGAATACTTAAGTATTCACATTCATAATGGATCAAATAGACTTCTGGTAGATCTCATAGTCATCGTGGCATTGTGGATAGAGTATCGACCACATTTCAGTAAGGTCAGACTTCAAGTGCTACCTTGAACATGGACACTTAGCAACTGTCTTACCCAAGGGAAGTCACTGAGCCTTTCAGTACAGGAGGCAACTCTCTAAGACTAACTTGGAGACAGGGACCATCCTAGGTTGGCAGAAGGAGTTTCCTCGTCAATTAGGGTTCTGAGATAAGTTGTTGTTGTTTGTCCTTCATTTTTGAAGAGAACCAGTGACATCACAGGGTTGTCAGGATGGCTGAGGGGTATTAAGGCTCCAGACTAAAGCACAAGTTTCCTCCATGCCCAGGATTTTTCTGGTCTCCATATGGAGACATGGTTTCAAATCCCACTCCTGACACATCTCTGTGATACTTACTAGGTAGGTAGGTGGTACGATGAATAGAACTCTGGACCTGAAATCAGAAAGATCTGAATTCAAATCCAGCCTCAGACACTTACTAGCTTTACTGCCCTGGGCAAGTCACTTTACCGTTGTCTGCCTTTTTCTTCTATAAAATGGAGATAATAGTAGCTCCTAACTCCCAGGGTTGTTATAAGATTAAATAGACATACTTGTAAAGAGCTTTGCAAACCTTAAAATATTGTCATTGGTAACTGCTGCTGCTGCTCCTCCTCCTCCTCCCCTTCCTCCTTCTCCTCTTTCTCCTATTACTACTACTTCTAATATAAATCATTTCCCCAAAATAATTATTAAACCCTACTATCAGGGGTCAGGTTTATATTTTTAAGTAAAATTTTGAATAGAATTTTCTTTTTAGTCGATAAGCTTTTTTAAAAAATAATGTAGGGGTGGCTAGGTAGAGCAGTGAATAAAACAACATTTACTAGCCATGTGACCTTGGGCAAGTCACTTAACCCCAATTGCCCTCCCTTCCCCCCTCCAAAAAGCAAAAAACAAAAAAAATTTAATGAAACAAATACTGTGCCTAGCATGGACTGGGAGGGGGAGGGGGGCTTCTCTTGACTGAATGAGGAATTTCCTTTCTGTTGTCTTAAATCACCAGAAGATGAAGTGACCATATATGAAGCCAATAAAAGCAAACAAATGAACGTTTGCCAGGAAATTGTGTGATGGACCTTTAGTTCTTTTTAACCCATGAATTTGCCATTCAGAATTATTTACTTCACAAAAATAACTTTTTCCAAATTCCCTGCTTCTACCACAGATAATTGGCCTCTTGAATGTGTTCACACCACAGAAGTCCCTAGAAGAATTTCAGGATGTGTAAGTGTGATTATCACCCAAGTCTGCTTTATTATACTAATTATCTGGTGCATTTTTTGATTACTATTTTTTCCCTTCTCTGAAGTTACATAGTCATGGAGCTCATGGATGCAAATCTTTGCCAAGTGATTCAAATGGAGCTAGACCATGAACGAATGTCCTACCTTCTCTATCAGATGCTCTGTGGAATCAAGCACCTTCATTCTGCTGGAATTATACATCGAGTGAGTAGAAATATTCACTTGTGCTACTCTTATCTCTGTCTTTACAGTTTCTAGAGAACTAGAAGGAAATACATCAATTTATTCTGTGAAGCAAAGTGATACAATTTAAAAATCGATGCTATTAGCATATATTAAAGTAGAAGAATATAGAAACTGATTTGTGGTAGTGCCTTATTTTCCATATACACATAATTTAAATATTTGATGGTTTTATGCTTCCATGTAGGTCATTTGAATGCCAGCTCATTATATTTTGGAAAATTTTTTTTTTCATTTACACAAACCTTTTAAAATAGGTTTTATTCAGTGAGATAATAAGTTTTTTAGGCCAGATGTCTAGTTTTGAGTCACTTTGTGTCAGATAGCCAAAATTATATAATAGCTGGACCATCTTCTGAACTTTTTTTTTTGTTTTGTTTTGTATGTTTGTTATTAACTTGTCTGAGGCAAAAATGTATCTGACAAGCTTGGTCTGGCACTTTATTGGGATCCCTGCTGATATTCCTTAGTATCCCCCATTTACAAATGCTGTAATGTTATGCTTTTACATTTTCTTATGCTACAACAAGAGAAATATACAATCCTTTGTAAGCTCAACAGGAGACCAGAATCCATTTTTGGCCTCATTACCTTCTTGTGTGATCTTGGGCAAAGCAGAACTATTGTTGTTCCTTCCCAGTGAATAAACTGGAACAATAAAATACCTCCAGAAAAATAAGTTATGTATCATTAAAGCCCATAGTGAGCTGTCAAATGTAAGGAAGTGTCACTAAGGTAAATTTTCATTTTTCATAAATATTATTTGCTCATAATACTTATGTACCCTTTTTATTGTTTTTGAATGAGCTACATGTTGTTTTTACAAATGAAATTGACAAATTTTGTTTCTGAACTATATGTAGTATTTTGACCATATGCAGAGATTAACTTCATTGATTGCCAGCTTTAGTAAGGATAAAATTTAATTTTGAAATGTAAAAAACTGAAACCATGATAAAAATTATTTCTGATGTGGACTCTTTATCTCCCCGTGCATCTAACTTGGTTTCTTCATTTCACTGACTGACTTAGACTGGACTCTGACCTTCCCATAGCAAATTGCTCACAAAGTGCACATTTATGTTTTTGTCATCAGTCTCTCTCAGCCTGATTATTCCAAAAGAATTGTGATTTTTATAATCCCTTCCTTTCCTTAGGTTTGCAGCCTCAGCCACCAAGTTATTTATTTCCTTGTATTATTTTGCCTGCAATTAGAATACAGTGCCACCAAGTAAGCAGTTATCTCAAGCCTTTCAAATAAAAATTATTGTGTATAAAGCAGAGTGTTAAAGGCAAAACAGAGCAGATTGACAGACCCTAGTCAGGTTCTACCCTCATAAGATCCCTAACCTTAAGGAACTTAACTTGGTTGGGAATATGAAGCATAAATACATGAGAACCTTATTAACAATGCGGTACTTAAGTAAAAGCACAAGAAAATAATGTAGATAATATCACATGATTTATTGCCAAATGATAAGTATAGTTGGTTTTGGTTTCGTTTTAAGTGCTACGGAAGAAAAAGAAGAAATCTTCTTGAGCCGGAGTGACATAGGAAGGTTTTGCGGAAGAGAGACTTAAGCTGTTTGCGACTGCCCCTTACAGACATGTCAGTTGAGAGAATCACTCTTGGCTTCTGCTTTACCTTCATAATATTTCCTCCATGCTCCTAATTTTAACTATGCTTTCTTAGAAAGTTTTTTCATCTTCCCCCCTAGAGAAATCATAGGCATATAGTCTATCTCCCTGTCAGTTTCTGATTCCTCTGTGAACTCCCTAAGTTTCTCCTATTTTACTAACTCACTCCAAAAGAGATTGTAATATATAAAATATCACATAATTTATTTAAATATAGTGGTTAAATTTACTAATTAATCACTTTCTGCTGTAATGCATATATTTCATTTATAAGCATACATCCGTTTTTTTTTGGAGGGTAATTGGGGTTCAGTGACTTGCACAAGGTCACACGGCTAGTTTTTGGGTTAAGTGTCTGAGGTAGAATTTGAACTCAGGTCCTTCTGACTCCAGAGCTGGTGCTCTATTCACTGTGCCACCTAGCTGCCCCAAGCATACATCCTTCTTAAAGAACTTGTAACCATGCAGATTAAAGGTATGCCAAAGCATAACAATTAATTTAAAAGACATTGAAAATCTAGTTATATTCTATTTATTGCATAATAAAAGTTCCTCTATGTTAAGCTGTATGAATTATGATATTCCATGACTTGGATACTTCAAGAAGAGCTCTGATTTCTTTATCATGAATAATCCCTTCACCAATACAAAGCACAGCCCTTCCCCTCTTTAATGAGTGATTTTATCAATTGCTTCAGTCAAAATAATCATTGCCTACCTGCCAAACTTCTAATGAGGAACACCTCCAAACTTAACTAGACTAATCCTAGCAAAGGGCAGTCATTTCAGGCCTATACTGGAGAGCCTAGGAGGCAACGTGGTATAGAGGAAAAAACACTGGCTTTGGAGTAAGATCTCTGATCAAATCCCATGTCTGACAGACTTACTTGACTTTCAGTAAAATGAGGGGAGCTATATTAGATAGCCTCTTGAGGGTCCCTTCCAGCTCAGGATCTACAATCCTGTAATACTATGAATTGTCAAAATTTGTAATTTATTGGTATAGCCTTTCATACAAAAGTAATCTTCGTGAGAGGTTGAGAAATCGGGTAAGGACATTAGTGGGGCAAGTTTTAACTCCTGATCAGAAGAATTTTAACTAATCAGTACCCTTGTCCCCCTAAAATGTCAGATAACAAAGCTTTTTTTGTACATGTTAAATGTACAACTAAGAAACTCAATTGCCTACTGAAAATAAATGAAGAAAAAATATTATGTGTTTCTTGATCTAGGAAATTCAAAAAATCCCTAAGATCTCTTTCTACCTGTGCATTCTAGCTTCACTATTATAAACTCTGCTCTTCATTGGCTTTAGTCCTAAGTCTAACTTCTTTTACTCTACATGCTGCCTCCAGATATTAGGAGGTGAAAGCATTTCAGAGGACCAGAAATGTATTATTTCTCTAATTTCAGCTCTCAGTAAAGTCTTTTTAGACCAAAAGAGTCATTTTTTTCCTGTCTTCACACCTAGATCAGTACTTAAGGAAAATGTCATTTAGTGAGTTAAATAAAAGTAGGAACTTGTTAAGCTTTTGGTGTCACTCATGTAGATTTTTTATCATGCATAAAGTGGAAATAAGTTGATCAGGTTAGAACTTTGTGGTTTCAGTGTAATTTCTCTAGAATATTGAATCTTCAACATGTGTGACATACTTATTTCAAAATGGATACAGGATCTCTGATTTTATTATGTGAAGGAGGGAGGCACCTTCTCTGCAACCTGTTGTCTTAGTTGCCTAGAGTTCCTGAAGGTTACAAGATTTAACCAGAGCCATGTAGTTATGTGGAAAGTCAACCCAGATTTTCTGTTATTCCACAAGCATTTATTAAGCACTTATTTATGTGCCAGATGCTGTGCTAAGTATTGGGGATAGAAAGAAAAGCAAAAAGAGTGCCTGCTCTCAAATTCACATTTTATTGGAAAAAGCAATATGTAAATAACTTGGTACATGAAAAATATGTTCATAGTAGATAGAAGGTCTCCAGAAGGGAAAAACATGAACATCTGGGGGAGCTGGAAGTGGTCTCTACAGACGGTATTATTTGGGTGAGTCTTAAAGGAATTCAGAGAAGCCAGAAGGTGGAGGTGAGAGGGCATAGCATCTCAGGCATGGGAGACAGTGTAAGGTATTTTGATGGGAGGTAGAATGTCACGCTGGGAGAACAGCAGATAGGCTTGCATGGCTGGCTTGCAGAATGGGTGAAGGGAAACAGTATAAGAAGACTTAATAATTATAAGGAGGGGTCAAGTTAATTAAAGACTTTTTAAGTAGCTAAGTAAAGATTTTGCCAATTTGATATTGGAAGTAATACAGGAAGGAGCCTTTGGAATTTATTGAGTAGGTAAGGCGACATAGTCAGACTGGTGCTTTAGGAAAGCATTTTGGCAGCTGACTGGAGAATGAATTCAAGTGGAGAGTGCCTTGAGGCTGGGGGCTCAATTAAAATCTGTTGTAGTGATCTAGGCACAAGGTGATGAGGGTCCGAGCTAGAAACAGGTGGCCAAAGGGAAAGTAGATAAGAGATGGTATGATGTCAGAAATGCCAAGATTTGCCTCTGACACTAGGTCTTTATCCACAAAGCCACGCTGACTCTCAGTCAAATATAAGTAAATTTGGGAGTTGCCTATGGTATTGCAGTTTCTCATATTATCATAGATGATAAGTAATAGATTGTATCTTGAGATATGTTATACATCTTTTGGATGAAGGCGCTTTGGCCTCTTGATACTCTCTGGTTTACATTTTGTGTTACAATATTCTGTCGCAGAGACCAGATAATAATAATAACAGCTAACATTTATACAATGTTTTAAGGTTTTTAAAATGCATTACATACATTATTTCATTTGCTATCACAGCCCTGTGCTGTGCTAGGTGCTATTATGACTCAAGTTTTGTATATGAGGCCTCAGAACTGAGACAGAGAGAGGTTAAGTGACTTGCCCAGGGTCACACAGCTGTTAAGTGTCTGAGGCAGGATTCCAAATTAGGTCTTCTGATTCCAAGTTCCCAAGTTCAGCACTCTGCCCACCATACCACTTAGCTGTCATATAAATATATAAGCTATAGAAAACGCGTTACCTGAAGTTTGCGTTTGTGCATCTCTGTTTTTTTTTAAATAAGAATAACTTGTGGCCATGTATATACTCATAAATAATATAGAGTGCATTCAGCATAACTTAAGAAATCGGTATCTAGATGTAGCATTTTGACAGGTGTAAGACGCTATCATACAGTGTCAAAACAAATTAATTTCACTTAAGAGACCAACTTTTTTCCAGGGTTGACTTCTGACATGTTTATAATATTGTTTTCTATTTTTGTGTGTATAAAACTTTTTTGTGATTGATATTGCTGGAAGAATTTTAGTTACTGTTCTTTGAAAGAACCTCTTATTTTATGGTTCTGTTACTTTTTCGTTAAAAAAAACCATCTGTCCCTGACAAATACATAAGCCAGTTTTGTGATTTTCATCACAATTAAACAAAAATTGAGGGAAGGAGGGGGAAAAAAATACTGGATTGTGTTGCTGAACCAAGAAACAAGATAGATCAGCTCCTGGAAGTGCATAGGACTGGCATATTACAATGCTAAACACACCTAGATGTGTGTGTATGCATGTACATATATGTATGTATGTATATATACATGCAGTACTTAATTATGTAACATAGCTTGCTTGCTCCAGCAGTCTGTAGTTCATATTGGTGTCAAAAGTATAGATTTTTAAGGGTGGAAGGGACAATATCTCAGAGAACAGGAGACCTCCGAAACTGTCTTGTCCATCCATATCAGAACTAGAATCCTTTTTTTGCAGTATCCCAGAAAGACCCATTACTTGATGCATTCCTCCATTCCTCCAGTAAAGGCAAGGCCACCATCTCCAAAGGCATCACATTTCAACTTAATGCCGTTGTAATTGTTAGGAAGTTCTTCTTTAAATGATGTAGTTGCGTGCTTCACCACACAACCAACCACATTTTAAAGATGATAGATTGGGGGAGTAGAGTATTTGTGTCTTACCCAAGTTCATACAGCTAGTTAGTGGCCAAGGTCAGACTAGAACTTAGGTTTTCCAAATGCATCACTGTATTTAGAAGACGATTTTTAGCATACCTTCTCTCACTTTTTTAAAAGAGCCTTTTCAAAAGTTCATTAAAAGGAGATACACAGCGTTTTACATCACTTAGGTTGGGGAAGGTGGTGCCATGCCACTTCCCCTCTCCAAAAAAAGCCCATAAATTATTGCCTCTTCAGGTTCTTTTGTCATTAAATGATCATGTTTTATATCTTATCTCAGTCATTGTGTCAGTATTTATACCTTTTTTTTTTAAGAAAGTCCACTTTTGAGTCGTTAGACTAAATGTAATGATACTTTCCAGTGCCCTGGTGCTATAGGTTCATTGTCATGAGCAATAGAGGGAGCTAATTAAATTGTTTGAATTCATTAAATTTATCTTGCGTTCCTTATTCCTATATGTAAATTTCCCTGTCATATGTGGAAATTGACCCATTTTTTCTTAACTGTACAAAAAATACTGTTTTTGTTTCTGTCCTTTGACATTGTCCTATTTATTTACAGGTAAGATATTCATTTGTTCAAATTATGTAATGGATTTTTTATTTTCCAGTCTTTGTCAATTTCTAGGCATTTCAGCATTACCCAACTTGTCTTTATTATTGAGCATACACTCAGTCTCACGTGACAGATAAAATAATAGGCTTATGGTAGTGTTTTCACTTTGACCTGAAATAGTGAAATTTATACATCTTTTACTCATTAAGCCCAAAGGTTCCTTTATACTTTCAAAATATAAATCGTCTTCTCAGTCATTAGGCTTCTTATAAATCTAGCATCATAGAGCTCACTATTACCTGTGATTAGATGTGTCTATTAAGTCTTTCTTTCACTGCATATTAGAATGAATTAAGAACTATACATATTTATGTGTGCATAATGTATATATACATTATGCACATATATACCTATATCCTTTGTGACATATAGGAACATTAAAATTAGTAATTAGGACACTGCTCTTATATAAAATTTCTTTTTATTTTAATCATCACTGACAGTTTTTAACTAAAATCTAAACTGTGTAAATCCATGGAAGTAATCAAGTAGATCCATCAGATCTTTTTCCCTGCTTTTTTGCCTTTTGGTTCCTCAGATCTTCATCTGATACATAACAGCTCTCAGAGTTGCACCACTTCAGTAATGAAATGAGGACAGTGAGACCTAATGGGTTGTAAATTAGCAACAGGAATCATTTTTACCTCAGTGCCTCTTGTAGATGCTGAGCGTTAAAGCAGTTTAGGAGAGTTTGTTATGGTTAATCCATAGAGATGATTTTACGATAGTCAGATGTATGTTTTTCCTTCTAAGTGGAGGCCAGAGGTTTCTTAATTGCTGAGACTTTTTTAGGCAAGCTTAAAATTTTTGCCATCCACAGATTTCAAGGTTTTAAGTGAGAAGTCAGTGATGTAAAGATCTGCCTCTTTACTGTTAAAACGTTAGGCAGTCTTGAGATATGTACCTGCTCATGTGAAAGGAAAAAGTAAATTGGATTGGTTAGACTAACCCAGAGTGTGACCCACTCACTATTTTCAATAAAGAGATTTTGTTGGAAGACTTAATATGGACACACCCTGAAGACTTTTCAGTAATACATATATAGTGATTAAAAATGGAATCCTGGTATAGCATCCTCATGCTGATAGTCATAGGTGGGTAAAACTTTTTAAATTGACTGTCTTTGTCTTAAAGCATAATGAAACTTGTTTGTGCTTTTAATTCCTGTTAATTACCTCTCCAAATCCCATATATTAGAACTAACCTTTCAGCCTAATTCTAATTTATAATGTATTTAAAACACTTCTAATTTCTTTAATATTCTAGGTGTTGAACAGTTTTATCAAATGAAAATTCCATGAAGAAATTTTATTTTGGGAACTTGGCACTTGCATTAAATTTATGAGGAAATACTTTTATAGTGAGATAAATGAACAAAAACATGAATTGACTACCTTTAAACTTTTTTTTCAAGTGGTGGTGGTAACTTAAATGTGAACTGCAAAATGTTTATACATGTCATAGCAGTCATTTATGATGTTTTTTTTTAAGGACTTAAAGCCCAGTAATATAGTAGTAAAATCAGACTGCACTTTGAAGATTCTTGACTTTGGACTGGCCAGAACTGCAGGAACTAGTTTTATGATGACACCTTATGTAGTGACTCGTTACTACAGAGCACCCGAGGTCATCCTAGGGATGGGCTACAAAGAAAACGGTCAGCAAACATAGTATTTCTTTGAAATGTAGTTATAATTTATTTTCCCTTTTGAACATCATATTTCTAATGTAAATGTTTAACCTGTATAATCTCTTTAGTGTTCAAAACTAATTGTGTGCAGTTGTACAGATTTTATGAAACTTACTAGTAATTTTTTCATCACTGTTTGAAAATCTGGGGATCCTGTTCATGTAAACATGAACACACACAAACAGTACTACCAAAGCAATTTTCTTTACCTTTAGTATATGTTGTTAACCATAGCATAGAAATAAGCATTTCAAAAATTAACCTTAACAAAGCATAAGTTATTGATCGTTTGGTAGTGATGATGATTGCCATATTTTCATAATCTTTACACTTTAAGATTAATTGGTAAGATTTTAAAGGATAAAATGCATATTTCAGTTCTACCAGCTTACTGAGCTCTCCCAGTTCACCAGCCTCTGAGCATTGGTTGGGTTTTTTGGTGACAATAAAAAATGCAGAACTCTATTCAAATGAAAAACGTTTTTAAAAATTCTTTCTCTCTGTGGATACACACATATAACACATAACCTTAAGTCGTGGCCCTCTTCATAGCCATGATAGTAGTGATTAAATCTACAAAAGGAATCTAGTTGATTCTAAAAGCTTTGTTGGCCCATCCTAAAAGGAAGGATTGTCTTGTGCTATTTTTTTATTTCCTTATATGTTTATATTTATGTACATATATACACATCTGTATACATGGTATACATACGTATATGCACAGAGAGAGATTCCACCTTGAAACCAAAGTTATAAAAGTATCTTTAATTGTTAGATGTTTTAGTATGGAAGGGAAATCTAAATTATATATCCTTTCCCTCCCCACATCTCCATCTATAATAGGAATGTTCAAAGATTTACAGACATTTTGTAGATCAAGTGTCCCCAGGGTTTGACTTTCTGTAACTTACTAGATTTAACAAATTAACTTTATCCAAAAGAATCCCAGGAATCTTTTTTTGTTCTCTAAGGTATAACACTAGTGAATTTATAAGCTATTGAAGTATGAGACTAGGTGAATTTGATGGGAGAGGGGTGGGTTCTAAGAAATTGATAGTGAATTAGGTTTTTAGCTCAGTACCCTTCTCTTGTCTCTAACATGTTTTGAATGGGTGTAGGGATTAAATTAAAATTGTATTTTTAAACCATCTCCATTTTATACCTTTAAAAACTGCTGAGACACTATAGCTTGAGAATTACTGTAGTATATAAAATGTATCTATGAGTTTACAAAGCTGCTACAGCTTTTCACCCTCTTATTTCACAAAGCATCTATTCTGGCCTGTGGCTATGTTTTTCTTAAAGCTTTTTATTTTTAAGAATAATGAACCATGAAAGCTTACAACCTGACCTATATGTCCAGAACATTTAACAAAAGTCTATGATATTCTATGTAAAACTATGAAATAATTAATAAAATAGGCTATATAAATAGTGTCAGAATTCTTTAAAAGACACTTAATTGCGCTCTAGTGATTGGTTTATGAACCATTCCTTTAAGTCTCTTCTCTAAATTATTCAGCTTAACAAAATAGATTTTATTTTTAAATAAGTGGTCATAAGAAATTAGCCACATTCATTAATCCTGAGATCCTCCATCAGTATAGATGAAGTTAATATTTCTGCTTATGATCTCTCCCTTCTTTTTCTTTCTAAAAAATCATGGGCTTTCATACTCTAATCAGGGTGTATGCAAATATTTCTAGGGTTTTCCAGTTCATTTTGCTTGTTCTCCCTTTACCCTTTATTTCCTGCTCCAACCTTCCAAGCCCTTTTTTAATTTACTATCCGGGTCCAGGAGTATGTCTGTGTGTGTTGTATGTTTTACTGAAAACAGGTGGGAACCCCCAAATTTAATGTTTCTTTAATGTTGGATTAGTTTTATTAAGCTTCAGTTAAATTCTCATTTAGAATTGAATAGGGTCAGTGATTGTTAAACAGTTTAAATCCGAACGTCAAATCCTTTGCCATGAGGGCCAAAATCAGCTAATCCAAGCTCCTCATTTCACATAAGAGGAAATCGAGCACCTGAGAACTGAAGTGACCACCCCAAGGTGATGTTGCTGGTTAGCTCGCTGCAGAGCTAGGACACCAGCACAAATGACCTGGCTCCCCATCCAGTGCTATTTCCTCTTCACTGTGCTGCTCCCTCTCTTAAAGAGAAACTCACTAACAGGTGTATGTTATGTGACATTGTTTTAGGAATCCATACTACTACTTCCATCCAAAATTGATTTCTTTAACCAAAGAATAATTTACATATATACATATATATATATATGTATGTATGTATATATGTATATATATATATTTGGATTTTGGGAGGCAAAAAAATTATTTGCACTCTTTTAAAAATACTTGTTTATTTTGTCCTTAACTTAGCTATTACTCTTTCCCAAAAGTAGTCATTTTTATAAATTAATCAGTAAAATTTCTTATATAATGTAGTCAAGAAAACTCTTAACATATACTATGTTT
>CM053582.1:522157753-522187821 GCA_028627135.1 Pseudochirops cupreus | reverse complement strand
ACTTATGATCTATCAGTGAAATAGATAAAGCCATTGTAAAAGTCTTTGAAGAATTTTAGGTGAATGCTGTCTTATATGTATTATATTAAGGCAATTTTTTGATGTATTAGGAAATTTGTTCTGATGTTCATTAGCACTGTTAGATCTTTAGTTCTTTTTAGTAAGAGATTGTTGCTTTATTGAAGAAATAGTTTGAGCTAATTTTAGTCTACTTATAGGAACATAACTAATTTTATTGTTAATGGATATTTTAATATGCTAAATTATTTCTGCTCATGCTTTTTTTGTTTATTTGACTTAAAGAGAGTGCAATGCACAGTTGAATTTCAAAATGAGAGAAAGATTTCTTTAATTGGACTATAACTTTTACATTATTGCTTGCTACCGTTTGTTGGCTTCTGTTTCATTATTCCAAAAATTCCAAAAATTGGTCTCTGTATGCTCTAACTGTATTCCTTTTTACTGTATTATCACTGTGTAGAGCTCTCACTTTAAATTTAAAAGCTTAATTAAAAGGCTGTACACATTTTCCTTTGTGAATCAAACAAAATTTTTTGGAAAATACTTTTATTTAGAATCTTTCCATTAATTAAAACTGAAATCATTTCCTTTTTTTCTGTGATAAGTTTCAGCAGTTTTATATGATGCAATCATGTTATGCTTCTTTAATTTTAAATGACCTTTTGCTTTGCTTTTCCTTCTTTTGTGCTACAAACATAGTGGATTTATGGTCTGTGGGGTGCATTATGGGAGAAATGGTTTGCCACAAAATCCTCTTTCCAGGAAGGGACTGTATCCTTGTGCGGCTGCAGCAGTTTGATTGGTGATTCACTCTTTAATGCTCTGTCATGAAAGTGCTTATGGTCCAATTTTTCTTTAAATAGACATGAAACTTTGTTGTTGTTGTATATTTCAAAAAATTGTTCTGATGAGAAGTTGAATCATTTTTTTAGGCTGCACCTAGCAGTAGGACATAGTCTCTGCTGGGAGTCAGAGCACCATTCATTGTCACTCATTTTCATTTACACTGCTTTTTATAATTTGAATATATCACATTATGTGTATGATTTTATTTTAGTGTGTTGTTTTGTTTTGTTTTGTTTTGTTCTTTACTTTAGCCAGTACCTTTCTGTTAATGTCATTGCATTTTGTTTTCAGTTGACATTTGGTCAGTTGGGTGCATCATGGGAGAAATGATCAAAGGTGGTGTTTTGTTCCCAGGTACAGATCGTATCCTTACTTTTTGCCTAGACTATAGTTTTTGAAAGGTCAAAATAAACTTCAGCTTGGTCAGTTTAACATAATCTTGTCTCTTATGCAGTTAATGAGGTAATGCTAAATTACTGTTTCAGAATACCACCAGCTGATATAGACTACATATAGACCTTTCTTGTATTTGTAGTTTTATATCATTAAAAATGCTAAAGTGCAATTAATTATCTATTTATAGTTTATCATGGGCTTTGGACTTGTTTATTTAACCAAAACCAATAAGCATGGCTTCCATTCATAATTTCTAATATTCCTATCACTTGAGTAGATTTAGAAGTGTTTAGGAAGTAGATTTAATGTCATGAATTTTAAAACTGTCCATTGCCTCTGGTCATAACATTGTTTTTTTCTTTTGTTTTATGTTTTGTGTCTGTGTGCTATTTTTGCTGTTGTCCCTTATTGAGTTTAACTCATTGATCCTTTCATCTCAAGTATTTGAGGAGTGCTGCTTTTTTGTGATGTCGATTAGATTAGAATTCATTAAGAGCACATTTTGTCCATCTGTCTGCTTTCTACCTGTTATATTAACAGTAATCAGCTGTGTATTTCTCTGTCAAATTGAATTGCTTAAAGCTGTTTAGAGGGAGGTATAGTAGAATCAGGTCTATATAGCCGTGGTCCTATTGGACATCTGTGAACCTCAGCTGGAACTGTCCTTTCCCACCCTCCCTCAATTATTCACAAGGTGGTAAGGGACTTTCCCAACTGCTGTAGTGTAGTTTAGTGTCCAGGTTGCTTTTGTCATTTGGAGAGCCTCGGAGGGGGTGGGTGTATTTAACATCCTCTAGCATTGTTCTGTCCTCTGTATCTGGCTGACTGAGTTGTCTCCATCAGGAGACCAGATAGTATTAATATATAAAGTCCATTTTAAATTGCCACTTTCTGATCATCTAAATGTTAGTTGGTAGAACAGCTAGCTAATGATACTTTTAGGAAGAAGGAACAGTTGTCTCCCCCTACATTTGTATGTGTCCTAGAATGCTCTTCTGTTTTTCAGACTCTTAGCAAAATCTCTGAATAGAAACTAGTTTTATTAGGTTATGGGTTGGGGTTAAAGGGCCTTATTAAGGACCTTCTGTGTTAGATCTCTTAAAAGTAGTTTCTAAGTTCCACAGATGATAGATATATTAAATCTCCCTTCTATAAGAATTTCAGTGTTTTATAATCAATGAAATTATATGTGTATGTGTGTATATATACATAATATATCATCTTATATATATACATATATACCATTCTGCAAAATACTGGATCAATGGAAGCTATTATTGTTATAAGATAATGTTATATATAAACATACAGAAAAATAAATTCCTTTCACAGTAACTGATTCCATAGCATTTCTGGTGCAACAAATGTAGTTGCCGGATTGAAAAAAAAGAGGTTTATTACTCACTAGTATTTATGATCAGTCCTCTAAGATAACTAGAAGAAAGGACATTTAGCATTCTCCTAGACCCCATACCTACTAGCCTTTAGTAAATTGTTATTATTGCTCTTCTTTGGTTTAATCATAGTAAGAAAGTGTTCTATCTCTGTTTTTATAAGTAAAATCAATATAAAAACCTCAACTGGTATTAAGTTAATTTATTGGTTTTTCTTCACTTGTTATCACTACCTTAAACAGTGTAGCAATAAAGCTTTCTTTATATTCTTCACATTTGTTCTTGTGAATTTTAAGGAGTGTCATTTTTATTATTTTGATATGTTATAGCCAATGTATATCTATCGAGTATTTTTCTTAGCTGCTTGATCTTAGATATTGATCAGTGGAATAAAGTTATTGAGCAACTTGGAACACCATGCCCAGAGTTCATGAAGAAATTACAACCGACAGTAAGGACGTATGTGGAGAACAGACCTAAGTATGCTGGATATAGTTTTGAGAAGCTCTTCCCAGATGTGCTTTTCCCAGCTGACTCAGAGCACAACAAACTTAAAGGTATCATTTTTTAATTATTCAAACATTCAGAATGACCTCCAGAATTACTCTCAATTAAATTTTAGGACATTAATGCAGCATATTTTTTTATGATAAATTTTAAAACTTCTTGGTCTTAGTAAAAGTTTTCTAGACATGGTCATAACATAAGAAAATGCATATTGCTCTAATGCAAACTGTTACTTTTACAGCTAGTCAGGCAAGGGATTTGTTGTCAAAAATGCTGGTTATCGATGCATCTAAAAGAATCTCTGTGGATGAAGCTCTTCAGCATCCATATATCAATGTCTGGTATGATCCTTCAGAAGCAGAGGCGGTGAGTCCATTTCTGTTTAGGATATAAATATAGACAGACTTATAATACACTCTCCTCCTGTGAGTTAATAGTCATTTTGTTTTTGTCTTTTGGGGAACAAAAAGTAGCTGAATATAGCATCATTCATTAGATATAACTTAGTGTAATTTTTGTACCTAATTAGTATATGATATAAACTGTTGTTCAGGAGTTGGGGGAGGGGGATTTCTTTTGCTAAAGATTTTTTGGTTTGTTTGTTTAATAATGTATTATTATCTATAGAAGAGAAGTATAAAGATACTATCACTTATTGAAATAATATTATTTTTAAGCCTCCTTTACTGTTTCACTACCACCCCCAAAAAGGGAATTTGCAGAGTACCTCCAGCCTTCTAAGACTCCTAGCTCTAAAGCTTAGAGGGATCAGGGTAACTGAGTAGAACAACTGTAAGGCATACATACTATATCTTGATTTAAGGTTTCTGTTTTTTTAATGGTCCTGATAAAATACAGTAAATTGCAGTTGGTTTAAGTAAAACTAGACATCTTAGAATTCTGGTGGTACTAGCAAGGAAGGTAAACTATTGACTTTTCCTCAGAGAAATGGGGAATCCTCAGTCTGTACCGTGAGAAAAGTACCAATATTTGAGAACTTTTCATTTTTACCTACAGTTGTTTGAATATTGACTGGTTATGATTTTAAGATAACTTGATGACTTGTGTTAGTGGAAATTATCTTTATGACTCTTCACCTATTTCCCAAGTTTAGTGACCTGAGTTATTTACTGCTGCCTCGTCTCTTACAGCCTCCACCAAAGATACCTGACAAGCAGTTAGATGAAAGGGAGCACACAATAGAAGAGTGGAAAGGTATGGGTAAAATGAATCCAGAAAACTTAGAGAGAGTAGAGCGCCTAACTCAACGACTGCTCTGCTTTCAAAATCTGCTCATTTGGGCAAGATGTATCTACATACACTGTTTGAATACCCCTGCTTTTTGTGATATTTATGACTTATATGTTTTAACAGCTGTAGAAGCAGTAGCTCATCTATTTACTGAAAACAATTCCTAAATTTTCTGGTTTAAATGAATAGTGTATGATTTTTAGTTTGGCTTACCCCCATCTTACCTTATCACCTATGACCAAATGCTCTCTTGACTTCAACACTAGCTTTTAGTTGTATAACTTCTGGCAAGTCACTGGAGTGCCTCTGGAACTACATAGACATATATATATGATTTGAGTTCTTATGTGTTAGAGTATTTCTTTCCATTATAGTCATCCACTTTTCTCCTAGTTCTATGTTGGTTTGGATCACTTCATAGAAATGCTCCCTTTTTTCTTGGAATTCTTTATATTTATTACTTCTTATAGACAGTGATATTCCATTATGTTACATACCACTCATTGTTCCTCGTATCTGCAATTGATGGGTATTTAACTTTACTTCCCAGTTGTTTTTTTATGAATATTTTAGAATATATGAAACCTTTTTGTTCATTTTACATACACATGTGTGTATACACACACACATATATATGTATATGTATGTATGTGTGTGTATACACACACCTACCCAGGAATAAGATTTATGGGTCAAAGGTATTAACAGTTGAGCAGCCTGTCTTAATGTAATTCCAAATTGATTTTCAAAATGTACCAAATCACAGCTATGTTACCTTCCTGACCTTTCACCATCCCTTCAACTTTGATATTTCCAGCTTTTATCATCTTTGCATATTTACTGAGTATGAAATGAAATTTCAGAATTATTTTATTTTGTATTTCTTTTATATGTAATTTACATCTCATATGATTATAATTGTCATCTTTTGAAAACTTTATCCTTTACCTGTTTATTAGAGAATGACTCTTCCTTATAAATGTCTCTCATTTTCCTATGTGTCTTGAGTATTGGACTTTTATTAAATATATTTAATAGAAGGTTTTTTCCCCCTCAGCAGTTTCACTTTTCATTTTAACTGTATTTATTTTTTATTTTTTACAAAAGCTTTTCCGTGCTATGTAATTGAAAATTTCTGTTGTGTCATTTTTGACATCCTCTATCCCTTGACAAATGTTTTTTAAACCGTATCTTATTATAACTTTGACATCCAAAATTGTGACACCAGAAGCCACCCAGACTCTATATTGACCTTTACCATCTTTGTGAGTCTTGAAAGTTAAATGACTCTTAGGTAAGGAAGGATTTCATGCTTACGGAGACTTAGCTCTTAGTCCCATCAAATGTGATAGCTTCCATGCTTTGCATTCTGTGCCATGGTTTTTGTCCTTTGTCTTTTCCATGATAGGTTTAAACTTCTTTCCCCAACACTGCCCTAAACTAGTGTTAGAAGACCTAACTTAAGGAGAGAACTCTAGTTCCTTTACTGTAAATCCTGGAAAATTCTAAAAATCTTACATTAGCTCATCACTGGCACTTACTGAACATCTGTTCAAAATGTCACTTACTGTACTTGACCGTTGTTATCTATAATAAAAATTCCTGTTAATGAACCTATGGTATGAAATTGGCTTTTGCAGTTTACTCATTTCTTTTTCTTTTTCAGAATTGATATACAAGGAAGTTATGGACTTGGAGGAGAGAACTAAGAATGGAGTTATACGGGGTCAGCCGGCTCCTTTAGGTTGGTTACAATATAAGCTCAGTTCAAAACAGCTTATTAATCCTGTTTCTACTCTTCAGTGAGTCTAAAACTGTAATTCCTTCATTATAATTATTTCATTTGTACTTAACTGTTTCATATACATAAGAAATGTTTAGTGTCCTATACTAGAGGTGGTCAGGGCACTGAAATGTAATGCAACCATTCATATCAATGCTCAGAACTGTTTAGCTAGCTTTTTAAAAATACAGCTTTATAGCATACATCTAATAAGTGATGCTTCATTTCATTCATGAAATCACAACATTTTCAGTTGACGGTGATTTACTTTAAAGCTATTTTGTGAAATGCAGTAGCCCTATATTTCTGTGATTTTGATTCAGTCTTTTTTTTTTAATGGACTACAACTTTAAAAATGTGTTGAACAAGACTTTCCATCAGCAAGACACTCCGTTTCTCGCTCCCCTCTCTACCTGGCATACTTTCCCTTTTCAACTCTGCCTGCTGACTTCTCTGCCTTTTTTAAGTCCCAACTAAACTCTCATCTTTTACAAGAAAATGTATATGTGATGCTTTGAGCCTTTTAATAAGGTCATCTGTCACATCAGCCTTGTGAGGTCAGATGACATAAATGTTGTTAGGTTCCACCAAGGCCAGGTACCATGCATGTATTAAAGGCTTCTTATGTGCCAGGCAAGGCCATGCAGTAACTTAGAACAAATCTAGGTTTATCTCAGTACTTTATTGGAACTACGTACCTCTATCTGAAAGGTATATAGACTTACGGAAAAATTTATTTATTTTTGCATGCATTTTGTAACAATATATCCCTCCTACTGTGCCCCATTGAACAAAACGAGACAAAAAACAACCTTCTTCCATAAATATGTATAGTCCAACAAAATAAATTTCCCCATTTTCTATGACTGAAAATGGATGTCTCTCTATATTTTAAGTTTATCATTTCTCTGGCAAGGAGGTGAGTGTCATGTTTCATCTTGTATCATGGTTTGTCCTTTGGGCCCTCACTGCTGCTAGGCAATCCTGCTGTACCTCCCCCGCCTGCTCTCTGTCCCACCTCCCACGCCAGCTTCTCCAGACCCTTTCATCCATTCTCCAAACTCCCATGGTTCCTCTTACCCCCCATTCTCTCAGCTGAAAACTTTGACTCATATTTTAGAGAAAACAACTAAGGCTGTTTGTCTTGACCTCTGTCTTCTCCCCTCTTCCTTATCTGCTATTACTCAGGTACCTTCTCCTTTATCCTTGTCTCACATGGTGGGGTGGGCTTACTTCTTACCAAGGCTAACCCTTTTCCCTACTCAAGTCATCCAATTCCATCCTATCTACTCTAACAGGTTGTTCCCTCTGAAATCCCCGCTCTTGTCACTTAATTGTCATTCTCTCCCTCTCTGCTGACTCATTTCCTGTTGCCTTACAAACATGTTCATCCTTCCTGTCCTGAAAAAACCCTTACTTGATCCCTCCATCATCCTATATCTGATCTTCTGCCCTTTGTAGCTAAACTCTTCAAAAGCCATGTCTGCAATGTGTGCCTCCACTTTCTCTCCTCTCAGTCTTAAGCCTTTCAGTTTAGATCCTCACCTTATCATTCTACTGAAACTGTTATCTCCAGAGTTACCAACGATCTCTTAGTTGCCAAATCCAGTGGCCTTTTCTTAATCTTTTTTTACCTTGACCTTTGAGTCAGCCTTTGAGACTGTCGATCACACTTTCTTGAAACTTTCTTCTCCCAAGGCTTTTAGGATACCACTCTCCTACCTATCTTACCACTCTTTGTCTCCTTTGCTGGATCTTCATTTAAATCATACTCTCTAACCATAGGTGCCCTTCAGGCATCTGTCCTAGACCCTCTCTTCTTCTCTCTCTCTACTAGTTCACTTCAGAATCGTATCAGCTTTTATGGATTTAATTATCATCTCTATGCTAACGATTGTCAAACTTACCTTTCCTTTTCCAGTCTCACATCACCAGCTACCTTAGCGATGTCTCAAACTTGGTGTCCAATAGACATCTCAAACTCAGTATGTTCAAAACAGAATTCATTGTCTTTCCCATAAACCTTCCCCCTGACCTCCACCTTCTCTTACTGTAAAGGGCAACACCATTGTTGAACTTCCTCAAGTTCACAAGCTAGATGTCGATCCTGAACTTCTCAACTTCTCTTACCCCTCACATCCAATCTGTTTCCAAGGCAGGGCCTTTTAATTTACCTTTGCAACATTTCTTAAATACATCCCTTTCTCACCTCTGACACTGCAGGCTCTTATTATCTCATGCCTAGATGATTGCAATAACTGCCGGTGGGTCTGCCTGTGTCGCATCTCTCCCTGTTACAGTACATTCTCCATTCAGCCACCAAAGTGATATTCCTAAAGCACAGATCTGTCCATGTCACACATATTTCAACCTACCCTCACTTAATAAACAGCAGTGGTGCTTTATTGTCTTTGGAATCAAATACAGAATTCCCTGTTTGGCATTTAAAGCTCTTCATAACCTAGCCCATCTAGCTTTCTGGTCTTTTTATGCCTTACTCCCCACCATGTATTCTTTGATCCAATGACACTGGCCATTCCATGAACAAGACAACTCATGTCTCAGCTCCAGGCTTTTTCTCTGGCTGTCCTCTATATCTGCAATGCTCTCCTCTTCAACTCTTCCTACTGACTTTGCTGGCTGCCTTTAAGTCCCAATTAAATCACACATTTTACAAGAAATCTTTCCCAAACCCTCTTAATCCTAGTGCCATTCCTCCTTTAGTTACTCTTTCCTTTGTCCTGTATACAGCTTGTTTGTATGTATTTGTGTGCACATTGTCTCTCACGTTAGATTCTGGTGAACTCCTGTAGGTTAGGGACTGTCTTCTGACTCTTTTTGTATCCCTAGCACTTAGCACAAAGCCTGGCACATACTAGGCTCTTAATAAATGTTTATTGATTGATTGAGGGGCATAGTTCCAAGCTGCTTTTCAGAATAACTGAACCAATTCTTAGCTCCACCATCAGTGTGCCTGTTTTCCTGGAAACTGCCCCTACCCCTCTTCAACATTTGTCTATTAGGAATAGTCTGCTCTGGGTGATTGTACTCCCCTGCCAGCTTTTAGCATTGGAACCCTTCCTTGGTGCCTGTAGACTTCTAACTCTTTGTGAGCATCTGAGCTGGAACAATGACATTGTTTGAGAGGGCAGGACTTACTGCTCCCCATCTATCTTTTTCAAAAAGAGTAGAAGTAGATGTAATAAGTAGACATTGCTAAGACTTACTCTTAGTATAAAGAAAAACATCCCAACAATAAGAGCTAGCTGAGCATAGAATGGGCCGTTTTGCAGTGACTTCCACATCACTCCTGTTCCAGTAGAGGGTAATTAACTTTGTTTGGGATGTTATAAAGGAAATTCCTGTTTGGATAGGGGTTGGGCTAGTTAAACTGCGATAATCTTGACAACCCCTGTTTATTCCTTGTGCGCAGATCCTCTTTACTCCAGGTCCAGACTAATGTAAAGTTTTCCTGTCTCAACTTTCTGTCTCCAAAATCATCCTTCACACTTCTACCAGGTTAATCTTACTTAAGTATAAATATTTTCATAGTACTTTTCTACTTACAGTTCTTTATTAGTTACTAAGTTGCTTACTAAGTAGAACTTCTATTTCTTAGCCTGACATTCCAGAGCCCCTGCAGTCTAGATGTAGAATGCTTCTATCATTATGTTATTCTCTCTCCTTCCATGTATATGATGTTCCAGTCAAGCTGAACTACCTGCTTTTCTTCCTCTAGGCTTTTGCTGCCACTGTCTCCCATGCCCTGAATGTCTTTCCCCTATCTTCAACTGTTTAATTCAACCCATCAAAAATTCTCTAGGCACCTACTGTGTGTAAAGCATCATGCTCAACCTTAGTGCATGCAAAGACACGTAAGGGTATGATCTGATGAGGAGAAAGGCTTGTTTACCAATACTATTGCACTAGGGATGAGTGCCTTCCTACTCAGTGCAAGGGGTCATTGGAGGCTCTCTTGAGTTCAGCCTTGAAGAGAGGAGTGTCAGGAGGGAGAAGCACAAGTCCATTCTTTGGGGAGGATACAAGCATGGTCATGAAGAAGAAAGTGTGCTGGTCAGGAATGGAATGGGGAGAAGGCCTTGGGGACTAAGACAGAGAATGTGTGAAGGGAGTGCTGCAAGCTAAGTCTGGAAAAAAAATCCTTTACTTCAGGCCTGGGGAGTTATACTTTATTCCATCAACCCCGACATGACTAGAGCAGTGCATTAGGAAGATTTAGTCACTGTGTTATGAACAATAGATGAAGAGCTTTCATTTTATCCTGGCAACGGTAAAGAGCCCCTGAAAACTTTTTAACTAACTAATCTAGCCACACCTATGGTTTAGGAAGATTGTTTTGATTCTGAGTGGAGAATGCATTGGAAAGGAGAGAGACCAGACACAAGGAAACCAGTTAGGCTGTTGTGATAAAGTCCTTCAACCTATGTTGTTTTGACTCCAAAGTCATTAATTTTTTTCCCACTGCACCATATTGCCTCACTGACTTTGGAGTCAAAACAATGTAGATTTAAACTGTCCCTCTGCTTTCTACTCCTTAGAGTGGCCCTGAGCAAGTCAGGTAGCTTCTCTGCACTGCACCTCGTCTCATCTGTAAAACCAGGTTGTCCTAGATAAGTTTTGGAGTTCCCTCAACTCTAAAATAAATGAAGTGAAAGGGAGAATGTGCTAGATATTTTAGCATTGAAATCAGTATGTCTTACTAGCTGATTGCTTATCAAGGTGAGGGAGAGAGAAAAGTTGAGAATATTGAAAGGTTGTGAACCTTGGTGACTAGAAGGATGAAAGTGCATGCAAGAAAAATGTAGAAGTGTGGAGCAAAGATGGATTTAAGGAGATCAGAAACCCATAGATTAGAGGTAGAAGAAACATTACACGCCCTTTAGTGCAGTCAACTCATTTTATAGATGAGAAAAATGAAGCCCCAGAGATATTTAAATATTTGGATCATAATCATTCAGGTGGTAAATGACAGAGCTAGGATTCAAACATAGGTTTTCAGATTCTGTCCACTGTACCACCCTATAAAATTTTTAATTTCTTTTTGGCCATGTTCAGTATGAGATGCCTTCGGGTTATCCAAGTAGAGATGTCCAGCAGGTAAGTTGATGAAATAGGACTGTAGACTTGGGAAAGAGGTAAAGGCTATATTAAAATGTATGTGTATATTGTATGCTTAGAGATGATAATTCAGATCCATGAAAGCTGATCAGGTTACCCAGAGAAGTTACAGAAAGAGAGAAGAGGCCCCAAGACAGACAGGGCTTTGGGAGATACTTTCAGGTGGTGAAGGGGGGGGAGAGATGGGAGACTGACAAGTAGGAGAACCAAAAGAGAGCATAGTCATGAAAGTTGAAAGGGGATAGAGCACCCAAGAGGAAAGGGAGTGGTCCCCAGGATCAGAAATTGTAGAGATGACTGAGGAAAGAACACTGAACCACTGCTAAGTTTGGAGAGAACAGTTCAGAATAAGTGAAATGTAGGAAAATAGAGCCGCAAGAATAGACTGACTCTCCAGAAGATTAATCAAACATAATATTTCAAAGCATTTCATTTTAGATTAAATAAGTTATATTTTTTCATCATATTTGCCACTCCAGCTATGTTTTGATTTGCCTAGTAGCAAATAGAGTTGCATGCCCACATATTTGCTGGCCTTAGGTATACATATTTCTAAAAATAAGGAACTAATATGAGACAATTTGTCATCTAATTGTTATAGTAGAAATGGCCTAGGGGTGGGGTGAGGTGCAAGGAGGACCATTCCCTAGATCATTATTGGTTTGCCTTCTTGCTGCCCAAAGCATAAAAAACCTTACCCTATGGGTAGTTTAATGTACAGAGTTTTAGCAAAATTCCCCATGCTAAAAACATCTTTCTGACATAGCATGGTAAATATTGAAGTGGAGAGAAAGGAACATTTCTTTAGGAATAGCATCACTTTTAAGCATTCTAAGTAAAGTTGTTTTCTTGTACTGCATAATGATCTGCATTTTCATTGGCAGAACAAAAATGGGCTTTTTTTACTTCTAAACATTGAATACTAAATATTTTAGCAGCCTTAAGCTTTTTTAAAAGTTGTATGCTTTCCAGAAAGAAGACGAATTAAGATAAAATAGAATTGAAAGAAAGTGGCCTGCAATCAGAGACAATGGAGATTATATATTGTACAACCTTTTTATCATCTTTATGTATGACTACATGAAAAATACCAGATTTATCACTTAACCTTTTGTGGCAGGAGACTTTTGCTGTATGGTGAGGATTTGTAACCATGACGAAAACTTTGGTGTAGCCAGATCAGTCTGTTGTACCATATTCTACAATATCTTGATGTACTTGAAGATTTTATTCTTTTCACTAAAGACTTAAGTAATCTAAATTCCCTTTGCATTCAGTTTAGAGTGCCTCTTGGCTTCCATTTTGAAGTATCTTTAATGAAAACCTTAACAGAAAAACCCTCATACATTTTCAAGTAATGTTTATTTAGTAGAAGCATGGTGCAACAATGTACTATGTGCCTCATTTTATGCAATAGGTGTTTTCCTTAAAAATTGTGTGTAAATAGAGTACTATTTTAAATGTTCTCTGAAACTCTGTATTGAGGACTCTTTTTAAAAAGGTAATAATAATCCACCACTTTCTGTGTTTTATAAATCCAAATTTGTATGTATTGACTTTTGACCAATGTAAATGCACTTGATTTGAGTAGGCAGCAAAGTGACGTGGTAGATAGAGTGCATAGTCCAGTATCAGGAAGAATATTGAGTTCAAAGTTACTAGCTGTATGACCTTAGGCAGGTCACTTAATTCTGTTTGCCTTAATTCCTCATCTGTAAAACTAGGTGAGTTGGGGGAGGAGCCAAGACGGCAGCGTAGAAACAGCACTTCTGTGCTACTCCAGCTTCCACCTCCTCCAGTCCATGTAAAAAATGATTCTAAACAAACTTTAGAGCTACAGAACCCACAAAGTGACAGAGAGAAACAAATCTCCCTCTGAAGGAAGCCTGGCAGGTCAGCAAGAAAGGGCCATTGCAGCAAGCTGGGAGCTGAGGGCAGTCCCACCTGAGCCTTGGTTTTAGCCCCAGGGTGGTCCAGCTACGGCTGGAACACCCTTCATAAGAGTAAATCACAAGCAGTTGTAGCAGTTTCCAGACTTTTCAATCCATAAATGGCAAAGACAAAGTAAAAGGTCAGTGTGGAACGTGGTTGGTCCAAAGAGAGATAGAAGAGTGCGTGTGGTCCGTCTCCTACTCCCAGAGCAAGAAGTGGAGGATGTGCAGTGGCTGCAGCTGCTGCCATGTGGCTACTTCAGAGCTCCTGGCCTGCAGATTGTAGGGGGACCAAGAGACCAATCAGAGGCTAAGCACTCTTGCTTTGACTTGCTTGAATCCGGATCGAGGTCTTGGGTGATGGTCCTGGGGTGTGTGACCAGTGAGCCAGAGCATGTGGCAGCTATAGAGAGGGAGCCCATCTAATAGCTCCGGCAGCTGCAAAAACCCCAGCAATTTGGGGACATAGCTCTCTCCATTGTGGAAGCAGAGTTCTACCATGGCAAAGAGCTCAAAAGTCAAGTAGTTGGCTGCCAACATGAACAAGCAATGAAGCACAAACAGATGATAGAATCCTTTTTGGGGGACAAAAAGGATCAAGGCGTGGAGCAGAAGGAAGACAGCGAAGTCAGAACTCCTACATCAAAAACCTCCAAGAAAAAAATTGAACTGGTTATGGGCCATGGAGGGACCTCAAGAAGGATTTTGAAAATAAAGTAAGAGAAGTAGAGGAAAAATTGGGAAGAGAAATGAGAATGATGCAAGAAAATCATGAAAAGCAAGTCAATAGCTTGCTAAAGGAGACTCAAAAATACACTGAAGAAATTAACACCTTAAAGAATAGACCAACTCAAATGGCAAAAGAGGCCCAAAAAGCCAATGAAGAGAAGAATGCTTTAAAAAGCCGAATTTGCCAGATGGAAAAGGAATTTCAGAAACACACTGAAGAGAATAATTCCTTCAAAATTAGAGTGGAAGCTAATGACTTTATGAGAAATCAAGATACTATAAAACAGATCCAAACAAATGTAAAAATAGAGAGCAATGTGAAGTATCTCATTGGAAAAACTACTGACCTGGAAAATGGATCCAGCAGAGTTAATTTAAAAATTATTGGACTACCTGAAAGCCACGATCAAAAAAAGAGCCTAGACACGGTCTTTCAAGAAATTATCAAGCAAAAGTGCCCTGATATTCTAGAACTACAGGGCAAAATAGAAATTGAAAGAATTCACTGAATACCTCTTGAAAAAGATCCCCAAAAGAAAACTCCTATGAATATTATAACCAAATTCCAGAGTTCCCAGGTCAAGGAGAAAATACTGCAAGCAGTCAGGAAGAAACAATTCGAGTATTGTGGAAACACAATCAGGATAACACAAGACCTAGCAGCTTCTACATTAAGGGATCGAAGGGCTTGGAATATGATATTCCAGAGATCAAAGGAGCTAGGACTAAAACCAAGAATCACCTACCCAGCAAAGTTGATGTAATGGTAATTAACTTAAATTTGAAGACCCCTTTTTGTTATGTCAAGTAAGCAGGTACTTAGCCCTTAGTAACTAATCAAACCTTTGTGGCTGAGGCAGAGGGTGTAAGCTTTGTCTCCTGTTGCCAACATAACGGGAAGGGTTTGGCTGAAACAGGAAACCAATGCTTTGTATGTATATAAGAAGAGGCCCAGAAAGAGACAGTCAGAATAAGAATTTTTTCTCCTGGTGGAGGAAGCAGAATTTTCCCAGTATCTGGAAGCTGGGCTGCTACTTGCTGGACTGAGAACTGAATTGGAGTTTTCTTGAGACCAGAATCTGGTGAAGGCTGAAGTTGCTGCTGAGAAGGCCATCTGGAAGGCTGAGATCTCTTCTGGGTCCTAGGGCCCCTGAACTGCTGGAGGACTGAAGAAGCATGAATGGGATAAGATTTTGTTTGTGGTTTGGTTGAACCTTGAGTTCTTGGCAACAGAAGTTGTGAAGGTTTTGAGATGTGCTGGACTCTGTGAACTTCAGTGTGTAACAGGAACTGCCTAGAGGACTGGACAAGAACCTGGGAGCTGTCTACCTCTGAATCCAGGTGACTCTTTGGTGGATTCAGGTAGGAGCTGGGACCATGGAAGGGGATCTAGGAAATCAGAGAGACCACCACAGTCAAGATGAAGAAAAGGCTTCTCCTTGGATATTGAATGCAGTAATGAAATTGAAATTTATTAGAGACCGAGGGGTGAAGGGTTTGTGTAATTTTCTAATGATTGTATTTAATGATTAACATACTTAGTGATGGATTGCTAGATAAATGACTGATTAAGTTAACCTATAATTGCCCAATGAGTGGAAGACTGACTTGTATTATGAAATGATTGAATGATTAAGTAAGGAGGCAAACCTCCTTAGGGATATCAGATGTTTGTTCTCTTGTTCTTTGTTCTAAATACTGTGACCACTTTGGTGAAAACTATGTGGCCATTTTAATGTTAAGCTGTTGTGAACATTATATTGTGATTTTCTGTGAATGTTTGCCTTGATTTGTTATGGAATAAATGGAGTGTTCGCTATACTGTGTAATCAGAACCTTAAAAGCCATGCCCAGTAGCATTCTTTTGGGAAGCTGCTTGTGCATGGCATTACAACTGAGTATAATGCTACAGGGGAAAATATGGTCATTCAATGAAATAGAGGACTTTCAAACATTCTTGATGAAAAAACCTGAGCTGAACACAAAATTTGACTCTCAAATACAAGAAGCAAGAGATGCATGAGATAGTAAATAGGAAAAAGAAATCATAAGGAACTTATTAAAGTTGAACTACTTACATTCCTACGTGGAAAAACGATAATTCTAACTCATAAGACTTTTCTCAGTATAAGGATAGCTGAAGGGAATATGTATGTATATATGTATACATACATATATATGTATAGGAGGATGTATGTGTGTATAAATATATGTGAGTCTGGGCATATGTGTGTTCATGTATACGTAGAAGGCATAGGATGAATTGAATATGAAGGGTTGATATCTAAAATAAAATTAAGAAGTGAGAGAAATTTATTGGGAGAATAAGAAAGGGAGCAATAGATTAGAGTAAATTATCTCATAAAAAAAGAGGCAAGGGAAAACTGTTACAATGGAGGGGAGGTGCAGGAAGGTGAAAGGGAAAATGGGACAATCTGATTTTCATTGAATTTGGCCTAAGTAGGGAATAACATACACACTCAATTGGATGTCTTACCCTACAGGAAAATAGGGAGGTAGGAGATAAGAGGGGGGAGGATAGAAGGGAGGGCAGATTGGGGGAGAGGGTAGTTAGAAGCAAACGTTTTTGAAAAGGGATAGGGTCAAAGGAGAAAATAGAATAAGTGGGGGGTGGGATAGGATGTAGGCAAATATAGTTAGTCTTTCACGATTTAAATACTATGTGAATTATTTGGATAACTACACATGTACAATCTATATTGAATTGCTTATCTTCCCAGTGGGGGTGGATGAGGTGGGATCAAGGGGGGAAAAAATCTGGAACCCAGAGTTTTAAATACAAATGTTTAAAAATTTGCTTTTTACACACAACTGGGAAATAAGATATACAGCTGCTAGGGTATAGAAATCCATATGGCCTTACTAAAAAGTTAGGGAAGTGAAGGGGGCAGATATAAGAGAGAACAGATTCGGGGAAGGGGTATTTAGTAGGCTTGGTATTTTGGGGTGGGGATAGGGGAAAGATGGGGAGAAAAAAATTGTAACTCAAAATCTTGTGAGAATGAATGTTGAAAACTAAAAATAAAAATTTAAGAATATTTCAAAACAAAACTAGGTGAACTGGAAGAAGAAATGGCTGACAACTCCAGAGTCAGACACGACTGAAAAACAACTAAACAAAAAATGTGCCTGAAGCAGCAAGTGTAATTTTCCACTTAAACTGAAAGATTCCCATCACTCTCAAGTGCTTGTTTGCCTGTCGACGTTTTTAAATGTGACTTGGCTGTGTAATTATTTCATCAGCATAAAAAATTGACTCAGTTTAGTATTGGGTCTTATGTAGTTTAGGAGACGCTAGTAGCCATTGCTTGGGACAGGGCAATGCAAGCAACTCTATATGCAACTGTATCTGCAACTGATTTGCTGTTTTGTTTCTCATAGCACAGGTGCAGCAGTGATTAATGGCTCTCAACATCCATCTTCATCGTCGTCTGTCAATGATGTGTCTTCAATGTCAACAGATCCAACATTGGCCTCAGATACAGACAGCAGTCTAGAAACATCAGCAGGACCTCTGGGCTGCTGTAGATGACTATTTGGTCAGGGGTGGGAGGGTAGAGGGAGGGGGGTTGCAGGAGGGAAGGGGATTCATTTAGGTATTGATAGAACTACTTTGAAAACAATTCAGTGGTCTTATTTTTGAGTGTTTTGTTTTGTTCCCCAAAAATGTAGGATTCATTTTTAAAAAAATATCAAGTGCTGTAATTTAAAACTGTAAGTTTTTTTTTTTAATAGCCACAAAATGTATTGTGGTTTTTTTGGTTTTTGTTGTAATTATCTGTATAATGTAAACCTAATAATTTTATCATGGTTTAAAAGTTTTGCCTATTTGCTTTACCTTATGCTGCTGATTCATTTTGTAAGCTTTGTTTTATCAAAGCAACTATTATGTGGTGACTTGCCTATATCATGAATTATTTAATATTTTCTAGTGTTTTTTTTTATTAGAATTTATTTCAGATGTTTTGTTCATGACAATATCCTTCAAGGTTATGTGCTTGTCGTTAGTTTATTCTCTGGGAAAGAGGTAAGATATATCTCTGTAGCCAGTTATATTCAGGTATAACTACTGTAAATGAATGAGTTAAACCTCCAATTCTTGCTATTTGCCCATCTCAATTTAATCAAAACAATTAGTAGGGAACCCTACATAATTCCTTGTCAAAGTCACTTCATCTGAATGGCAGAATAATGCAAAGCATGTCTTTCTATGATGCCATATATTCAGCCTGCCCCCAGAAGAAAAACAAAAAGATACGGTGTATTCTGCAAAATTATGGCATGCTAAAAGCTTATGATCACATCAAGAGGATACTTCATGAATAATACATTTCAATGCAAATAAACATATGGTTTACTTCTACTAGCTATTAGCCTGTTTTTGTACACACAAAAACTAATCTATCTTTCCAGGACACAGATCCCCAGAAATGTCTTGGAGTCCCTCTAAATATATTTCATTTTCATGTAGCCTTGACTCCTGACCATTTCTGATTTCCTATTGCTTGGTATCAGAGTCACCTGAACACTTGCTCTTGGTAGGGGAGGGAAGAGGGGAAACTCATTTCCTGTCCAATTGTTTCTCTTCAATTAAATGTAGCATATTCATATTTACTACTAGCTGTCGGGATGTCCCCAAACCCACTTAGAAATCTGTAGGTCATGTATCAAATGAGCAATATTGTTCATCTTCAAATAGTACTGCACAGCCATCTATAGGATATCTTTTTCTAAGGCCTGCTCCTTCAGATGAGCAGAGGAGGAATAAATGGTGAGTTCTTCTTTGGCCTGAGTCTTTAGTTTTTGATACTTAATTTTCAATAAAACACCTAATACAGTTGCTAAATAGTGTAAAATGGTGCTGCTCCTGACAAATGTATGTTAATTGTTTACATTTTATATTTGCGAAAGGATTCTCTAGAACTGAACTTTTTCTTAGCTAAAGCAATCATTGAAATCTCATTTCAAAAAAATGCACATTTTCAGTAATAAACTGACTCTTTTGATCACTTTCTGAGGGAAAAGGGACTTGTGTACTGAATTGAGATAGAAAGACAAACATCCAAGTTTTTATTCTTGTTAGGTTTTTTTCCTTGTTTGTTTTTTTTTTTAAAGCATATTCCTAGACAGAAGCCCAGGAGGACTAATGACCAGAATTAGGGAAGGAGCTTAATTTTCAGTTTCTTGAAGTTCACTAGATGTTTGTTCAAGTATTTATTTTGAGGAAATAACCTCTTGCAAAAGATCTTTTAGATCATTTTTAATACTCAGTATTTAAATATAGCTTTAATTTAGCTTTTAGTACATTTTTTAAAAGTAGAATTATTGTTGATATGTTAAAGGCAGTGATTCCTACCATTCTTGGATTTGCAATACCCAACTGTCTTATTTTATTTCTTGGCACTCTCTTCAGAGGTGCAACATGACTGTTTTGTTTCTTTTTTTATTAAAATTAAATGAAATTAATTTAATTTTGAGAATTGTGGGACACCTCTTGAATTGCAAAAACAAGACTGAAAATCACAGTCTTCGAGATTTTCATGTGATTGTGTTCTTTAGACTTTGACAAGTTAGTTTAATAGTCTCTTCATTTTCTTCACTTAATAGGTTAGGTCACTATTGCACTTTAAATGACATACTTTCTCCATTTATCTGCCTGTAGAATTTCATAGTATTTTGTTTTATTGATGATGGGCCATCAGAGTAGAAGAGTAAAAAAGTAAATCCTTACCTCCTACCAGCAAATTTTTGTTTTGTTTTGTTGTGTTTTTATTCTGTTTTCCCATTTACCCAAATTTTGGCAAGGAAAACCAAATGTTCTTGCTATTAATAACTTGTTGGAAGTGCCAGCCACCATTTGAAAAACCAGCATTTGTCAACTGAGTTCAAAAAATAAGAACTCTCCCTAAAGTGATCTAAAATATCCCTAAAGTGATCTAAAATATTCATCAACCTGTGTGCTGATCACAAGGTTTAGGTTGGTGAAGTGTTGTGTATGCCCTGGATTCACAAGGCACAACTTCTAACCATTACTTAACTAGATTTACATTTTATAATACTAAGGGTGTCTATGCACCAGTTCCTGTTTATTTTTTTTAAAGAAATTGTTTTGGTCTTTAAGGCATCTTAATTAAGTATATATACTTTTTTTTAAATGGAAGTCACAAACAAGGTTGCCATTCACTGCTATTTCTATAAAGCAAGCTTGCATATTTTATAATTTTGATGGTTTTTTCCAGGAGGAATTTAAAATATACCTATCAGCTTACACTATGAATTATTGATGTTAGTCAAGATTTAATCGTATTTGTAAACTGAGATATGGTATCTTCAGTGTTCCTCTCCCATGTGGTGTTCTCTAACACTAATTTGTATTAAGCATTAATTTTAAAATTATTGTATTGTTTGGTCTCTGTTAATTTAAATCACATATCCATGCAGTTATCTTTTTTTTTTTCATTCATTTTAAAAATCTTATTTTATATTGCCATGTGATCTTAATCATTCTGGCTCTTTTTGACATTTGCTATACCAAGTTAGGAAAGGCTCAGCACATCCTCCCCAGGCTTTCTAGAAGAAACTGAAAGCTCTTTAAGGAGAAATACTGCTACATCAAACCTCTCAAAATATGAAATTCGATTGTAATGATAGAAGCCTTACTTAAATCTATTTTTTTCTTTTCTGTCTGATTCTCCTGATCCTGCAATATTGTCTAAAAAGATGAAGCTAGAGAAGACGTGACTTTTGTAGTTTAAATCATCAAACAAATGAAGCAATTTCCTGGGTTACCAAATAACTTGGTTCACCTTATAGGCCAGTTTCTGCTACACATATGAAGGCAGCTACTCAGTGTTGCCTAGACATACACTTGTACTCCATTTTGAATGAAATCATATATAGTCCATTTCAAGAATGCTACTGTAGTTTGTTCATGTGTATTGTTCTTTAGCGACATTAGATAGTGGATGCATGAAGCCCCACAAACCCCTGTTAAGCTTCTACTAGTAGTGGAAGGATTAAAGTACCATCATTCTGTTGTCATTTCGTAGCTCTTTGGGTGCTGCCTATAGAAATTCCTTTCTATTTTGGTATATGCTGTGTTTTATGTTTGATCTTTAGAAGCTTTTTTTTTTCTACTGAGATTTTTCAGAATAAGCCTGTTTTTTTGTTTATTTGGTTTGTCTTTGTTTTTTCACTTAACAACAGCAAGTTGAAGAGTTGAAGGGCATTGAAGCAGAGATGTATAGTATGGGGTAAGATTAGAAACCTCATGGAAAAAAAAATTCAAACTGTTCTGGTTCACTTAATTGCTCTTAGTTAAGTGCTCTTAAGGAGAGGCTAGTAAGAGTAACATTTTATTAATCATTTCTGGTATAATTTTCTCTCCATTTACTGAAACTTGTGATAAGTAGACCTGTGGATTAGCTTTGCACAATGTTTCCACTTTCACAATGGCTTACAAATTAAACTAGGTTTTTATTGAACTACCTCACACTAATTTTCTATGCTTTCCTGAGTAAACTGTTGCCCTTACTATTAGACCTTTGCTGAATGTCAACTGTGTGTTTTTCTAATTCCTTTATGGCCAATGTTGAGATGATACCAGTAAGTATGTAAAATGTATAATTTGCATAAGTAAGAAGCATTCACATGTAAATTCTTTCTTTGACTGTATATCCTGGAAAGTTGTGTTAGATGTGATTGGTGACTTGATTATTGTCTGTTTTTGTAAGTAAAGACCTAGTAGTATCAGTCCATTCTTTACATTTTACAAAAGGAATAAATCTTAGTAAATTTTACGAACAGATGAATTACTTTTGTAGGCCCAATATTTGGTATATTTTTGGGAAGCTTTTAATCTTTTAGCCTAACAGTAAAGTTGAGCAAATGAGCTGTGTACCTGGAATGTGACCTCTATTTTCTCAAAGTAGATTATCCTGTTACCAGGGGGTGGGTCTAAAAATCTCACAATTTCAGAATTTTAAATCACATTTGCTTTTCTACCCACATAATCCCATTCCGTCTTTGCTCTCTGTGTTCTAGTCCTACGGTCCCTGTGACACTTTGTGGGAAATGCTGAGATGACTATTGTGGTTTCAATCATCCGTACCATAGGTCATAAACACGTACCACTGGAATGTAAACAATGTTATCTAGTATGTCAATTGGTTATAATATTTTAAATAAAAAAGAAAAAAGTTGTATGACAAGTATGAAATTAAGAGTTGTTTCATTGAAAAACAAGTTCTGGTTTAAAATTGTAGTAAAGGGTAGATTTGTAGGTGTAGACGGTAGTGTTAGGATATGGGGTCTGTCAGATCACACTAGAGGACTTTGGAAGCTAAAACTCAGCTTGGGAAAATTGAAGAGAATTCCTGGCCCCCTGGAGGCAGGTACTGGCAAGGATTCTTGGGGGTGGGTGTTTTCAGGATAAGGTGAGTCTCTAGTGAGGCATTGGTGCTGTCAACATGTACAGAAAGACACCTTGGTTTTTGTGCTCTTAACCTACTATCAGGTATCTGAGTGAAAGGTGTGGATATACAACCAAGGTTCTGGCAGTAATGTACCCATTATTTTATTGAAGTTAGATATTTAATTTATAAAATAATCCTCTGGAGAATATTTCTTTTGTTTTCAGAAGAAGAAAAAAGGAATAAAACTTTTGAGATTTGTGTTCCGTTTTTAGTACATGTAACTGTTCTAGACTTACCTCTACAGATTATTCTCCCTTCCTAGGACCTCGTTTTCAAATGACCTGCATGCACTGCCTCCTATGCCATCCCTGGTTGCCATGTAAAGCAAGATAGACATTTTTTTAAACTCTTCTTTTGAGGGCCAACCAGTTCTCAGAGACTTATACAATGGGAGCATGACATAGTGGATAGAGAAGCTGGCTTCTGCTGCATACAGCAGAGTGTAGGCAAATCAAGTAATGAATGTCCAGCCTACCCTCAGAAGACTTAGACGCTGTGCTGGAGAAGAGCTGTTGTGGTAGAGGGATTCTTCACACATCCGTCACTCGGGGACTCACAGATCACGCACACCAGAACAGTTACAGCATTCCCCTGGAATTATTGAAATCGAATTAAACTTTTTACTTTGGGGGATGTGACCTTTCAGTGCTGTCTCCAAAATGCTCATACTTGCCTACAGCTATTCAGGTTAGTCTTAAGCTGCTGTTACGTTTTTGGGGGGCCTAGTTAGCAGCCTAGGAGCCCCAGTACTCATTTCAGAGTCTAGAATGTGGCTTGTGTTGTGCTGTGTTTTATGGCTACCTTGGTCGTAAATGTGTTGGCGGGAAGGGAATAACTTGTGCTTTATAATTCGTTTGTGAGGTTGGCATTTGTATTCCATTCCATGTGATTTGTGTTAGGATCTGTCATGAAAGGTTACATGCACTAATTGCAAAGCGGATTGGCTGCATGTATGTAGCAACACGTAGCAGGTATATTATCTTTTCATACTCTTTTCAATGATTATAAGGTACAAACCAGTGCTTCTTACAGACTGTTAGAGTCTGAAAGACACTGATATAATGAGAAAATGACATTTCTCTCTAACATGTATATAGAATTTGCTTCCTTAATTGAACCAGTATGCATATTTTTCATTTGAGCATTCTCTTTCAGGCTCCTTAAATAAATTAAATGGGCGCTGGGGGTGGGGAGGATTGTGTTAATATGATTTTCATTTGATTATAAAAATGTTGTCAAGGCATCACTGAGCTAGGTTTGATGGTTTGAAAACAGAGCAGTTTCCTTCCATTATCCTTTAGCTGATATACTTTGTTAGTAATTTTGCAAATAAATAAGCCATTGTAGTCACATTAAACCAAAATTTCAGAGGAGAAATAGAATGATCATGTTGCCATTTATTTTTAAGAAGGTGGCCCTGAGTCATTTTTTGAGTCACCAAGTCTAATAAAGCAAGAATGAGACACTCAAGTCATCTAACCTCAGTGGATTTAGAAGGCACTGGATCCAAATCACAGTTGGAAATTGTCGTAATTTTTGTGGGGAATGAGCCTTGGGCAGCACGTTTTTGTAAGCAGACTTTTATTCATCTCTGTATCCCCCTCAGTGCCAAGCACACAATAGGTGTGCACAAAATGGCTGTTGAATGAAGGATCCTTGGTCTACTCTAGATTCTTATTCAAGCAGTTTCCTAGTCACTAAAACAAAACCTATTCAAAGTTGAATAGGGTGAAGGAGCAGGACTCAGACATGGCTACTCACCCTCTATAGAGGCAGTGTCGTGAAAGGGAAAGATATCCAACTTAAGATCTGCGATTAAACCACTAACCATTAAACCATGACCATAAACCGTAAACCATTTAAGCACCTGCTCTATGCAGCTTACTAAGATACTAGGGACAAAAAAAAAATGCCTTTCCTCAGGGAGCTTATGGAGAGAAACATGCACCAGAAGGTACAAAATGTCAAGGTTGTTGGGATGAGCACTAGGAAATAGAGTTTGCAGGGTAGTCTTTCTATAGGGTTCAGCCTACCAGAAGACTGACCACTCAGTGATGAATTTTTTCAGCCTCATCTCATGAAGAGCATCGACTCAAGTTGTGAAGAAGTTGCAGTGTGCATTAGTGGAGGGAGTTTTCATATCAAATGCATAGATATTTGAAAGCTTGTGTGATATTTACAGTAAATATCAATGAAGAGAATTTCCACTTCACAGAGGAGCTCCTCTGTACAGAGTATTATTAAAAGAGGATTCTTTTATAAGTCTCCCAGATACTCCTGTTGCAAATAACCTTTTGCTGATTAGATCAAACCCCAGAACTCTGCAGAGCCTCCTTAAAAAAATTCATAAGCACCCCCAAAAAGTTTAGCCCAAGACCCCTTAAGGAAAAAGATATTTTTTAATGGTTATGGGTCAATACTACAATATGTAGTTAGATGGATAGCTCATTCAGTGAATGGACTATACACCACAGATAAGACAGCTGATACCAGAATTGAAGAGAAAGAATAGGATGGGGGCTCTGGGAAAATTGTCCAGTACTTCAAATGATTCTCAAGCTAAATTCAGAAACAAACACCTATCTTTCTGACACTAATACCCTTCTGCTGCTCCAGGAGATGATAGCAGCAAACCATGATAATTTCCTTCAAAGGTGTGGGTTGCCCACTTTTTTTTTTTAGGTAAATTTTTAAAGTCACATGTCTGTTAGAGAAACTGGAGTATGTCTAAGATCCCAGAAGACAACCATGTTCTGCCTTTCTACATGGTCTCTAAAACCCTTTAACCAAATTTTTGTGACTGTGTCCTTTGGACCTCAGCAACAGAATACCAAGCTAGATGGATCATGGTTCTAATGTAGTATGATAATTCCAGCCACCTTGTGACAACCAGAAATATGTTACAGAAAGTTTAATGTTTCTACTTACCCCAGTATTCAAATAGCATACAAAATAGCACAAAGATATTGATAAGGAGAACGCCAAATCACCTCCCTCCCCTCACCCCCCACTAAAATCTAGGTTTGATTATATTTGCAATCTTATGTTTAAGAATGAGGGAATATGTACAATTTTAGATTTCCATTCTAAAATGGTTAGCATTAGGGCATTTATGATCAGGCATTTGAAAAAGTGTCACGTATCTCATCCCCTCCCCCCCCAAACTGCTAAATAGATATTCAGCAATATTTACAGAATTGTATTTAACATGTACAGAATTATAATTTTAAGCAGAATTTCTTTTTAACAAAAAAGAATTATAATGGTTTGGAAATTGTGAGTGAACAGAGAAGTGAACCCAGAGTCAGAAACTGGTTTCTAGCCCCTCCTCAGATGCTCCGTTGTGTGACCCTGAGCCCATCATTTTCTTTCTCTTGCCTCAGGTTCCTCATCTTTAAGATGGAGATAATAATGGCATCTACCTTACAGGTCTGTGAGGGTAAGATCAAAAAGCAACAGATACAAAGTGTTTTGAATACCTTAAAGCACTAAGTCAACGCTAGCGATCATGCCCTTTGCCCTGCCCCATTTGGGTAATTCAGCACAATTCTACAGCCACTTATGAGCCAGAGACTAACGTGGACCCTTGAGCACTGGTACGTCAACAAAGCTGTGTACCTGAATCTGAAGCCAGAGTTAGCCCTGAAACCAGCCGGTGGCTTAGGGGTAGGAATGATGACTAGTCGCTCATATAGCATTGTTATCCCATCATGGGGACTAGAAATGTTTAACCTGGAGAAGAGGAGATGAGAGGGTACAGAGGGAAGTAGGTGACTTGGGTACTTGAAAGACTGTCACATCAAAGAGGAATTTGATTTGTTCTGTTTGGCCTCAGTGGGCAGAATTAGGAGCAGGGGGTAGAACTTGCAAAGAGGCAGCATTTTAGTCTTGGTAACAAGGGAAAAAAAAACCTACAAAGCAGAGTTGTGCAGGAGAGAGATTGGTGGCTAAGGCAAATGCTAGATGACCTACTTGTCCCACATATGTGTTATGGGAATTCTTTTTTGGAAAAAAAAAAAGTACATACAATTAGATTAAGATTTAAGTCTATCTAGATGTGTGTGTGTGTGTGTGTGTGTGTGTGTGTGTGTCTGTGTGTGTGTGATGGGCTAGGTGGCTACCAAGGTTCCTTCCAATTGAAATTCTGTAATTCAGTGATAATTTATATTTGTTCATCTGTAAAATAGGGTTCATATTACTATATGTCCCAGGATGATTTCGAGGAAGATGCCTTCTATGCCTTAAAATATTATATAAATGTGAACTATTAATAAGCAAATGGATTCCAATTGATGCATTTACTTATTATCCTTAATACAATAGTGCTTGGTTGAATTATTCTCACCTTTCTTACATAATTTAAAATATTTTATTCTTACCAGGTCCAGGAATGAAGTTGTAATTTTTAAAAAGCACTTTCAAAGGATACAAGATATTCTCCCACACACTAAATAACTCTTTAGTCTGTGGTTTTGATTGCCAACCTTTCTAGACCTAGCAAAGGAACCAGAAGGACCTCTGGCAGGTTTGAGGATGATGAAGCAACTAAAGCAAAGGCTGCAATATTTATGAAGGAAAATAGAAAAAGAAAAATTCTAGCTTTCTTAAATGCTTATGTGCAATCGTGACTACTTCCGCCTGACCTATAACGAATGCACTCATATAAGTTCTATTTGATGTACTTTCTACCACCCCACTTAGCATCTTTGTAAATATTCCACTTGTCATAGAAACAAAGAATAAATCTCTCATCTCTTATCCCCTACTATCTATGTAACCTTGGGCATAGCAACTTCTCTGGATTTCAATTCCGCTTACCTCTGAAGCATTGAGGTTGGTCTTATATGACTTTTAGGGCCTCTTCTAGCTCTAAATCTATAATCTTATGATTCTATTTGCTTTTGTGAGGAACAACTTCTATACTCAATTTAGAGACTTATGAGTTGCCTGGGGTAGTCAGAGGTTAAGTGATTCACATGATTTGTCCAGGGTCTCACAGCTAGTATATGGTTCAGAGGTAAAATTAAATAGAAGTCTTCAAATCATGTTGCCTTGATGACGGGTTCATAACATGGGGTCCGTGGACTGATTTCAAGGAGTCCACAAACTAGGAAATATATGTGTGTGTACATACATATATACATACAAACACATACACACTTATATTCACTGACCTCTAAGTAAAATTTAGTATTTCCTTCTATTATGAATGTAGACAAAAAACGTTCTGAGAAAGGGTGCATAGGCTTCACCAACATCAGAGAGGTCTGTCACACACAATATTAAGGATCTTTGTTCTCTAGAATCCTAGATTTAGAGCCACAAGGGAGCTCAGAGATAATCTCATGCAAGCTTCTCATTTTGCATAGAGATAGACTGAGAGACATCAAGTGACTTGCTTAAATGGATCTGATTTTGTAGCTGGGAATGCTTCCTTGGGTGATAGTGATTGGAGCCCATCCATGCCTGCTTATTCTCTGCTACTGTTGTGAATGTTTTCCCATTTGCCCCAGCAGTCACATGTAATGTGCTAGGGGGCTTTCCTTGCTTTCTCCGGCCAGTGTCAGGATGCCAGGGTAACAGATAATCCAGCCATCAGTTATCCCTCTTTCTTACCCAACATCCAGCTAATAGTACATTGCCCCTCCGGTGACATCCTTTACTCCAACCCTTCAGAGTTCTGTAATTGTTATACATACATCCTGCATATAACCCTCTCTCCCACCATAGACCTGTTACCCTCTCTGAGACTCAGTTTTAATTCTTAGAAGACCATGGTGTTCCATGATTCACAGCCATACAACCACACTGGTATAATATTGGTATTAAAAAGAAACACCAAGCATTTTTTCAGCATTTACTTTATGTCAGGTGCTACAAAGATAAACAAATGAGACTTTGTTTCTGGGACAGGTTGAGAGTTTTTACAAGAAATTTGTAAATTACCAAAAGCAATGCAATCCACTTTCCTCCAGTTTTTCAGCTGTCCTTATAGGCTGAGATGATATACTGGTCAACAAACTATTGGTTGTATATCTAAACATGACATACTATGAACAGAAGATGTTCTTCACTTGATTTTTCTAGTGCGAGAGTTTGTTTAAAATGAGTGTTTGGAGATCTTTCCTAGGAACTTCTGCAATATCTAGAGGTTTGACATAACTATCATGATGTCATTTGCAAATGGGTATTTGGAGGACCTCATTATCTCTAAGAAATCCCCTTTCAACTTGGACTTCCCTAAGTCATCTCCTTCAGGACAATACTGAACATCTTTGAAAAGCGTACATTTCTCTGTTTTATGGCTCACCTGAGATAATTTGTCAAGTAAGGTTATCTTCCAAGGACTCTTCAGTAACTGATATTTAAATGGAAGACAACTTGAGAAGAGATTCTTCTAAGGCAGTGGTTCTCAACCTTCCTAATGCCACGACCCTTTAATACAGTTCCTCATGTCGTGGTGACCCCCCAACCATAAAATTATTTTCGTTGCTACTTCATAACTGTAATTTTGCTACTGTTATGAATCGTGATGTAAATATCTGATATGCAGGATGTATTTAAATTGAACATAACCCACAGGTTGAGAACCACTGTTCTAAGGAGTTTTTGCTGTACTAAATCAAATGCTTTTTTTTTTTTTTTGGCTTTTTTGGAGGAGAGAAAGCAGGGCAATTGGGGTTAAGTGACTTGTTCAAGGTCACACAGCTAGTAATTGTTAAGTGTCTGAGGTGAGATTTGAACTCAGATCCTTCTGACTCCAGGACCAGTGCTCTGTTCACTGTGCTGCCTAGCCTCCCCAATCAAATGCTTTTTAAAAAGTCAACAATAATCATGTCAGGATCTTATATATTTCAGTCAATTTGTGATGGCAAATATAGAATCTTCTGTGAAATATCACTTAAAAAGCCTACCTGTCCCCTCCTAATTACCCTCAGAGAAGATTCCTCTTATTGTGATAGATGATTTTCATAAAAAAGACAGGAAAATAGTCATATAGGTCAATAGTTGTTGGCCTTTCTGTCACTTTTTATATTAATGAACAAGCTCTGTGATTTTCCATGCCTTTGGTATCTTTCTGGTACCTTGTAAATTGTTCCCTTAATGCCTTCACCTCCTTTGGAGATGCCTGCCATCTTCAAAATGGTTCTCTTTATACTTCATATAATCCAACTGCTTTTCATGTCTCTATTCTCTTTGGCACCATGTCTAACTTCTGTATGAGCATTTTTCTGGATCATAATGTTGAATCCAAGTATGATTGACTATGCTGTACTTTTCTCATAAAATCATTTGCTTCCATTTGCTCCACTGTAATTCTGAAGGAATTATTCTCTTCAGAAAGCCTTTGAGATTCTTTTTCCATCTGGCAAAGTCGATTTTTTAAGGCATTCTTCTCATTGGCTTTTTGGGCCTCTTTTGCCATTTGAGTTAATCTATTTTTTAAGGTGTTATTTTCTTCAGTCAGGTTGTTGACACTCTTTTCATGATTTTCTTGCATCATTCTCATTTCTCTTCCCAATTTTTCCTCCACTTCTCTCATTTGGTTTTCAAAATCCTTCTTAAGCTGATCTAT
>CM053582.1:522010239-522157253 GCA_028627135.1 Pseudochirops cupreus | reverse complement strand
TCCTGTTCCATGCTTTGATCCTTCTTGTCCCCAAAGAAGGAATCTAGAGTTTGGTTGCTGTTCTTACTTTGCTTCCTTTGCCTGCTCATGTTGGCCAGTCAATGATTTTTTAGCTCTGTGGAGCTCTGCTTCTAGAGGGGAAAGCTCTGTCCCAAATCGCTGGGGTTTTCCCAGCCGCCAGAGCTATTAGGGGGCTGTCATTTTTTTACAGCCCCACCAGCTTTGGCTCACTGAAAACTTACCCCAGGACCACCACCCAAGACCATGATCTGGATCCAGGCTGCTTAACGCAAGAACACTTGGCCTCTGAACAATCGCTTGGCCCCCCTGCAGTCTGCAGGCCGGGAGCTCTAAAGCAGCTATGTGGAGGCGGCTGCAGGGCCCCAGCTTCTGCTACTTCCTTGCCCTGGAGGCAGTTTGTCTGGACTGCTTTTCTCCCCCAAGTTTAGCTGAGCTCCACTGACATTTCACTTAGTCCTTGTTTCTTATGGCTTGATAATTCTGGTAACTGCCACAGCTGCTGCTGATCCACTCTCCTGAAGGTCCAGCTGTAGCTCGTCCTGGCCGTGCCCCCCCCCCCCCAAGCCCACCCCTTCCCCTCCCCCCCCCTCCACTGGGCCAAGCCACGGTTTCAGGCTGAGCTGGTTTCAGCTCCCAGCGCTGAGATAACCCCTTCCTGCCGAGCTGCCTTCAGTGGGAGTTATATTTGTGTGAGTTTTAGAGCCCTAAAATTTGTTTAGAGTCATATTTTATGGGTATTTGAGGTGGCTGTGTGGGAGCTGCAGTACCTGGCTGCTCCTGTGCCACCATCTTGGCTCCGCCCTCCAACTATGCTGTACTTGACAGTGTTATTAAAAAAATCTTTTCAGATCTTTTCCATTTGTGTTGGCCTTCCATTTTTATCTTTATCATTGAAATGTTATTTAACTAGGTCCCTTACTAACACTTTTTGTTTTTTAACAAACTGATTTTGCCCTCCACTGCTTTTCTCTGTTTTATGGGTCATAACTGCTCATAATTTTCCGTTAACCTTTATTATAAATATTTTAAAATTAGTTTATATTGTAAACCAGTATTGTTTTTTGGCTGTCCGATCTGTACTTGGCATATCTGCATTTGCTCAATTTAGGTTCCTTTGGTCTCTTTGTAATTTATATCAGTTGAAATTATTAGTATGTGTCCATCCTTTCTTTAAGGCATAGTTTTCTTTTATAGTCAATAACTTATTTAAATAGCTTATGTTTGAAAACATTAAGTTTCCATTGTATACAACTTTTTTCTCATTTTTATTTTTCTCCCTTTCCCTTTGCTTTAACAAATTGATGATATCACTATACACAGATGGCTGATTAGAGTAAACTCCACATTAGTAATGAGTCATTTCTGTTAAAAGCAACTTAATTTTTGTGATTTTTTTTTTGTTTGCCTTCTCCAACACCTACTGATTCTTTTCTTGAAGAAAGTATTCATGATATATAGGTATGAGAATTTTGTGTGCTCTATAAACCTAATATCCCTGCACTGAATTCTAATCCATAATTTGCAATATATTCCTTGAGATCCTCACCTATTCCCACCTTTGCATTGCAGTTACCAACTATCAAAGTGTATGTTGATTTGATTTGAAGCATCTTAATAAGTTTTTGATAAAATGCCTTTAATTTTTAATCCTTTGCAGGAGATATGAACAAGCTACAATTGTTTTAATAGTATTTTTTTTTACAATGACGTATCCTGTGCACTTACAATATTACCAAATGTCCTGTGAAATAACATTTCTTGTTGCCTCTGGGCATACAATAAAACCATATTGGCCAGTTCCTTTATTTTGTCTCTCCAAGGAAAATCTGTAAGTTATCCTATTTAGCTCCAATTTCATCTGGTTTCCTTTATAGATAGAATTCCAAAATTGATATGATTCAGTCCCTCCAGTAACATGTCCACTCTTTAGTCACTGGACAAAAATGTTATGCTTGAATCCCAACAGCTAAGCCAAAGTTTAGAGATGGTCTAAGTAGTGTGTGATTCTTAACCTCTATCCCCTTTTTGGCCACTTGGCCACATGGGCTGCTGAAGTGGAAGGGAGAGCACAGAACTGAGGTCAATTTTTGTATTCTTTGTTTTGTGGGTCACCAGTTGGTAGGCCTGCTGGTGATGAACCTCTCTGTTCTCAGTGAAGCTAAGATTCAGAAAACAGACTTGATCTATAGCCAAGATGGCACATGAAGCCTTTCAGCATTGTCTACCATGCAGATTTTCACTTGTCTGAGTTTATGCTTTGCTGAAATGGACTCTTGAGAATGCAGGGTCACCTCTATGCCACAGTGAAAGGAGGACTTCTTGGAAGATTAAGTGATTTGCCATGGGATCAATGTAAAGTTTTACATGGATTCAAAATGTACTAGTACAAAATGGAGGATGTGTGGCTATGTATCCTGTGAAAAGACAAAGGGATTTCATTGGACTGCAAAGTCTTACTTGTGTCAACCCCATAACATGGCCCAAAAAGATATTGCTATTCTAGGCTACCTTATGAACACTTATGAGTGTCCTGAACAAGGATGGTCATAGTTCCATTTTGTTGTGTTGGTCAGATTACAGTTAGAATATTGAATTCATTTTTGTAATTATTTTAGAGAGGAGATAGATAATCTGGAGTGCATCTCCAGGAGAGGGTGGTTAGAATGATGAAATGACAAGACCACATCACATAAGGATAAATTAAAGGAATTGGGTAAGTCACAGCCTAAAGAAAGAAAAATGAGGGGTAAATGATTTATCTACAGAAATATCCATAGTTTTGTGGTCCATTAGAGAACATTGAACTAGAATTAATGAAGCCAGAGTTCTAGTCTTTGTGCCTGTATGCAATTAACTTCATATCTCAGTCTTCATTTTCTTATCTGTAAACTTGGGATAATAAAACAAGCCTTCCCTTTTTCACAGAGTGGTTATGTAAATTAGATGAGAAAATGGATGGTAGAGATATTTTTTGAGCTACCAAATACTAAACTAGTATAAGTTGGTATTGAGCAAAAAGCTGACCTAAAAATAATGATGGAAGGCAAAAAAAAAAAAAGTCCATCAAGATTGGATTTTCCCATGAAAAAAGTAAGTACATTAAAAATGCAATAATTTGTCCCAGGAGACATGCATATAGGACTTGTAGGATTTAGACCTAGGCGGGACCTTAGAGATCATATAATTCAACTTTCTCAGTTTCTAGATGAAGAAACTGAAAGCCAGGAAAGTGAAATGCCTTACTCAAAGTCACATACAGCAATTAAGCATCAGAGTTGAGTTTCAAAGACACCTAACCATGACTCTTTTCACTACTCCATTAGAGTATTTGGGCATCTGGGTGATCAAAGCTTGTGCCTTCCAATATCGATCTTCCAATTTGATATAGTCCAAAGGGGAAGCCATGGGAGTTGCCAAGTCAAGACATTTAATTTCTAATCTTTAAAATAATTTTACTCTAAGGCTAGAAGCAATCACTACAATACTATCCACAAAAGAGGACCATCTGAAGGACTTCAACAGAGATAGGGGATAACTTTTCCAGTTCAGCTCTTCAAAGAACATTCATTGTCCATAATGTTGGAAATGCTTATCTTGGCCATTCTCTTATGATTCTTTTGTTTTTGAGTCTCTGATTGTCAATATCAGTTATCTCTGTGGTTGTATCTGTTAAGGGATTTTACATGAACTTCAGCTGCATTAAAAATACCTTAGAGGAGGGTCTTAAGATTGCTTTGCTCTAGTGAAGTCAATTATCAGTTAGTAAGCATGTACCATGTTACAGGCACTGTGTTAATTGCTAAGCCCTGGAGATACAAAGACAGAAAAGGATCAGAAACAAAAAGCCCCTGCTCTCATGGGGTTTACAGTCTAATGGGGAAGACAATATGAAAACAACTATATACTAACAAGTATGAGTAGGATAAATTAAAGATAATAGAAGAAAGGTACTACCATTAAGGGAATCAGGAAAGGCTTCTTGCCTGCAGAAGGTGAGATTTTTTAGCTGAGGAGGGAGAGCATTTCAGATATGAAAGACTGACAGTAAAAATGTATTGTCAGGAAATCGAGTGTTGTGTGAATTCCTACCCTCAGGAATTTATATTCTACTGAGGAATGACAATGTGCACACAGAGAATTAAATATATATTATTTTGAAGAAGACTAGAGTACTAGAGAGATGAAGGAAGATCATGGACGAGGTGGCATCTGATCTAAGACTAAAAGTAAGATAATGATTCTGAAACGTAGAGGTGAGAAAAGAGTGCATTTCAGATGTGGAAGATGGCTTGTATAAATGCATGGAGGTGGGAACTGACATGTCTAGATAAAAGTTGCACTGATAATCCAGTTTGGCTAAAGCTGCATGAAGGATAATTTATGGATAGGAACATAGGTCAGAACCAGATTATGGAGAGTCTGAAATGCAAGGTTGGGGACTTTGTATTTATCCTTTAGTAAATAGGGAGCCATTGAAGGTTTGGGAACAAAGGAGTGACATACTCCACCTTATACCTTAGGAAGATTATTGAAGCATCCATGGGGAGGTTAAGTTGGAGAGAGGAAAAAACTAGAAGCAAGAGCTTCTAAGACAATATTACAGCCAAGACAATATTACAATGAGAAGGACTGACTAAATGTAAAAAGAAGGAATATATGTGGGAGATATGGAGGTAAAACTGACAAAGCTCAACAATTGTTTGGACCCAGTGAGTTAGAAAGAACAGAACTGTGAACAATTCATGTGGTTATAAACCTGAGTCCTTGAGAAGATGGTGGGCCCCTTAACAGAAACAAAAACATTTGGGGGTTTTAGGGCAGTGATGATATTTGGCTTTGTACAAGCTGAGTTCCAGATGTCAAAGCAACATGCGAGTGGCAATATCCAGCAATCAGCTGACAATCAGATACTGGAGTTCAAGAAAGAGATGTTATTGTTGTTCAGTCATTTCAGTCATATCTGACTCTTTGTGACCCCATGTGGGGTTTTCTTGGCAAAGATACAGGACTGATTTGCCATTTCCTCTCTCCAGCTCATTTTATAGATGAGGAAACTGAGACAAACAGGATTAAATAAATTGCCATGGGTGACACAGCCAGTAAGTGTCTGAGGCCAGTTTTGAACTCAGGTCTTCTTGACTCTAGGCTTAGTGTTCAATCCACTACTTCACTTACCTGATCAAGAAAGAGGTTAGGGTTCAATAGAGATTGAATATAGATTCAAGCATCACCTACACATAAATAACTGAAATGGTATAAATGAGATCACCAAAAGTGTCTAAAAAGACAAGGCCTAGTACTGCCATTTGTGGAGCACCCACATAAGAGGGCATGAGATGGGTGATGATCCTGGAAGGGAGGGTGGAAAGGAATACATAGAGGTAGAAGAAGAACCCAGAGAGGAAAGTGTCAAGATAAGGGAAGAGAAAATGACCAGAAAGGGGAAATGGCATGGGGAAAGGGAGGGTCACTAGTGTTACAAACTAGAAAGGAGTTAAAAAGAATGAGGGCCTTTTTTTTAAAGGTCATATGATTTGACATTTAAAGATCATTGGGGATGCAAAAGATTGGAAAAGTTAATTGAAAAAATCCTCAGTGACTCCATATTTAAATTTTTAAGAAGGAAGAACGAGATATTTTCTCTCTCTTTTTTTTTAACTTTTGTATCTAAAGACCTTTTCCATTTGTAGGTAAATAAAGTTTAAACTATAACAAAAGGGGGAGGGAGTAAGACCAGAAAAAGCTCATCAGTGATCTTGCAAAGAAACAGCAAAGTCATAGGATTGGAAATTGGATTATAGGGGCTGAGAAGCAAGGGGGTGGTTAGGAAGTGAAGGTAGTAACATACATGATTTGAAAGTAGTTTCACAGTGAAATAGAGAGGAGAGAAAGAATTTTATTTTTAATCTGAAAGTTTGGGAATAGCCTGAGCATGTTTGTAGGCAATGGGGAAGTAGCCAGTACACAATGATTGAAGAACAGAGAGGGAATGAATAATCAACAGGCTGAGTTCTCAGAGGAGATGAGAAAGAATGTGATTGAAGACCCAAATGAAGAGAGTGTCCTCGATAGGAGGAGCCCCTCATCCTCAGACTGGAATAAAGAGTAGATGAAGGTGGAGAGGGCTTTGAGGTATGTAACTGAGAAGATGAGGGAGCCCATCACAAACTGCTATCCAGCTACCATTCCTCTACCCTACACTTGTGCAATTGATTTTCTTTGTATCTGAGGGCAGGGCTTTATATTTCAGAATCACAGAATCTCAGAGCTGGATGGGACTTCAGAGGCCACATAGTCCAAGTCTTAACTGAACAACAATCCCCTCTTGTTTCAATTATCCCCACAAACCTGAAAACTGATCATGGACAATACCTCCTGGGGCAGCCCAATCTTTATTAGGACAGCTCTAAATGTTAGGAAACTTGTCCTTATATCAAGCTTAAATCTACTGCTCCACATCAAATTTTTGCTCCAGTTTCTACCCAAGGGGCCAGGAAAAACAATTCTAATGCCTCTTCCATGTTATTCTCTTAATTCCAAGTAACTAGTAAAAATATTGGGTCAAGTACAGATCCCTAGGGAAGTCTTCTAGAGTCCTTTCAAATTGGCATTGGTCCATTAATCCATGGGTTTTGGGTCTTATTACTGAACCTATTCCAAATCTACCTTTCTGTACCATAGTTCAGGTTACATCCCTTCTTTTGTCCACCAAGGACATGATGAGATGTTGTCAAATATCTTACTGCAGTTCACATGTAATGTCTATAGCAGTTCCCAGATTTGCTAATCTAATGACCTTATGGAAAAAGGAAATATTATAGTGGAGCAGGAAAGTTCTTAGCTTATTCAAATTCTGTGATAATCTCTTATTATTCTAAGTGATCCCCAAAACCATTCCTTTACACCATTCTAGATCATAAGCCTCACCAGGAACCAGTGTCAAGACTCAACCCCCAAGATGTTCCCTCTGTTTCTCTCTCCTCTTATAACCGCAGTGTTTTCTGACATGCTTCCTCTCCTTCAGGCTCATGGATTTCTACATAGTTGTGCAGCTTCTTGATATGAAATGTTCCTCTGCCTCCCCTTTATTCTATGTCTTTTTGCTGTGTTCTAGTTATGTTTCAGATCCTACTAAATCCCAGGGTTATCCTGGAGGTCATGTTTGCCTTCTTGAATCCCATCTAATTCATCTCATTTAGATATCTTTCTCAAGTTCCCTGTCTTGGTACCATTCTGTGGGGAAGATCTAGATTCTCTGCCACACTATCCCCCATCCTGACTGATTGCTTGGATCGCTAGTCATTTTACATTGTAAGTCTACTCATCCATCGGGGGACCCTTGAGGACTTGGACAGGAAGATCTCAGTTTAGTGATTGTTCCATCACACTTTCCCCTCTTATAGGCCTTAGAGAAGGTAGGGCCCTAAGCTAGGGAGTACACTTCACAAATCTCAAGGTTTCTATACACAGTTACTATTAACTTTATGTTTAGTTTTCTGTGCTTCATTAAATACACTATTTTCTGTTGTATCTTTTTCCATATTATCCATCTTCAGGTTGAGATAGAATAGAATATTTACATCTATGACGTCATCAGCATTCTAGAATTATTGACTCTGAAACTGCTTTACTAGAAAAAGAGATTAAAACTAAATTTTTAGAAGTCTAGGCTGGGGAATCTGTTTTGTTCCTCTTCCTCGGGGTACATAGATTCAGTTCGTTGCCAGGCTTGGGAGTAGACTGGGACTTTGAAACCTGTCTGATGCCACAATGAAGTCACAGAACAAAAGCTTTCAATGACCATATGGGCCATAAGATCTCCCAGAAGTCATCTAGGTTCTAGGCATGGTTGAATGGATTTGGCTGCTAGGAGATTTAATTGGATATCTGGAGAAGTCAGGTTTGGATAAAACAATGTCCTGTGACCTTCCAGGATTATGGAACTCTATCTGTTTCTAAGACCATGGTCTTTGAGGCCCATGAAGTAAATTCTCTTATTAGTAGGATGGATCATCACAGCTCCTGTGAGTCTGGAGACACTAGACTGGGTAGCTCCAAGACAAACATCCAGGAAACTTTAGCTGGATGCTGTAGTCCTTCTCTGGGGACAGTAGAAGAATTAAGAATAGGATATTAGGGAGGCATTTTATTATTTTCTGTGGAATTGGACTTCTATTAATCTAAATCATTGTCTTCAGATTTAAGTTCTACAAGTAGAAAGACTTAGGGATATCAAAGGGCAGGATCATGAAATTATAGATCAGATATGATCCCTCTCCCTCCAGTAAGTGTTTGGAACATAATGAGGGATAGGTTAGAAACAAGGCATGGATGGGATTCCCATTCAGTTTCACAGGGTCCTTGCCTAATTGAGAAATCTTAGAAGGTAGGTCCTATCTACTACAGACTCTACTCTTGATGATCCAATTGAGTAAGGCTACTGATGGAGCACTTTGTATCAATTCTTATTAGTACTACTTAGGCATTACTCTATTTTATCATGACCAAAGTACAATAAGTAATCAGAACAAGAAATTCCCTCCCTCCCCTCAAGCCTTCAGCCTTTCAGAGAGAGTTTTCCATGGAGAAATGTATAGAAGGAGTCCAGTATTGATTCCTGGATTCACTGCCAACATTTTCACAAGATCCCATATGGATATGGACACTTGGTTAGGCACCTTGTCTGAAAGAAAAGGGGTCAGAAACTGTAGATTAGATTTCTTAAGATCCCTAGAAGTTCAAAATCCATGCTGCTATAGCCATTTGACATCAAGGAAAGAGAGATTCCCAAATGACTCATGACTACCCATTTACTGACCCAAGTTTTTGGCAGGATTTAAGAATGGTTTTCAAGATGCCTGACCTGGAGAGCTTCAGTCAAGGAATCAAGTGATAGGAGCAAGAGCAATACCCAGAAAGGCCAACAACCAGACACCTGAGCTCAAAATCACCAAAGCACCTGCCCCTGTCACATGCTGGGATTTCTCCTACAGAAAAAAAAAATGGAGGTATCAACTATTTACCACACTGGGAAGGAAAAGTGGAGATCAGTAGCTGGTTAAGAAGAATGGAGAAGCCAGGGCCATCAAGAAAAATGAACTCCAGATTCAGCATTGCCATCTTTAAGAGCAAAGCACTAAGTACCATGAGGAGACCAAATGTCTACTGCGGGAGGTTTCTAATTACCAGGAAGGTAAGTGGCCTCAGCAACAAGGTTAGAGACATCCATTCCATCAGTCAAAATGCTGCTGAATGTTGCTATAAGACAGCCTGCAGTTTGGGGCTTTATTTATAAGCCTCCGTTTATTTCCCTCTTGCCTATACCTGAACTGATTTTTCTTTGCTATTTCACATCATAGGTAGAGTACATCATAGGAGAGTACAGATTAAATGAGACTAAGATCAAGAATTTTCATTCTGTCATGCTGATTCACTGAATATAGATCTGCCTAGGGCTCCAAGATTAAATCAGAAACATGAGTTCCAATGATTTTTATATGGTATATACCACTAGGGGGATGGTGGTTGGTTGGTTATTGTCCTTCTTTCTCAAAGAGGACCAAAATAACATCACTATGTTAGAGTCAAATTACAGTGTGTCTGACTGGCTGGTTAGACCAATATGACCTCAGAATGCTTTTCTACAGGTTGGGCACAAATAGTCCATGTGAACATTTGTGGTGGATTCTCTAAATTTGTATATCTTGAATTTCTTTTTGGCTACTTCAATTCTGCTTTGCTTACAGAGCTTATCACCTTCTTCAATGAGGTCACACCATAGTATTTAGCATGATGTTTTCAGCAGTGTTTGTCAGATGCCTTCAATGAGAATGAAAATAGCATCAAGGTTAGAAACCACACCGATGATAAATTATTTAATTTGAAAAGGCTGCAAGCCAAGACTAAAGTGAAGGCAGAGTTGGTGCAATGAAGGGAATGGTGATACAGAGTTGGGAGAGCTCAGGCATACTTCCCTCCAGTAATCAAGGTTATAATGCATCCTCCAAACTGCAGTGCCTTTTGTGCACATAGAAGGAAGTCAGTCTGGTGGAGCGAAAAGAGGGCTGGATTCGAAATCAGAATCTGGCTTTGAATCCTAACTATGCCATTTGTGACTTGTGTTTGTCTAAGCAAGCCAATTTATGTTATAGAGCTGAAGATTCTACATAGAATAGAACTAACCATGAAAAGCTCAAATAATAGGATTTTTAGCTTTAAGGGACCTTAGAAGTCATCTAGTCAAACTTCATCATTTTATGGACAAAGAAACCAAGGGCCAGGGCCACTGAAAAATTTGCCCAAGATTCTCCTCTATAAAATGATGAGGCTGAATTAGATAACCTTTAAGGTCCTTTCCAACTACAAATTCTATTATTCTAGCTTTCCCTAGGCAGTTCTACTCTTTGGAATTCAGAGGTCAGGGGCGGCTAGGTGGAGCTGTGAATAGAGCACCTGCCCTGGAGTCTGAAGGACCTGAACTAGCCGTGTGACCTTGGGCAAGTCACTTAACCCCAACTGCCTTCCCCTCTCCAAAAAAAAAAGCAAAAAAAATAATTCAGGGGTCAAGAAGTATTTGGTTATGTCAGAATTCCCATTGATAAATACCAGAGTCAGAGTTGCATAATGGATAGAGATCTGAACTTGAAATCATAATTACCTGGTGTCAAATCCTGCCCCCAAGCTTTCCTAGTGTATGACCCTGAACAAATCACTTAACTTTTCTCAGAAGGAATATATTTGCATACGGAAAACAACAAGGGTGATAAGGGCTCTAAGCTGTGGTAGAGTTCAGCTAGGGCTTGAGGTAGAAAATAAAATGAACCTGAATGGTTCTCTTTAACTTTCATGATATGCTTCTAACCATTTGACTTCATTGGGTTCACCCCTCTCCTTCTGTGCCCTCCTGGAGAGTGGGGGTGAGTGGAGCACAAATATGAGAATAAGCATTTTTATAGTGTCTACTGTGTGCCAGACTCTGTTCAGGTGCTTTTATTTTTTAAACAAATTTTATTTCACTGGATCCTCACAACAACCTTAGGAGGCAGGAGGTGTTTCTATTATCCAGTTTCACATTTGAGGAAACTGAGGTAAAGAGAAGTTAAGTGACTTGTCTAAGGTCACAAAACTAGCAAGTGTCAGAGGCCAGATGCGAATTCAGATCATCCTGATTCAAGGCCCCTCCTGCTTCAGTTCTAGCCACTGAGCCACCAGCTGCCTCCTATCACATGAACTCCCCTAATTGTATTAATCTATGTGATGTGGCATCCCTTAGAAGCTTACCCTATCCTAGTAGTTGTACCGATTGCAAAGTTGTCTCCCCTCCCTCCTTGTCTTTGATTATCATGTACATCAAAACTCTCAGTTGTCTTAAGAGATCTAAGCTCAGTCCTTATTAACTCATCTGTAAAATGAGCCGGAAAAGGAAAGGCAAACCACTACAGTCTTTTTGCCAAGAAAACCCCAAATGGGGTCACAAGGAGTTGAAAGTGACTGAACAAGAAGTTAAGGTAGAGAAATGAAGTGGGCATGAGGAGTGAGCCATCTGTCACACCCAGAAATCATGACACACCTGAAACAATGGAACAAAAACATTTTGATAAAAGATGCATTTCCAGAAAAATTGCAGGCATGTTTTGTAAGTATAGTCATATGTGAAAGAGAATTTCAAATCCTCAAATGCTGTATAGAAAGGCAGATGGAAAGGTGCAGGGTGAGGATGAGTTCAATGTATAACCAATGAGAAATTTCAAAGCTTTAGTGCAAAAGGTGTCATCAAGGCAACGGATGATAAGGAGAGAAGATGAGCTGGTCATGTGGCAAGGACAAGGGATGAGAGCTGCGTGATCCAAAGTTACCCCTTCAAGGTCAGGAGAAATCAAGGAAGGCTTAGGGCAAATTTATGGGAGGATAAAGCTCAGAGTCACCTAGGATGAACAGGCATGGAGAGGTTGTGCTTTGCATCACTGGAGAGAATTCTCAAATCAATGAGTTTCAAACAAGATGGGAAACCATTTTGTAAAGGAGAGAAGTTAAAAAAAAAGTTAAGATGGATCTTTCATTTGAATTTGAAATTTCATGCATTCATTTTTTTCAGGCAGTGAGTACTATAACCAGCTTTTTATAATTTGGTTTGGGGAAGAGTTCACTGAATTGGGAATCAGGAGAACTGGAGTCAAGTCCTCACTCTAACTTTTACTAGACATGTGACCTCCAAACTTCACTTCCCTCATCTGTAAATGGGAGTTTTTTTGACTAGTTGATCACCAAGGTCCCCTCTATTTCCGACATTCTCAGATGCTGTGATTATCAGCATCATGAGAAGGGAGGCTCATGAGAGAAAACAGAAAGGGAGAAGAAGAAACATGTGAGGAAGATCTTGAAAAGGAAACATGGTGGAAAATATACAGGTAAAGATAAAAGGAATATGGGATCTGGTAGGATTGTATCATGGCAGAAATAGCAAGGGTAGCAGTACTCAGCATAGTGCGTTGTATTTAATAAATGGTGTCTGGATAGGACAGAATATGGTCGATATTTTACCTTTATTTTTCCATTGTTTACAGAGAAAACTCTAGAGCAGAGCAAAGTCTTGAGGACAAATGAGACTGCCTGTCTCCCTAGGAATACAAAGAATTGGTTTGGGCCATGCTTCCCCAGTGGGAATGGAGCAAAAGGCTCCACCAAGCAGGAAGACATTAGACCTCTGTGTGGCCAACTGACCTTGACCTACAACTCAGTCACAGCTATATTTTGTTTCTTTAAATTTCCCTCAATATCCATATGCTCTTTATTTTATAGAAGCAGAGTAATATGGTGGACAGCAAGACAGACTTGGAATTAGGACAACCTGGATTCAGGTCCCACCTCTGACACATACTGGGTATATATCCTGGTGAGCCACTTAACCTTTAACCTGTCAGGGCTACAACAACATTTATGATAATGCTTCAAAGGGTTTTTGCAAAAGTATTCACCTATTCTAACTCATCTGATCCCCATAACATCCCTATGAGGTAGGTGATATTATTATCCCCATTTTATAGATGAGGAAACCTAGGAATAGAAAAGCTAAGTGACTCGATCAGGGTCACACTGATAGGGAGTGCGTGCTTCTTGGCTTTTCCGTGTCTTTCGTTTTACACACTAGCCCATCTACCTGTCCTCTAGGCAACGCTCTGAGACTATAAATTACATAGAAGGTGCCAATCTGGATTGGTAGAGTTTCCTCACTGGGCATTCTTTAAACAAATGAAATGACAGGTCTGGTCATTATTACTTTTAGTACTCCTCCCCCTGCCCCCCCCCCCTTATTTCTAATGGTAGAGGAAGCAAGTGGGTTCCTCCTTCCCCTCCATTGTGACATGTTCCCATAGAACAGTATCCCATATCCTGTCCTGATTTTCAAGAAGAGGGATAGAGTCTGAACTTGTGATATTGATATAGGGCCTCGTTTGATAGCCACTATAAGTTTTCTCTGAGATATTCATGTCACAGAGTCTAAGAAGCTAGTTATAGACAATTGAAGTAAAGCATCATGCATTCTTCCTACAGAATTAGAGGCAGAAAGGCAATGAATGACTTTATCAGTTCTTCAAAAGATCTGTGGTGTGGATGTTTCCTTCATCAGGGAAGCCACAGTTCCTCCATGTCTTAATATCCAGTCTCTTCATGAAATACTCTACCCTGCTCCCCTCTCTATAAGAAAAGAAGAGATATACCTTATTCACTCCTCTAGTGATAGTTCTATCTGAATCTAAGTAGGCTGGTTCATAGAGGGTAAAGATTCCATCTTTGGCCTTTACACAGCTCTACCTGTTTGTTTGGACCTAATCATGCCCTTAGAGAAGGCAAAGTCACCTCCAATGTGCAACTGATGGGGCATTGGAGGAGTTTAGTGGAAGACTAAGGGGACAAGTTTATTTAATACTGGAATTCCCACTTATAGAATCACACGTTAGAATCAAAATTAGAAGAGACTTGAGAAACGATCTAGAAACCTGTGCCAAAGCAAGAATTCTTTTCGTCACAGCCCTCACAAGTGGCCATCCAACCACTGATTAAAGGCCTTCTTCGAAGAGGACTCACACTGTCCTCCTCACTCCCAGAATTCATTTCATTTTTGGACATCTTTAAAGGTTTGGAAGTTTTTCCTTTTAATTAAGCAAAAAAAAAGTATCCTTCAAATACTAGGAGACTAGTATATTTTAACTCCCTCAGTTTTCTCTTTTCCAAATTAAACATCTGTATTTCCTTCAACTAATCCTTGTTTAGCAAGATTTTGAGTCTTCTCCTTCTCCTTCTTATCCTTCTTCTCCTTCTTCTTCTTCTTCTTCTTCTTCTTCTTCTTCTTCTTCTTCTTCTTCTTTTTCTTCTTTTTTCTTCTCCTTCTCCTTCTTCTTTCTTCTCCTTCTCCTTCTTCTCATTCTCCTTCTTCTTCTCCTTCTTCTCCTTGTCCTCCTCCTCCTCCTTCTTCTTCTTCTCTCTCTCACTCTTGCTCTCTGTCTCTCTCCTCCGTGTCTGTCTGTCTGTCTCTCTTCATATCTCTCTTTTCTTTTTTGTCTGGATCTGTGATTTCATTGGTATAGGAATCTTGTAGTGAGGGAGACTTGCCCAGGGTCACATAGCTAGTAGGTGTCTGAGAATATGTGTGTGTGTGTGTGTGTGTGTGTGTGTGTGTGTATCACTAATATTGTACTTGTACTAAAATTTCTAGATCTTTTTTAATCTGAACTAACCTTGAGCTGAGTCTAACCTATCTGGTATTTATGCAGTAGGTTGTTTTTTTTTTAACTTGTGTAAAGGCAACTTGATAGGGTGGCAAGAGCCCTGCATTTGATCAGAAGACCTAAGTTCATATCCCACTTCTGCTACTTGCTACTATGACCTTGGGCAAGTCATAATTTGTGAGCCCAAGGGTCTCTTTGGGTTTCACTTTGCTCATCTGTAAAATGTGCTGATTAGACAAATTGATGTCTAAGGTCCCTTCATATTCTAAATCCTTTGATCATTGAATTTGATACTTTTCCTATTAGATTTCACCGTATCACTTCAAGTCTATTATGTCTAGACTTTATGGAACTCTACTCTGTGATCCAGCATGCCTGTTATCTGTCTCAGTTTCTCGTCATCTGAATCCTTTACAAGTGCGCTCATTTACAGCTTCAAGCCATTAACACAATGACTATAGACAGAAGGGACAAAATCAAGTGGAGGGGGAGCCAGACTTGGAGCCAAGTCCTGCCTCAGACACTTGCCATCTCTATGACTCCAGGCAAGTCACTTAACTTCTCTAAGCCTCAGTTTCCTCAGGTGTAAAATTATGACAGTGAAGGCAACTAAAAAATTTATATATATATGTGTATATATATATATAAAATGTATGTAAGTAAAGTGCTTTGTAAACCTTAAAGCACAAGAGAAATGCTAGCTGTAGTAGAGAGGCGTCCAAGGCTGATTCATTAATAAAACATTCTTTGTTCCTAATTATTTAACCAATTCTCAATCGTCCTAACCACTGTCAGAAAGCCTTTAGCTCTCCATCTTGTCCACAAGCTTGTCTTTAGACACTTAAACCTAGTCAAAAGAGCAAATGAAGTTAGCCTGGCATATTTTTATTCTTAATGATCACAGCTTCCCTTTCTAAATATTCATCAACTCTACTTTAAATAATGAATTCTAGAATTTTGCTAGGACTGGAAGCCGTACTCATTGGCCATCAGTGTGAAGACTTTACCTTCCCCCAGGCAAAAGAGAAAAAGAAAATCTATATTCCTACTGCCTTGGGAAGATAATTATGATATCCTTAATAATAAAAATAATTGATCCTTGAACATTTATTAGCATCCATGGTAATTAGCATCCAGGCACTATGCTAAGCATTAGGGCTATTGCTGCCTTCCATCACAATATGGTGGTTTACAGTATCCAAGGCATTCACACGTATATTATCTTACTAGATCCCGGTAGCACAAGTACAACCAACCATATTTGGGTGATTGACAAATAATGGCTCAGAGAGCTTGTGACTTGTACAAAGTCCCACAGCTAGTACTCAAGCCTTAATTAGTGACTGATATTGATAGAGAAGCTTTGCTGAGTTGGTTCCAGTTCCATAAATGCACGAGACTTAACAACACGTGAGTTCTTTTGAGGGGGTAGTTGGGCAAAGTGGTAAGCAACCAGGCAACTTTATTATCATCTGGCTCTGCTGCTAGCAGAATTAGGGCCAGCTGTCTACCTACTTTTCCTAGATTTCTTACTTGCACAGTAAGAGCTGGACTCAGTGTTCTCCCTTTTCTCTTTCAGTTCTGATATTCAGATACCAGCCCTAAGATTCTATGATTATGCATGCATAATTCCCATAGACTCATTTACCCATTAGGTGGCAGACGAGACCCATGAACGCTTCTTCTACTGACTTAAGTCATTTGCATTTGAGAAAGCTGCTCCTCTCATTGAAAGAAAGAGAAGTCCCAATCTCTCCAGGCACAATAGTCTAGCCCTGTGGGAGAATTATGAATTCTGAATGAAGAGGATTTGAATTAAGGAGATTTTACTACCCAGAAAATATAAATGAAACTTTGGAATGCCATGGCCATTGGAACATAGATGTAAGAGTGGAAGGGATCTTATGGACCCTAAAGTTCAATCTTTCCATTTTGTGTATGAGAAAACTAATACCCAGAGAGTTTAAATTCAAGGACATACGGGTAAAAAAAATTATCTAAGGGGTGGATAGGTGGCACAGTGAATAGAGCACTAGCCCTGGAGTCAGGAGGACCCAAGTTCAAATCTGACCTCAGAAACTTAACACTTACTAGCTGTGTGACCTTGGGCAAGTCACTTAACACCCCAATTTCCCTGCTTTCCCTCCTCCAAAAAGCAAAAAAAAAAAAAGTATCCAAGGCAGGCTTTATTTTAAACTCACCTTTTTCTGAATTCAAATCCAATGTCCTACCTACTAAACTATACTGTATTTCATCTTCCTTCCTTCCTTCCTTCCTTCCTTCCTTCTTCTTTCCTTCCTCCCTTCCTTTCTCTCCCTCCCTCCACCCCACCCCTCTCGGAAATCAATTGAGATTTTGGCCTAGCTCAAGAAGAATCCGTATCTAATCTTTTTTGACGGAAAGGAGAAGAGATTATAGAAAGAACACTGTGCTTGGTGTCTGGAAGAACCAGGTCTTAGCTATATGACCCTGGCCAAGTTACTGAGGCAAGCATGATGTGAACAGCGGATATTATGATGAAAGGTCTTCATTAGTGACATAACTGTATCCTAAAAAGAAAAAAAAATCTCTCAACATCGGTTTCCCCATCTGTAAAAAATGGAGAATAGAAATGAGCCTCACAGGGTTGATGTGAGGATCAAATGAGATGATGTAGGTAAGACACTTTGCAATCTTTAAGTGCTATTTATGTAAAAGTGAGCTGCCATCTTGCTAAACTGTAGCTAGATATTTGGGGAACAACTGCCTACACAAACCCCCGGTTGGTAGGAGGCTGGAGTATACTGTAATCACCACGGGCTTTGGAGTCAGAATTCCATGCAACTTACTACCTGATTCACCTTGGACCATAGATTTAGAGTTGGACGGACCTTGGCAGTCACCCAATACAGTGTCTTCATTTAGCAGACGAGTAAACTTTGATCCTAGACAGGTTAATTGATTTCTCGTGGTTACATGAGATAGGATGTGGCAGACCTGAGAATGAAACACCAAATTTAGCCCACTTCCCGCTCTTATCATTCCCCCCCCCCAGACACACATACACAGGAGACCTATCTCAGAACCCTCCCCCCCCCCCCAAAAAAAGACTTCTTTTTTCACTGTATGGAATGTAGGTTTTCTGAACAGAAAAATTACTGGGGATGGATGAGTGAATTCTGGTAAATTGAAGAGAGAAACTCAGTTTGTAAAGAAAAATCGTGTTTATGTCTGTAAAATGTCAGTTCTTGGTTGAATCTTTAAAAAAATAAAATAGTGTTCCTTGACCCTGAAATTATCATTAGCAGTGTGCCTGGAGAAATGAAAGTCTGAAGGGACAGAGTTAGGGCCTTTTGTTCTGCTGTTTAAAAAAAGAAGAAATCACTGGTAGGTGGTTGTTCAATTGCGTCCAGTTCTTCTTGGGGGTTTTCTTGGCAAAGATATTGGAGTGGTTTGCCATTTCTTGCTTCAGCTCACTTTACAAATGAGGAACTGAGGCAAACAAGGTTCAGTGACTTGCCCAGGGCCACACAGCTAGTAAGTGTCTGAGGTCAGATTTGAACTCATGAAGAGGAATCTTCCTGATTCCACTGTACCACCTACCTGCCCATCACTGGCAGGTAGGGAAGGGGAAAAGAGGCCCTTCATCTGTAGAGTATTGTTTTCACAGAGCCAGAGAATGCTGATGAGAAAAAAATGAGCTGTTGGGCTTGCTCCTAGGCTTCCCAATAAATTCTCTACCAGTCAAGGACGTATTGAGAATATGCAAAAGCATTCCAAGAAGCAAGTATAATGTGAGCAGTGGTTATTAAGTTTAAGGGACTGTATTAGTGTTATGATTGGATCCTAAAAATGATTAAAGAACTGAACCATGTATTTGACAGAGTAGAAAGGGTGTGCATGGGCAGGTGAGGGAAAAGGAGGTGGATCCGTAGATGGTTAACATCTTCTCAGCATCTTCAAAGACTTCTAGTTCAACTTTATAATGGAAGAAACTATGGTTTCAAGAGGGCATTGCCCTGGGTCCCAAGACTAGGAAATGGCAAAGCAATGATTAGAACCCTTCCTCCTGTGTCCCAGCCCAGCCGTTTGGCTCAGATTGCAAACTCCTTGAAAGTAAGGACTGTCACTTTTCTTCTATCCCTATATTGCAGGTACTAGGACAATGTCACATACACAGTCAGCAGTGAAATCTTTATGGAATTGAATTCAGACACTCCACTGTATTCAGATTCTTGAGTAGTTTTCTAAATATTCCCTTTTCAGCTGCTTGTCATGTAACAATAAACTTGTTGGGGGAAAATTTGCTTAACAAATTTTACATCTCGAGACTTGACTGACTCGGCTATTTTTACTGCTTTATTATTTTTTCCCCCTCCCTCATATGTGAGGCATATGGTATCCAGTCTACAGTCATTCCTGCCACCAACACCCCAGCATGGCAACTGGCTGAGATGAGTGTAGACACTCAGCATTCGATGTCATTGTGTACTCTAGCATCTCTTTCCATGTAGAGATTGCTAGGAACCCTAGAGAAACATCAAAGAGACTACAAAAACCCCAGGGAATCTCTTCCATCATTCTCCATTTCCTGTTACTCCCATCTTACAAATGAAGAAACTGATGCTGAAAAAGGTGATGTGATTAGTCCAAGGTTACACAGCTAGGAAGTTCAAAGCACAATTTGAACCCAGGTCCCCAGATCCATCACAAAGATGCCTTAGTTAATTAAGAAAGGGCCTCACTAAAGTAAGTGTTCTTGATTTACCTACAAATCTGATTCATTTGTTCTATTGTTAAAGCACTTCTCTACTTTATTAACTAGCTTGTGGAGTTCTGTCAAACATTGGATACATATCCACCAGCATTAAAGAATTCCTTTGATTTCTCTGGAGAGTACTCCTAGAATTCTCTTCTCTTTGTCGTCCCCAACTCCGTTCAGAAATCACAGTTAGACTGGTCTGTCTGTTCTGTTGAGCTATTTGGCAACTTACACCTTAGTTTTGGCATGGTATAGGTAGCAGGGTAATGGATGTTTAGACTGGATATGTCAAATCCTGGCTCCTAGAGCTCAAAGTACCAATCAAGAATATCTTTAACTCTAAGCCTACTGACTGAAATACTGAGATGGCAGCATGGTCAAGGTAGCCTTTGGAACTAGGGGCAACAACAGCTCAGAAGGGCAAGGGATTGAAGGAAGAGTGGTATACCATCTTCTGTTTCAGGGGGACGAAAGGGAGAGAGTGCCTGCAACCTCCCATGGGAAAACCCAGTAGCAATAAAGATGTGTAGACCTTGTATCAAAATTGAAATTTCAAAATAAACATTGATAAGGCTGTGAATGTCTAGAGAAGGGGCCGCCAGGATATGATGAAGGTCCTTGAGTCTGTGCTATATAAAAATGGGTTGAAGATCTGGAAATGTTTAGCCTAGGCTTATGGGGCACATAATTAATCAACACACATTTATTAAGAGCGTGACTTACTATGTATCTGGCACTGTGCCAGGGACACGAAGACAAACAATTTTTGTTCTCAAGGAGCACACAATCCATCCATTGTAGGAAATAAAATGTGCACACATAAGTACATACAAAGTCAATACATGACAGTTTCAGGGTGTGAGGCATTAAAAATTGGGAGCATCAGAACAGGCTTCATTTAAGAGCTATCAATTAAACTGAGTTTTGAAGGAAACGAGGAATCCTAAGACAGGAAAATGAGGAGGAAAAGCCTTCCTGGCACAGTGGATAGTCTATGCAAAGGCATGGAGAGGGGAGTTGTAATGTCCTGACTGATGAGCAGGAAGGTCAATCTGGATGCAGCATAGAGTGCATTAGTTGAAGTAATGTATGATGATGTCAGGTCATGGAAGCCCGTCTTCCAATATTTGAAGGGTTGTATGTGGTAGAAGGACTAGACTTTTTTTCTTTTTGCTTCAAGTTCTGCCCTCTTGGACCAGGTAGATGGTAACAGCAGACATAAATTACCCCTTTCAGGGCAAAAAAAATTCCTAGCATCTAGGTGGGATAGTGGTCTTAAAAGAGTCAGCAAGACCTGATTTCAAGTCCTACTTCAAACACTTCCTAGCTGTGTGACCTTGACTTAACTTCTCTCTGACTCAATTTCCTCATTTATAAATTGATTTGGACTCCATGGCCTTTAAGGTCCCTTCCAGCCCTTGACTTCCCTAAGGCCTCGAGGCCACAGGTTTCCCACTCCTGGGTTAAAAGGTAGTAGGTATCTCCCTATTGGAGGTCTTCATGTAAAGGCTGGATGACTATTTGCCAGGTAAGATGTATAGGGAATTGTACAGTACAGGCTCGATTGGATGATCTCCAAGTCTGTGATTCTAGTCTCCAATACCTTCATAATAGATGTGCCATTAGTTTGAGGTTGAAGTGAAAATCCTGAAGAAATTCAGTATTTTTCAAAACTTGATCTTTGATAACATTCCGTAAGGCCAATGTGTTTATTTTGAAGACACTTCCATACCTTAAACCATCCTTAACTAAGGATCCTTTAAGTGACCTTTCCTGATTACCCCAGGTATAATGTCCAACAACCACTGCCTACTTTTCTTAGTATAAGAACTATATTTAAGTATCTCTGAGCATGTTGTAACATTTAGGAGAACGTAAGCCCCTTGAGGACCAGACTGCCTCATCTTTTTCATTGTAGTCCCAGTGCCCCCCACGCGGTTGCTACTCAGGAAGTTCTTGTTCACCTATTGATCACTCTTTCATAAAAGGCTTTAATTGTCCAGATCCACCTATGAGATACTCATTTCCTAAGCACTTGTTTAGGGTACACATTTCAATCTGGACTGTTATCACATTCTCATCCATCTACAAGCCAATGAAGTCTGGGTCTTGTCATTTGCCACCAAAGAGCCTGTTATATCATTTCATCTCAAATTAATGCACATTTATTAAACACTATTCTCAAGGCAAAATGCTGAGGTTTAGGGATTTGTGCCATGATATATATAATACAAGATTGGGTGTAATGAGGCAAAATAGAATGTCTGGCCATTTAACCTCTAGGAAAATTTGAGGAGGGGAGAAAGCTTTCAGTTGGGAGAATCAGAAAAAGGTTCATTGCAGAGGCAAATTGTGGACTGAGCCCTAATGAAAAGGATCCCAAGTCAGATACGAAATTTTATGTATGCCAAGAAAGAGGGGGTGACCCTTGCAAAATGCTCGTAGGTAGGTGATAATATGTCATATTTGAGGAAGCAGCAAGTAGGTCCACTGTGAACAAAGTCGACTCAATCCAGAATAAGGCTTAGTGAATCAGACTGTACCAAAGTATGGCCTTTGTTCTTTATTACTGAGACAGAAAACCACTAAAGATTTTACAAACAACCGCCCCCTCCTCAAAAAAACAGGCATTCGCAGCAGTGTGGTCCTGATCGGTTTTAAGACTTTTGATCCCTGATAAAACACTAATATCCAGGAGGCAGAGGTGGGGAGAAGGCTGTGTAATAAGCCTTATGAATCTTTTATATCTTATTATAAAAGAGCTCACTGAGAACTTCTCTAGGTACATGTTTAGATAAATAGCTAAGGAATGCTGTGGTCTAGTAGAGGAGGCTCCAATAAGGGACAAGAAAGGGGCTACTCTAGGTTCCCTTCATAATCAGAATCATTGCTGGGGGACTGCCAACACAAGGCCTCTAAGACTTTCAGGCAATATAGAACTTCCTGCATGCCTGACCTCTACCACGGTTACCCCCAAATGAACTCTGAGGGAAACTTTTCCTGCCCTGGGGGAATGATGGACCCTAACCCAAAGATACCTCTTCAATCACCTATCTCTAGACTCTGTGTCACCTGCTGTCACCAGGTCACACGATGTAGAGAATGTTAGGTAGGCTGGCAGCCAAACCCACAAGCACAGTCTCTAAATATTTGCCACTTTGTTTGTTTTATTCAGAGAGGATAGAGAACCATCAGGGACTGAGGCAGGAGAGCTGGGCAAGAAGCCAAACTCTGCACAGTCAGGATTTGCACATCCAACTCCACCCCCAAAAAATAAATTAAAGTTAATTCTGGCAAAAACACACTGAGAATGACCCTAAAGAGTTAGAAGAAATGACTCTGACATTCAAGCAACACATTTTTAAAGCAAATTTAATAAAGAATGCAAAATATCCACGTCCCACTTCATTCAATACAGGAAGCATATGCGACCATGACAGAAGAGTTGAAGGGGCTGCCTTCCGGGGGAATGCAATCAGTAGCTTTCCCCTTGGACATCCTTCAGGCCATTGTGTAGAACCCTGGTCTCCAGCCTGGTAAAGGTGCAGTAGAACAAGTTCAAATCCTGCCGTCACTGTAACAGTGTATGATGGTCCCTGGGACTCCGAAGAGGAGGAGCACCTCATGCTCCTTGGAATTAGCAATATTTACCTCTCACTTTCACGCATGGTCTTCAGTGATCCTTTACTTTCTCTGATGGCCCTGATACAATATATAGCATTACAGAAACCAGGACGACGACAGCAAGGGAGTATGGGATTCCTTCAGTATTACTCATGATGCATGAGTGGGACAGATACCTAGGACAGCAGCTCTGCGGGAACAAGAAACCAGATCAAACAAAATGCAGAATTAAACTGGATTTTTTTAGTTGCTTTTACTTTGGAACCTTTGTGCCTCTTGACCCAAGAGTTAAGGTGCCCAGAGTGGAAAAAAACTCTTCCATTTCCTTCTGTAGAAGCTGATTTCTTTTCTCAGCATCCTCACGTGCCCGCTCTGAGTTTCTCAATCTTATTTCCAGCATTGTGAATTTCTTCCTCTCTTGGTCTAAGTCTTCTTCTAACCGGGCCATCTGTTTCTTTAAGCCGGAACTGGCTTCCTCAATTCTTAAAACCAAGAGAACAGACATGATTTTAGTCTTTGGCTATCCCAAAAGAGTACAGAAGCAGTTCTGAATCCCTGGCTAAACCTGTTCTATTTGTCTTGGGGTTGGCTCACTGAAAAAGACCTTAAGAGTTCGTGGGTGAATCAAACCACACCACCAACTAACAGTCTGTGACTTTCTTGTGGCACTCTGGACATTCATCAACAGACCCCAGTAATCATAATTATTTGCTCATAAGACTTATTTCTTCCTTGAAGGCAAGAACCCCACCTGCTTCATTTTTGTAACTTCCAAATATACAAAGGGAATCCCCATAAGCTGTTATCCAGCATCTGCCTGAAAACCTTCAGGAAGGGCGGAACTCCCTCCCTTTCACCCTTTTCAGATGTCCCATCCCACTTCTGGGCAGCTGCAATTGTTGGAAAGCATTTCCCAACAACAAACTTAAGCCAGATGCTTCTTAAACAACCCCCACTTATTCTCGTGGTTCTGCCTTCTGGGCCAAAAAAGAACAAGCCTGACCCCTCCTCCAAGTGACAGCCCTTCCATACTGGCTATCACATCCCACCCAAGCCTTTGATTCTTCAGGTTTAACATGCCCAGTCCTTTCATCTAATCCTCACAGGTCACCAATTCAAGGTTCTTCCCCATCCTGGTGGACCTCCTCTGGACATTCTCCAGCTTAAGCTTTTCTTAAACTGGGGTGCCAAGAAATGAACAACACAATGCTCAGGATGAAGCCTTAAAAGGGCAAAGTACAGTGACAGCAGTGCCTGGAAGCTATGCCTCTCTTAATTCAGCCCAAGATCCCATTAGATTTTTGGCTACCACATCACACTGCTGACCTTTACTCGGATTGCAGTCTACTAAAAACCCCAGATCTTTTTAAGATCAATGCCCAGTGCTTACACAGTACTTGCACACAGTAGGTGTTTAATAAATGCTTGTTGGTCAAATTATATTTATTCATACATTCCCCATTTTATACTTGTAAAATGATGTTTTGGTACTTAACTGCAAAACCTGACACTTCTCTTTGCTGAGTTTCATCTAACTGAATTTGGATCAAATTTCCTAGTCTATTCATGACCCTTTTGGAGCCTGACTCCACCCATCTACTTTGTTGGCATTCCCTCCCCACTTCACATCATCTACAAATGTGAGGAGCACGTGGTCTGTGTCATTACCCAAATGTTAACCAGTACGTAGCCGAGCACAAATCCTTGGGGAACACCACTAAAGACCTCCTGCCACACTGACAATGAACCATGAACAACTACCCTTTGAGTTCTCCTACCCTACCAGTTTGGAATTCATTGATTATATTTTTGAAGCTTTAAAGGGAAATTTAATATGCTGACAACCATAATGCTGTGTAGTAAGCCCATGTAGGTATCAGGTATCAATTTTTTTGGTCCCGAGTTATGATTTTGTAGATATTAGGAATACATGACATAGAACCTCACAGCCACTTAAAATATTAAGGAGCTGCCTAAAGCATTGAGATGTTAAGTGGTCCAAAAGCTAGTTTCATCTGATTATTTTACGTAAAGCTCTAATCCATTTCTCTCTATTTTCACAAGAACAGTATGAGATCCTTTATCAAAAGCTTTTCTAAAATCTAGGCAAACTATAGTCAGTCCCAGCATTCCTCCTTCCTTTACTAGTTAGGTAACTGCTAAAAATGATGTCCCCCATTGCTTTCTCTTTATAATCACTAAGTCCTTTTCTCAATGTTCACCATCCCTCTACTGAAGTTCTGTTCTAGAGTATTCCAAGGAATCAAAGTCAAGATCACTGCTCTGTAGTTTACAGCCTCTGTTCTCTTCCCTTTTATGACAATCAGGACATTTTTCTCTCTCTAGTCCCATGGTACATTTCCTATCTTCTTTGAAATATCACTAGAAGTGGCTCAGCACCCAAAGGGTGATGAGTCTTCCTTCTGGGCCAGGAGAACTGAATTCATCAACTATAGCTAAGTGTTATCTTACCATCTCATTAACTTATCTTGGGTATCAACACCTTGTTATTTTTGTTCTGACACTCCCAGCGTTCTGTATACAGTTATACCCATTTTACAGATGAGAGACGCAAGTTCAATGAAAGCTGTTGCGCATCCTTGTTTATGCAGAGAGTGTAAGTGTTGGAGCTTGAGACTCAGACCTACACCCAGACCTCCTTAATCCTAACTCCAATACTATTTTTTTTTTGGCTTTTTGGAGGGGGGAAGGCAGGGCACTTGGAGTTAAGTGACTTGCCCAAAGTCACATGGCTAGTAAGTGTTAAGTGTCTGAGGTCGGATTTGAACTCAGTTCTCCTGACTCCAGGGCTGGCGCTCTATTCACCGCACCACCTAGCCACCCCTCCAATACTATTTTCACAACAGCATGCTGCCTCTTTCTAATGAGGTGCAGGTGCGACACAGTGGGCAGAACCCCCTACCTGGTTTGGGAAGGGGCTTCTAGTCACATGATATTCTCATCTGTGAAGTGGGCATGAGGGGTGGGGATACCTGTATTACACCTAAAGTTACAGGGATACTATAAGGAAAAGATAAGGCTTTGTGAACCCCAAAGGGCTCAGGTAATACAATGCTGATCAGATATGGCCATTAGATTCACTAGTACTAATGACTCAAAAAGAGCTGTGAGGTGAGTCATAGGTTTAGAACTGGAAGAAACTTCAGAAGTCACCTGCTCCTCTTCCCTCATTTGAGAGATGAAGAAGTTTATGTCCAGAGAGATTAAGTGACTTGGAGTAGACAGGATTCAAACCTAGGCCTCATGGCTCCAAATCCAGGGCCCTTTCCATTATACTGCACTGGTTTTCAAAATTTTTTCCTAACAACAACCCTGTGACAGTGCAGGATTATTATTCCTATTTTACTGATGAGCAAACGCCCTGAGTGAGATCAAATGTCTTGGCCAGATATCTGAAGTCTGATTCACACCCAGGTCTCCTAATTCCAGATCCAACATTCTACTCACTACTCTATATTGTATGTTTAAAGGAGAATCTAGTCCTCTTTGATCAGAGTTGGGGGCCCAGAATCATCTAATCCAAATCTTTACCTAGAGATGATGCCCACTTTCCCACTTCAACATACTCACTGGGTGGCCATTCAGGCCCCTTCCTTAAAGAGATGAAGTGAAAAGAAATTCACGAAACTAGAGGGCATAAAGTTATAGCCAAATGAGAAGACGGCTCAGATATTCTCCTTGGAAGGACAAAGAAGAAAGCTGGCAGGAATATTTTTTCTCATCTGCCTAAAGACAACAAGAAACATCATTTCATGGGCACTTGGTTGTCTCACCTTAAGAGTGCTCATGAAGAGCATAAGTGAAAAAGGCCACCATAAAGATCACTGTAGTCTTTCATGTACCAACCTTTGTGGCAGAGGATGGAACAGAGAAATTCCACAAGCAACCTCAGCTCTTCCAGTCAAGTCTGCAACTTGGTGCACACTTTGGCTCTTTGTGTCTGCAATATGAACATAAGCATTGGAGAGGAAAGCAAGAACTGGCTGGAAAATATGGTTCAGGCTAAAGAAATTAAAGAGGCCAAAAGGTTGTTGATTACAAGGAAGCCTCATACCTGCATTTCATGAATACTCTTTTTAAGAAGCAAATCAGAGGGTGCTGGATGGAGTAAGCAGTAACTAACATCACAAAAGTCAAACTGACTGTATCTTATCAGACAGAAAATGACTGGTTACCAGTGTTCAAGACACACCAGAACAGGCTGTCTGTGTTCAGATCATCGACCAGTCATAAAAAGGTCACGATCACTACCAAATTAGAAGGATAAAGATGAGAAAGAAAATGTGTGGAGTTGTAAAACTCCAACTGACCAATTCAGACCAACTATGGCCCCTGAAACATGGGAAATATACAACAATAAAGGCAATGATCCTGAAGAATACTATACTTTGAATGTTTCACCAATGTAAAGCTGATTTCATCATAAGGACACCAATAGAAGCTAGAAACCATCTCAGTCCCCAAACCTTAACCACCTTGCCAAGCAGAGATATGCTGCCAAAGTCAACACTGATGTGGTCAGGTAAGTTTGAAACAAGAGACCAAAAAGCAGATTTGCCACTGTTTCAGTAGCAATCTATTTTTATCACTAAAGATGATGGAATCAACTACAGTTGGACTTAGATACTTCAGCACCTTAGGAAGTAGAAAGGATACTAAAGGAGATATAGTTGGTAAAAATAGCTAGATTTGATGAAATATATTCAGAAGAAATCTATACTAGAAGCAAAAAAATCAATATTCAAGTTATCTCAATGAAGGGAAGATTTTGAAACAAATGGCAAAGATCACAATCCATTAACATCACCACAAATGACATTCTAATCGTTACTTTCTAGTGTCTCCAAAATATTTATGAGAATGAATTAAGCACACATTGAGCATATACTTGATGAAAATATTAGAAGGAAACAGGAAGGCTGATTACTACAATAGAAAATATGGTACAATCTCATAGCTGACTGAGAGGTTTAGAAAACTCAGGATCCATCTCTAATTGCTGATTCCAAAAATACATCTGATTCTGAAAAGTAAAACACAATCTTTATAGACTCTCTTACATCAAGGTGTCTCCTAAGAATATGTCAAGATCATAAAACATTCCTTGATAGATTAACCCACAAAGAAAGCTTTGTTCATTGATTTTCTGATTGTTGGAATCAAACAGGACTTGAAACAGGGAGAAATACTCACTACAAGCATTCCCCACTGGCATGAAGTCTTCTGCACAAAGTCTAAATGGAAAATATATTTATATAATTCCTTATATGGTGGTAGTCTCCAACTACTACTGTTATCAGTCAACATCATACTGTTCAAATTGACCCTGGAACATTACAGGATCCCTCTACAGGTACCCAGATGAGATTGGCTTAGTAATCCACACAGGAAGACAGAGTGGATGAAGAATGCATACTGCTGAAGTTTTAAGTCATAGCTGGATGGATCAAAGGATAAGAGACTGAAGATTGGAATGGACATTGGAGGTCATTTGGTACAACTCTTGCATTTTATAAATAAGGAAACTGAAACCCAAAGAGGCTAAATTATTTTCTCAGAGTCACATAGCTAGTATCAGAGACAAGGTGTGAACTCAGATCTTTTTGAATCCAAACCTAGTGCCCTAGTTACTATGTGTTCATTAGAACAGACATCTTGGACAATGGCTGCAGATACATTATAAGCTGGCTTCTTGGTAGAATAGCAGGCAGAAAGTGGACTGGGTCACATCTGGGCATGTGTGAAATGCTTTAAGGACCTCAAGCAGCTCCTTGCCACAGAAGTCCATCTTTAGGTGATGCAATACGGCTGCAACTCATGGCAACCCACGATCCCAGAAGAATCAAGATTGCGATTGATTCAAAGAATAATCTGAGACAACTAGGTGGTACAATGGCTATAGAATGCTGGGCCTGGAGTCAGACTCATCTTCCTGAGTTCAAATCTGGGTTCAGACACTTTCTAGCTGTGTCCTGGACAAGTCACTTAACCCTGTTTGCTCGAGTTTCTTCATCTGTCAAATGAGCTGAAGAAGGAAATGGCAAACCACTCCAGTATCTTCACAACGAAAACCCCAAATGGGGTCACAAAGAGTTAGATGTGACTGAAACGACCATGCAACAAAGAAAAATGGAAAGAATTATGGCTTAAGTAGTCTGTGGCATTCTATCAAAGATGCAAGTGGTATAAAAATCAAAGATGAACAGGAGGGAAAAAGGAAGACAAAACACATAGTAAGAGCAAGAAAAAACAGAGGGAAATAGTCTGAATTTTGTATTACCTATGAAGGAGTACAAGACTCAGAGGGATACTATAGCCCATCAGGCAGGCCACCAATGGAGGGTTAATGGTAGGACATCCTTACAAAGTCCACATTAGGAAAATGGCTTGTGTATTGTTCCAATGGAGCACTCACAGCAGAGACAACTAGATGGCCTCTAAGAAGCCCTTTGCCCGCCAGATCTCTGACCCTATCTATGTTGGATGCCAAGTGTCCCAGCACTTAAGACTTCTCCAAGGTCAAAAGGAGTAATGGTATATCTAAATTTTGATTCCAGGCCCTCTGGCATGCCAGGATGAGCTTGTGTGGGCCAGGGGGAGGCATTACCATATCAGAGCCGGACGTAAGATCTGGATAGAGCTATTTATATTTTATGTAGCATATTATAGAAACGTGTAATACATGTGGACATATATTTGGAAATATAGGGTGACAGAGAGAGGGACTTAAAAGACAGGTGATTTTTAGTTCCGGCATAGCCTTCTACATCTGGGACCCACTCCTCTGGCTCTTCTGCATCTCCATTAACGCCACCCTTGGAGGTAGGGTAATGAGAGCAAGGTAAACATTAAATGTAGAAGAGGCTGCCAAAGACAGTCCCCCTCTTCCTTTGCCTTTATGGCCGGGAACCCAGAAATAGGGCAACTACTCAGTCACCCCAGAGAATATTGTGAACAAGCCCACTGCTTCCCACATCTTAAAAACACCGCGTTAGAGTGAAGGGACCCTGGGAATTACTGAATCCAAACCCTTCATTTTGCAGAGCAGGAGGAGGTGTTGTGTCCCAGTGGAAAGAGGACAGGGAGTTAAAGGGCCTGGGGTCGCATCCCCCCCTCCAACAAGTGCTACCTGTGCGGCTTTGGGCCAAGTTCCTTAACCTGGAATTGCTTGTCCCACTTTCCTGCTTCTTTATCCCCAGGTGGTCAGAACACAATGAACGGCAGTTTTCCTGGTCACTCCCAGGTCAGTGTACCGTCTTTCTTCTAAGCCTGAGCCATTTCCTTTGAGCCTGGAGACCGAGCTACTCCTATAGCTGCAAATGCCTCCTGCACACATACCAAATACACCACAGACATCCACCCTCCCACCACACGCCTCAGATTCAGGCAGGAACCTGAAACACCTTGTAATCATTACTCATTTCTGGCTCATTCAGTCCTTATCCTCAGATGTTGTTTTATAATTTAATAATAATGCCATTTAGCACTTCTCTTGCCTTTTATCTAGGTTACTTTATTGCCTCATAAGCCTCACCTCATACTACCTTAAGAGCAAATTGGCAAGGGTGGTGGTTCTTCATTTAACTTATGGAGAAACAGAGTCATGGGCAGGTGAAACAGCTTGCTCAAAGGCTGTACCCAACAAATACTTGGCAGAAATCAGAGATCTGTTAATGCTACAGTGCAAGCCTTAAGAATTAGGGCTGGCACTGGAGCATTCGCTTCCCTATGCAAAGACCAGCCAATGTTTGGGGGGGTGGGGCAAAGTTTGAGTCTAAGGGCCAAGAGTCCTAAGACCCAATGCCAAGTTTCTCCACTGAATTTCCTCATCAACAGTGACACATATTCCTTGAGGAGATATGACAGCTGTGCTATATCTCTGTGGAGAGTGAAGAGAAAGTGGGAGCCTGGCCTGTATGTATGAGAGGCAAAGTCTACTACATGGTTTGCATCTGCTGACCCTGATAATCTGTCCACCTGTCCCTGCCCCAAATGTCAAGCCGGCATTTTAAGATCTTCTTACCACATTAGAGCTCCTTAAAGGAAAGGTTCTGTCCAGATGCAAGATGCAATTAGACTCTATTTCTTACCTGCATCTAACCTAGGGGAAGGAGAAATGAAAGATCAAATGGAAGGTACAACTACATCAAGAACATGCAGAAATCACCCTTCTTTCTACCACTCCTTGCTGGATTCTACCATCTACCTGGGCGTTGGATGCCTGGCCTTTGGGAGCACAACCACTTCCTGAGCTGAACAGCTAGCTACCCTGACCACTGGCAAAGGAAATTCTCAGCAACTTCCCAATGTGGCTTTAGGCAGCCAGCAGTCACACACTGTTTCTCATCCCCCGACTCAGAAAACATACAGGATACTCCGGTCTTCCTTCACCACTCCTCTTTAATGATGGGCGTTACAAGATTCAGCTCATTTTTCTATGGGTGGAGCAGAATCAGCCTTGCTCACTGCCTCCCACAAGTCGGGTCCTAAATGACACTAGGGATGCCACAGATTGTCCTTTGGTGATGATCAATAAAGACCCCTTAGTTTGACACATGAAGAGACTGGGCTGAGGGAGGTGAAGTCATTTGCCTGAGGTCACATAGGTTACAGAGCTGGAATTTGAACTCGAAGAGCTCCCGATCCAGCATTTCCTTTTTTCTAGCTCTCTGCTCATGTGGTCCTCTCTGCCTGGGGTCAGCGGTCACTATGGGGAACTGAGAAGGCTTCTCAAATGAAAGCATTCTGACTGCCTTTGATGCTCGACAGGTGATTAATTTGACAATGTCTTTCTACCAACTTGCCACGTGAGTCTAACACGTACACCTCCATGCTTCAAATTGATTCCCCAAACAGGCTCTGCATTCCTTTGCCTTGCTTTCTGCTGTTCTCCAAGTATGGCCTGTCCTTCCCTATCCTCACTTATTGAATTCCTACTTATCCTTTAAAGCCTAACTCAGAAGGTACCTCAACCACAAAACCTTCCCTTATCCTCTGGTTAATAATATCCAAGTACCTTGAACCTTACATAGTACTTTGCTTTCTGAGGAAAGGCTTGGTTTCATTATTGTCTATGTCTTAGCACACAGCAAGTATTAAATAAATGCTTTCTGACCACCTCCTGACTTTTCGTTTTTGTTAAGATCCATTCTATTCTTCCCCAGGCCCATTCTAATCTGGTTTGTATCTCTACTAGCCACTCTTACTATGCCCTTCAGAACATTTATGGTATCCACAAATTCCAATCTATATTCAAACTTTTCTCCCCATACTCCTCTAATCTTCTTGTTCCAACTTAACCCTGGCACTGTGGGAGCCTTTACAAATCTTTCTCGTGGTGGCTTTCTTTCTACAACCCTTGATTCATGGGGCCATGGCATACTCCTTCCTCTCTGTTACTGCCTGCCAGCCATTCCACTTCCACCATCCCTCACCAATCCTGCCTCCAATGAAGTCCAAGCAATCTGTCTACATTACCCTTTCCTCATCTCCTTGGACATCATCTATCACTTTCCAATTTCCTCAGTAACTTTTGCATATGGCTCAACTTTTTACTTTCCATCCTGTTTCTTGCCATTATCCTCAAGGACTTCAATACTCATGTTGATAACTCTGACCTCCAAATTCCTAAACCTCCTCAACCCCCAAAACACTTGTTTCTCCACTTCCTTCTGACTTTAGTCATAACTACATGGTCACAATTTAGATCATACCTTCTCCAAGATTTTGAACTTTGAAATGCTCCTTTCCCACCATAACCTTCTCTCTTCTTTCTTAGTCTCTGTCTAAACCAACTCTTAGCATTCACCGTGATTTCTTGGTCTTTGAACCTTCTTATTCTCCTAGCTGCCCTCTACCATTATGAAATGACATCCCTTCATAACCAACCTTGGCTTTATTGGTTCAGTTACTTTAATAATCCACTGACCATGCCTCTAACCCTTTTTACCACTGTATCTGCTAATACTCAGTCTTGTGTAATCCCTAACACTGGTTTCTTTGCTCCTGCTCTTGGGCTGTTGAGAATCACCAGGGAAATTATTTAAAACAAACTGATTTCAAACAATGGAAATTTACAGTACTTAATTTCAGTTGGGCTCTCACTGCTTCTCAGAAATCCTTCTACTTTATTCTTAATGACTCCTTACCTCATTTCCCACAACTGCTATTCCAAACCTTTTTCATCTCTCATCAAGTTCCCAACTACCCTCCCATCTCTGCATTTATTGCAGATGACTTAGCTTCTCATTTCACTTAAAACTTCTCAGAATCATTACTTATTGTCTCCTTCCCTCTTTTATTAGAGGAAGAGGTATCTCTTGTGCATATATGTTTGAGGGAGTAGAAAGGTAGAATAATGTATACATATGGCTATATATTATGTATGTGTATATGCATATATATGATAGAAGTATGCATGTATTTGTCTACCTATCCCTCTTATCTACTTATCTTTCTTTCTTTTGAATTTTTCACAATCTATTTCTTAAGGCTTTATATTGCTATAATTTATTAACAAAAGCTACTGGGAAATAAATTTTATATATGCATTAGAAAAAAAAAACACAATGATCCCTTTACTCGGGGCCTTTGATCTCATTTCTTGCAAACACAATCCAAGAGAAAGGATCCAGGAGGAGGAGAAGATGGTCAACAATATCAAATTGTACAGAGGTCAAGGAGGATAAGAACTAAAAAAAAAAAGACTCCTAGATGTGGTGATTAAGAAAGTCATTTTAAGTAAAATGGTGAGGATAGGAGTTAGATTACAAAGGGCTGGGGAAAGAGGAGGTTGTAAGGAAATGGAGACATGAGATACAGAGATTACTTTTTAAAATTGTTTAGTCACAAAGGTTGTAGAAAAGAGTGATGGGGAGGTTAACTAGATAGGGCAAGCAAGGTCAGGGAAGGTGAGTTTTTAGGATGGGAACCCTGAGCATATTTCTAGGCAGATAGGAAAGACCCATTAAAGAGGAAGAGCTAGAGAGAGAGAAGAGAGATGACTGATGGCTTTGATACTATTGACCTCATTCCCTCCTCCTGGATATGCTCTTCTACGCTGGGCTCTGAGACTACACATTTTCCTGTTTTTCCTACCTCTTCAGTTGGTTCATCTATATCTTTTCTGTTGGGTCATCCCCATGGTTCTGTCCTAGCCTCTTTCCTTTTCCTTCTATGTTCTCCTTTGGCATCATCTGATACAGTGGTTCTCAACCTTCCTAATGCCGCGACCCTTTAATACTCATATGTGGGCATATCTGCATGTGGGCGGACCTGCCTGGAGATGGATAGAGGAGCGGTGTCTCGGTTCCTTAGACCATTGGAAATATGTGTTTTCCCACGGTCTTAGGCGACCCTGTTCGACCCCCAAAGGGGTTGCGACCCACAGGTTGAGAACCACTGATCTAATACCTGTTCACAAGGGAACAATTATCCATTCTTTATCTCCATTCCTGACCTTCCTGAGGCATCATATTTATATTCCCAAATGTCTAGAAAACACCTGACTAGCACTAGCAACTCATACAACATATTCAAATAGAGTAATCTAGGTGGTGTAGTGGAGAGTTGGGGTCTTAGGAATCATTGAGACCTTAGTTTGAATCCTTGAGCAAGTAGTAATTGAGCAAGTCAATTAACCTCTCTCTTTCCCTCAGTTTCCTCCTCTGTAAAATAAGAATGCTGGACTTGATGGCCCATAGGATAGGATCCTTCCAGTTATAAATCTGTGAACCTATACCAAACTTGCTGTTTTCGACTCAAATAGTATTCTCCCACCTAATTTTAGTATTTATCAAGCCACCACCATTCACTGGTCTCCCATGCACCAACTGTGACAGTATCATCAAACACCTTTCAGGGCCAATCAATTGCCAAGGTCTATTACTTCTACCTGCTTCCATGATCTCTTTAGAAACTCCCTCCATTATTCATTGTTGCTACCCCAGTAGAGGCCTTCAAAGATCAATATTCAGGGAAAGAATTATTGGAGAAAAGGTCAAAGTAATTCCTTATTTCCAAGGAACACCAATTCCTTATCTCTACAACATCTCTCAAATCCATTCCTTTCTTTCCAAAGAAAATATGATTTTTCTTCTAGAAATTTTTTGGGTTTTGTTTGTTTGTTTTTGCTTTTTGGAGGGCAGTTGGGGTTAAGCAACTTGCCCAAGGTCACACACTAGTAAGTGGTAAGTGTCTGAGGCCAGATTTGAACTCAGGTCCTCCTGACTCCAGAGCCAGTGCTCTGTTCACTGCACTACCCAGCCACTCCTTCTCCTGGAATTTAAGGTTTCACAGCTTTCCTCCTATCATTTTCCCACCTCGATTTTCAGCCCTAATAATCTTCTACATTTCTTTGACCAATTTACATACTGCCCAGAGTTCAAGATGGCAACCAAAGATCTTCCACATATCTTAAGCTTTGAAAAATTCTCCACTATAATTAATAATAGGGGCTGCTCGGTGGTGCAGTGAATAGAGTACCAGCCTTGGAGTCAGAAGGATCTGAGTTCAAATCGGGCTTCAGACACTTGACACACTTACTACCCGTGTGACCTTTGGCAAGTCACTTAACCCCTGTTGCCCTGCCTTCCCCCCTCCAAAAAAAAGCCATAACAATAATAAAGATGATGATGATGACCCTGAACAAGTCATTTGGCTACTAAGGGTCCCAGACAAAAGTTGCAGAGAAGGAGTTGATCTGCACTGGTAACAGGAGTTTCCTCCTTTACCAATGAAACAGTGGCATCATCATCACTAAGATCTTTACAGCACCTATGGTTTCTAAAGCAGCTTCTTCACAACAACTGTGTAAGGTCACAGGTAGAAGGGATCATTGCCTCTGCGACTGAGGAAACTGAAGTGACGAGGTTAATTATGAAGATAAAGGTCAAAGATCAATCAGCAGACATTAAATGCCTACTATGTGCCAAGCACAGTGCTCAGTAGAGACGAGGCTTACACCCTGTTCTGATGTTCTCTCTGAAAAACCATGACACTCACATATCTCCAGCCATGAAGAACACTTTCTATCACAGTCTCCTACAAAGAGACCCTATAGAGTTGCCCACGTCCGACCTTTCAATGTGCCAGCCCACTTAGCATCCACAGGGAGCTGAGATCTACACTGGGCAGACTCCTGTGCTCTACTGCCACGATGACCCAGAATAATAAGGCTGGAAGATCCAGAGACCACTCCTTTGCCACTGGGCAGGACTCTATTTAAGCTAGCCCAGACATGAGAATCTATCCAGAGAAGACAGTCCCCAACCCCCACACCTCTAGAAATCTCCCTCAGGCACCAAAGAACATGAGACAGATGTTTTTATGATGATTTCAGTGTTCTGAATTCTTAGATCAAAGGTGTTCTAATAAACAAAAGCTATTATTCATTTAGCATTAATTCAGCAAATATTTACTGAGCTGGGCCTACTACTTGAAGGCATACTGCTCAGAACTGATAGCTGCCTAAACAAATTATATGTGAACCTAAGTTTTTCTCTTACATATATGATAACACACACCAGGGAAAATCCTTGAAGTGTGACTTCACTTAGTTTTTCTGCCCTCAGAATCTCTTCCCCTGGAAAATGGATGAGCTTCTGCCTTTAGGGTCCTAGCTACATGAAACATGGCAGAGGGGAGAGGTATACTAGTGAAGGGACCTGGAATGTTCTTAGGTAGGAGCAACCACTTTCTGTTGTCTCCAAGAACCCCAAAGCAACAAGACTTGGTAGGATGAGTCCAGTGATGGGGTGGAGGGCTTGACCCTTCAGAACCCAACTGGCTATCTATATTGGAAATACTCAAGCTCAAGAACCAGAAGATTCTCATGATCTGCACAAAAATAGCCCTGTTATGCTTGGCTCAGAGCAATAGCATCACGAGAATTGCTAAGCTCATGGGGTAAATGGGGACATTTACCTTCTTAAACTAGTCTCATATTCAGTTCTTTGTTTGCTCAGTTCTGCCTTGAGCTCTGTGACCAGGCTCTGCAGGGCGTGAGAGCACTGGGCAGAGTCCCTGGACATGCTGTTAAAATTGTTGCCCTCACTGCCGCTGCCATTCAGGGTACTAACGCAGACTGCTAGCCTCTCAGAACTGTCCCCCAGTTCTGCTGGTTTGATGTCGCTGCTGGCAGCTGGGGAGCCTTGAGGCGGCCATTCAAAACGGGCCGAGCTGCAGGGGGACGAGCCGCTGGCATGACAGACTGGACAGTTGCTGACTGAGTCTACCACAGAGATTTCACAAGAGGAGGTGGACCATGCCATGCTGGCCACACTGTGTGCACTTGTGGAAGGACTGCCCGAAGGAACATTGTCATATGTGGAGAGTCTCTGGGGTAAGCTGGAGTCTTTTGCCCTGTCTCCAGATGAGGTCCGACGGTGACCTCGAAGAGAGGACAACCCATTCATGAGCCAGTTCCCACTGCTGGGAAGGCTATTGATGTCCAAGGAGGAGCTAACTAGCTTTGGACTCCCTGACTTGGTCCCTGGTTGCCGGAAGGAGTACTTCCAGGTGGGCAAAGTTTGAACCTTCTTACTGGGACTAGTGGCGGTCTTGTTAGGGCAAGTCTGAGTACGCCGACTGATCCGTTCTTGGGTAGGCTTGGGAAGGGTCCCCACGGTGGCACTGTCCAGGGAACCAGTCCTCTTAGAAGGCCCATCAGTGACACCAGGGGGGTTGGTCTCTTTCCAGCCTTCCTCCACATGCTCTTCCAAGATCCATTCTGCTGCACTACGTGGAGCCGTGGACTTGACCTCTGGCTTGGGGACTGGGGCATCGCTGGGGGCATCACTAGGGGCATCACTGTGGGTAGCACTGAAGAGCTGACTGTGCTTGCTAATCAGGATTGTCATGAGATGCTGGACAAGTGATGTACCTGCGAGGAAGCGGAGGGAGATCATGAGGTTTAGAGGTTCCCACCATGATGGGAGAGAGGTTGTTGGTTCATCCCCCATAGAAATGGCAGGCAGAATGCAAACCAGTAAAACCAGAGAAATACTGGGGAATTTCCACCCTGGAAATACATACATACATACATACATAATACATATGTGGGTGTATGGGTATATGTATCCACATACAGATAGTTATGTGTTCACACACATTAACATGTTCATATTATACAGACATGTATGCAAACATATGTACACATATACAAATGTAGCATCCCATGACAGTTTTATGCTATTAAAAGTAATACATAAGGGTTGGAATTTGGTTTGTTGGTTTCAATGAGATCTCTCTTTTTAACATTGTACAGCCTGAATGGAAACTCCCAAGTTTTTCTCTAGCTTTTCTATAACACACACACACACACACACACACACACACACACACACACACACACACACACACACAAACACACACACAGTGGACACACCTCCACCATGCAGACTATCAGCCCCTCTGCAGAGCCGTAACTAAGTACAGGAACTCAGCGTGACAGAAACAACAGAGCTTAGCACCTACTTTTTTCTGTTGTTATGTTGGACCCACATGTGATTTCATGCACAACTCTGGGTAACGAACCTCCTCTTAACTGTGTAGGTCACTTGAACCTTTTCAGAAATGTATAGCATTGGTGAGGAGCTGCTCATTGGAACTGAGCGATGTAATGACTTGCCCAAGGTCACACTACTAGTATGAGTCAGAGGGTAAACTTGACACAGGGCTTCCTGAATCTGAGGTCAGCCTTCTATCCACAAAGCCAGGTTGCTTCTCAGCCTCTGGATGACTGCTTAGCAAGAATCAGATAGCAGTCTAGGAAGAGCTCTGACTCTCCCTCCAACATGGCTTTGGTCTCCTGCCAGTCTTCCTTATAATGTCCTAGGGTCCCTGACTCCTTCCTACTGGGTAATGTCTCCAACACTCCCTTCCTACCTCTCCAAGTGAGGGCATAGTTTATGCTGTTTGTACAGTGGGCAGTCTGTGGTACTTGCCATGGGTGCACAAAGTCCTAGCAAGGGCTCTGCAAATCTCTGACTTGTAGATGCCAAATGATCTGCCAAACTCACATCCTGTCTTATTCTAGTGTATTCTCCATTCAGTCACCAAAGTGATTTTACTAAAGTGCTGGTCCAACTGCATCTCTCCCACACTCAATAAATTCCTGTGGCTCCCTATCAACTCTAAGATCAAACACAAAATGCTTTGTTTGGCATTCGAAGCCCTTCAAGACCTAGCCCTGCCCACCACCTTTCCAGCCTTCCTTCTTAGACCTTACACTTCCTCACCCACGCATTCTTGGATCAGGTGACACGGGCCTTCTTGTTCCAGAAACAAGACACTGTCTCCTACTCTGGGTATTTTCTCTGACTGTCCCCCATGCCTGGAATGGTCTCCTGATCTTTCCTGGTTTCTTTCAAGTCCCAGCTAAAATGCCACCTTCTACAGGAGCTTTTCCCACTAGCCTCTTAATTCTAGTGCCTCACCTCTGGTTGATTATTTTCTATTTATCCTATACAGAGCTCACTGGTACATATTTGCTTACCTGTTGTCTCCTCAATTACACTGTGAGCTCCTTAAGGGCAGGGACTGTCTCTTGCCTTTGTCCCTCCAGAGCTCAGCACAGGTGCCAGGCACTTAATAAATGCTTATTGTCTCACTGTGCTTGTGGTAGGTCCGGTCCTAATTCTCTATGGATTGGTCAAGTGATGGCTGATGGACACCAATGGATCCTGGACCTCTCCTCCCACTCTCAACCTTGTACTGAGCTCAATGATTGAAACTCTTTTACATTTTTAGAGTGAGTCACGGCCCAGACTTGGGCCCTTCCCTGGGGTGGATCTGGTAGACATATTTTTATAATATTAATCACAAATAAAATTTCATGGGAACTATATCAAAACCTCCTCCCACCCCTAAGCCTTGCAATCATGAAGCCTACTCATACACAGTCCACTCTGCAACCAGGCCCAATGCCCTTCGTAGTTTGGCTGAATTTTCAGCTGTTCAAATTTAGCTGATGGGTAAGGGTTGAGTAGAGGTGAAGAGTCACCAAGTAGAATCAGAACATCAAAGTCTTTGAGGGCATCTGGTTCAACCTTCTTGGAATAAGGCATAAACATGTAAAAACCAGTAAGAGTCACAGAGAGCACATTACAAAACATATCTACTAATGCTGTAGAAAGAAGGCTGACTTTGGAACCCTAGGACTGGAATTCAAATCCCACCTCTGCCATTTACTACCAGTGTGATCTTGGTCTCTATGGGTCTGGTTCCTCATCTCTTAAAATGGGGGCAGTGGTAGAGTTTAAGGGGAGATTGGACTGGATAACCTCCACTACCAGCTCTAGGAAGATATATTATATATGTACACACGTACACATATATGCATATATACACACACATACTTTCATACATACATACACATAGAGTCAGATTATTGATATGCGATTACTGACTTGGGCATTTTTAGCCAACTGCTCCTTTGTTAGACAGGAGTGTCAGCTGGGAAGAAGGGAAGCTTTTTCTAGGAACAAGTATGATGTAAATATTTAGAAAAACACAAAAAACCCTTATTTTAAAAAGAAAGAGGGGGAACACATTATTCACACAATGATCCTGCCAGTCAAACAGCTGGTTCATCTTCCATAATAAGGTTGTATTTTAGATAGAGATTCTCATTCATGTGGAATGTATCCCATGTAGTGATTTCCCTGTGTCTAGTACCTACACAATTAGAAACTAGCCCTTCAGAGCAGGGAACCTCAGTACTTGGACATCAGACTCAGAGCAAAAAGCTGGACTCTAATCATTGTTTCAAACCTTTGGACAGAATACAAAATCTATAAAAGGATATGAAGGGGGGAAGGCTGGGGACAAATTGGGGATGATAAACCAATAATTTTAGGTTTTCTAAAAGAGGCATGAAGTATCTCAGGGAAATGTGGTCATTGTTTCTTAATCAATAGCTATAGGAACAGCCAACTCAGCTACCACACACATAAAGCCCCTTTCTTCTGCAGCAGGCAGAGGCCTCACAAGCTTTAAAAACACCCACTTTTTATGAGCCAACAAATTGTTTATGTCCTTTTCCATTGGAGCTATTTGAAGTACAAACATTCCACTTGCAACTGAAGAACAATGGCTGAATTTCACTTTTTTTTTCAAGAAGGGAAGGGAATGAAGAAGGAATAAGCATTTATATAGAATGCATATTATGTGTCAGGGATCATGATAAATGCATAACAAATACCTCATTTGATCCTCACAACAATCCTGTGGAGTAAGTACTGTGATTATCTCTTATTTTACAGCTGAGGAAACTGAGGCAGGCAGAGTGACTTGCCCAAGGTCACATAGCTAGTGAGTGTCTGAGGCTGGATTTGAACTCAGGTCTTCCTGACTCCAAGCCCAGGTCTCTGCCTAGCTGCCTCAAGGACAATGAAGCCATGTGAAGAGGAGGGGTGACATGATGGACTTAGTCCTATCTGTGATCAAGGAAACAATGATCAACCTCATCACTGGATCATCAAGATCACCACCATGATAAAATAGTACTAAGGGGTTACATGCTTCAGCTTCAATCTGGGTGATGCACAAAATGAGCTCACCTGGCACATCATTTGCCCCTGGGAAACTTCAGAAAATTTAGAACTAAACTGGGTTTCATCATCAAATATTTACTGAGCAACTATATGTACAACATGTACTATGCTGGATCCTGGAAGACTGGGAAATAGAGTGAAGAACAAGAACAAACACATATAGCACTTTAAAGTACATATAGAAAACCTTTATAGGTTTGTATATAACCTGTGTATAAATCTATGTGTGTATGTGCAGATGCATAGATTTTATATACATATATATATATACACATACAGACATACATATGTGTATCTATCTATATCTATCAACCTATCATCTACCTACCTATCTATCTACCTACCTACCTACATACATACATACATACATATACGATCCTCACTGCAACTCTGGGAGGTAAATGGCATTATTATAGAGGTTAAATGACTTGCCCAGGGTCATGTAGCTAGTGTCTGAAATTGTATTCAATCTTCCCAGATCCAAGTCAAGTTGGCAGCTTTGGTTAAGCAGTAAGTATTGAATATTGTGCTAAGCCAACAAAAATGCAAACAGAAAGGCAACCTCTGCCCTCGAGGAGCTTATAATCTAATGGGGTGAAGCAACAGAAAAGAGAGCAGAAGAATGAGGGAGGCGGGGGAGGAAGGAGGCTCCAGGTCCAGATGTCTATCTACTCTACTGCCTAGTTGTCCCATTATTATCACAGAGGCATGTGACATGCCCCTCGATTCCCTGTCTTAATAAATGATCCATAATACAATAACGTTCAGCCTAAGTCTTACCACCAGAGCCTCTGAGTTCTGTTCTTTGCCTAGCTTTGGACATTCTGTGGAGAACAGCTGCAAATCCCGGGAAAAGGGCTCGGGGAAATGTGATGGTTAGACTTAAGCTTTGTGGATGCTGCATGTAGAACCAAAGCCAACTGTAAATTGTTCAAATGTCTAAAGAAACATGAGCAACACTAATTTATGGTAAAGAACAACCCTGAAGAGAGATCTTGCGGCAGAGCAGATAAAGAGCTGACCATGGAGCCGGGAAGCCTGCTTTCGAGTCCCTCCTCCGACAGTACTTTGTGATCTTTGTGTGAGTCCCTCAACCTTGGTATTTTAGGCCAGTCTTTTACTGTCAGTTGCAAAGACGGTACTACCTTACGTAGGTAAAGGGAGTTTCTTCCTCCAGGAATTCCTTATATTAATAAAATCACAGGTCCCATGTCTCTCCCCTAACAATCCTGAAGCCATTTCAAGGTTAAGCTCTTCTTTGGGGTTAAAGGGTCCATCTATTTCATATACCATATAGAGGATGTACATAGGCAGAAAGCTTCCACCAATGACGGACATCATGTGTAAGAAATAACATACAAGGCATCAACAAAGAAATCTCATAGGGGAAAGGGAGCCTGAGTCAAAGACTGGTAGATGGCAGCCACCGTTCTTCATTCCAAGCTGAAGTGGTCTGCGTCCACTTCAAATAGCTCCAATGGAAAAGTGTACAAGCAATCTGTTGACTCATAAAAAGTGAGTGTTTCAAAAGTCTGTGAGGCCTCTGCCTGCTGCAGGAGAAAGGGGCTTTACGTATGTGGTAGAAGAGATGGTAGTTGAGGTTGGCTGCTCCTACAGCTACTGATTATGGAACAACGACCACATTTCCTTAGGATACTTTGTGGCTCTTGTAGAAACCCCAAGTGTTATGTTTATACGAACAAAATTTTGAAAAGACCTAGAAAGATGGAATCTCCAACAAACTAAGGGGATCCTTCATGGAGAAACTTCTACAAGGACATGGACAAGTCACTAAGGATGAGAAATCTTGGCTGGGGTGTTGTAATCTGCGTCACTAAATACAAAGCCTTCAGTGATCTACTGAAGCTTCAAAGGAGATCCATCTATATTATTCTTGATATCCTGGGGCATTCTGGACAACACTATCTGATTCTATTAGCAAATATATGTGACCATGAAATCCCAATTAATGATACTCAATTTGCCATATAAATGATTGCTGACCTCAGGAAAGGTTCAAGGTGAGCTCATTATTGTTTCATTGCTCATCAATTCATTAAGAGCTAGATTGTTTCCATAGGTAATCATTCACTTAATTCAAGTAACATTTCATATATATGTATATGTACATATGTATATACATATACACACATAATATATAATACAAACACATAACACACACACACATACAATTTAAGGCTTTCAAGCTTTTTACACACATCATCTCATCTGACCCTTACTATAATCATGTGATGTAGGCACAAGGGGACCATGCTTATTTTGTAGATGAGGAAAGAGGCTCTGATGGAACAAAGGCAGAACAAGAAGGGTAATCCAGTGGAAAGAGCTATTCCTGGAGGCAGAGAAACTCTATTTGAATTCTAATCATGCCACATGCTATGTGTATGACCCTGAGCAAGACCCTTCATCTTTCTAAGCCTTAGCTGCTTCATTTGTAAAAATGAGGGAGCCAGACTAGATGATTTCTAGTCTAAGGTCCCTTCCATTCTTAATCTATGATCCTATAAAATCTCTAGTTCCCAAAAGTCAACAAATGCATCAGGACCTACCTGTGATGGGCCCAGTCCACTGAGGCCTAGAAATGTTATGTGCCTTAATAGATTCAGAAGAGCTCCAGTACATAGCAGAAGTGAGAGGCTGAAGACCACATTTTTAAAAAAATAGAGTTGAGTCCTTCATCGTAATTACTGTTCCTTAATCATGGTTTATTGAATTACTGGTCACTTAAATTATTTACTATATAATTACTGATTGCTAATGTATGAGAAAATTATTATTTTTATAATTATCTTCAATCCCAGCCACCATCACATTTATGTCAGCACAGCCTGAAGACCTCTATGTAAAAGGCTAAAGAGAAATGTAGAGAGGAAACTAGCTTTGTCAAAAACCTAGCTTCTACAGTGGTTTTATCAAGCGGGCTTTTGTCCAGATATTTTGACTTGCCTTCAAGAGTGTAACCAAGGTCAACTTGCTTTCAGTTTTTATTGCCCAACAAAACCCTCTGGTACCTTCCATGATTGTCACTGGATCTTCTTTTTTAGGACGTAAGATATTGGGCCCAAACACTGTAGCAAGGTTCTGGACACTCATCTTGTTTATATTCGAGTGAGCCTGAACTTCATCCAAAAACCTTGAAAAGTCCAAGAAAACAAAGGAATAGAATATTGGTTCCAGATTTACTAGGTACTTCTGTTTCCCCTTGCCCCTCATCCAATAATTATCTATCTCTCTACCCCCATTCTCACATCTATACCCATTATTGCTGGGGGAAAATCCACAACTGACCAATGGAACTTGTCTGATGCAAACAAACAAAAAAAAAGTAAATAATTTACATACTGATCTATTGGCCAACAAGAAATTACTAATCACTGGGGCTTATCATTGGCAATACCCTTCACATTACCCAATGATAGGATTGGGAAAGGGCAGTCTGGGGGTGGCTGAAAACCAGAAGAGGATAAAAAGGCCCACTTCCCTGTCCGAGTTATGACTCTAAAGGTTTCATATTCTTTTTTATTTTTTTGCTTTTTGGGGGGAGGGCAATTGGGGTTAAGTGACTTGCCCAAGGTCACACTGCTAGTTTTTGTGTTAAGTGTCTAAGGCTGGATTTGAACTCAGGTCCTCCTGACTCCAAGGCTGGTGCTCTGTTCACTGCGCCACTCAGCCACCCCCAAGGTTTCATATTCAAGACAGAGGTGATTTTCCAAGATTTTCACCTACTCTTAACCTCCTCCAAGCTTTAATCAAACAACCCTGCTCGGCTTAAGAGAAGATTTGGTTATGTCTTACACGAACACTAGAGCACAACCAAAGAATCTAAAAGCAGGAAGGGAGGTTGGATAAGAGGAACAAAGAGTGCTACAGTTCAGTGAGATGGCTTCATGGGGCACTGGGATGAGAGAGAAATGTCTAGTTTGTTGTTTGGGTCCACTGGCTTTGTGCTTCAGTGTAAGAGAACCGACCTCTCAGTATAGCTAACCAAAGCAATTTAATACCCTCTTGCCAACCCACTCCTGGTGCTACTTACTTGCATATGTACTTGAGAAGGTTATAATTTGCCTGGGGAAGATTTTTCACCTGCTTAGCCAACTCCAGAGTGCCCTTAGAGTCCAAATAGGAAAAAAAAAAAAAACAACACCACACATTATTTAAGGAAGATAATGATTTCACTTTGAATGTACACTGTAGCTTGCTCAGGCTGAGCTGAAGCCAACACAGAATCTCTTAAAAGGTTGGAAGTTTTGATTCTCTCCTCCCATAAGAAGTGGGGAAACTGAGGCTCAGAGCACTGAGAGAAGAGATTTTATTGTCAGAACTCCAGACAACAAACTTGTTTTTTCCCTCCAGTTCTTGCAAGGGAAAAGTCCGGGTCCTCTGAAGAGAAACTTGGGAGTAGGGAGCTACACTGAACTTTCCCCAGGAGTGAGGAAGATGGTCATGCTTAGGACTGGGTTTGTACTTCAGTGAACTGATCCAGAATGCAAGAAGCAAATCCAGAAGAACCACATAGATGGTGGCTCCAATAGCTATAAATGAAAATGATACTATGGACTCTGAATTGTTCGGTTGTTTTTATTCACGTTCAACTCTTCATGACCCCATTTGAGGGTCAGAATAAAGCCCGCCAATCACATGATGGACCACACTTCCCTCCTCTGGGTGGAGATGGAGGACCATGGGTAGTGAAATGTTTCATATAATCTGCTACATTCAGTGAATTGTGCTTAACTGGATTCTTTGTTAAAAGGGAGGATTCTGGGTATATACGTGTATGGGAGAGAGTAGGGTATATATAGAAATGACTATAGTATAAAAAAGGAAAAATCGACTAGACTTTAAAAGAGTCACCAAGGCACAACACCAGTGACTCTAAAAAAAAAGACTGCATTTCTAGAGGAAGCTTGCAAAGTAGGGGGAAGAATGTTATGGAAGGACCCCAGTGTCATTAGAAAAATATTTTTATCATAGTGCGATTATTTGACAAATATGAATTTCCCTCCCCTTCAATTCCCCCACTCCCACTCCAGCTGAAGGACATTTGTAATCCAACCAGGTCCAAAAAGCTCCCAAGACATTCATCTTTCCGAAGAAAATATAAGACCACCTCCATGAAGATCAGGGAGCCCATGGGGCAATCATGTTTGTTGTCTGAATGTGTTGGGGCTGAAGTTGGGGCTCTGTACTCTTTCAAAAAACCAAAGTTAGATGTGAGGCTAAGGACTTATTTGTACATTTGAATTCTGAAAACTTAGATGTTTCCAGTCTCCTTCCACATCTCCAAATAGCCTAGGGTCATTGATCTTGGCAACAAAGAGAAGAACAGAAAACAAAGAACCTTTGTCTCACAATTAGACATTAAGTTCTCTTGCTAAATGTCTGTAGTTTGTACTGGGCCCAAGAGACGGTCCTGCTGGAGCTGTTCCTTTCTGTTAGGAAGCATGGAGTAACCTTTATTTGGGCAGGTTTGTGATGAAAGGAAGGAAATCACAAAATTAATGGGGTTGAGTGGTCAACTAATTCATCCTGTCCTCAGGAGAGAAGATTTCTCTTCTCTTTGTTCTGCCAGTTCATAGACTGGGAGCCCAACCTGGAGCCCTCCTGTCTTCCTTATTCCTAGGGAAAGCTCATAGCAGCTCCCCATTTAAGGATTCTCTCTTCAGAGCTGCTGACTTCCCAAGGACCCAGCATTTTCCCTAGCTGCCAGAAAACCAACTTAGAAAAAAACAACTTGTTAGCCATAACCCTGTCACAAAGCCCCTCGGGAAGAAGCTCTTCATTCCTGCTGCCTACACTTCTCTCCTCTCACCCGTTTCTCTATTTTTTGCAAATCTGTCCTTTGACCTTAGATGAAACTGCCATTTTTCAAGTTACTAACAATTTCCTAATTGCCACAGCTGATGGCCTTCTCTTAATCCTCATTCTTCCCAACCAATCTGCTGCATTTTACTTGATTAGTCACCTTTTTTCCTCCTAGATACCGTCTCCTCTCTGGGTTTCCTGGACAATGTTCTCTCTTGGTTCTCCTATTTGTGATCCATTCCTTTTCAGTCTCCTCTGCTGGCTCATCTTTTTCTACACTCTCTCACTTAGTAATTTACTTCATATCCCTTTCCATGGGTTTAATTATTATCCTTATGTAGACGACTTTCAAATTTATGTGTCTTAGAATCGTAGAATGTAAGAGTTGGAAGGGACCATTGAGTCCTGCCCATATACAACAGGAATCTTTACTACAGCATATCCAACAAGTGATCATGAATGATCTCTAAGGAAGACAAATCCACTCTCTCTTGAGGTGCCCCATGTCATTTCCAGACAGCTCTTATGGTTAGGAGTTTTTGCCTTTCATCTAGCTTGATTCTGACTCTCTATAACTTCCCACCTATTCATTGCTTATGCTCTGGGACCACACAGAACAAGTGTATTTCCTCCCTCCACATGCTAGCCCTTCAAATATTTAAGTCTATAATCATATTTCCCCCTCCCCAACTGCCCACCGTGAGTGGTAAACATGCCCAATTCCTTTAACCAATGCAACCCTAACCTCTCTCTTGAGCACTAGCTGCATCTCCAACAGCCTTTTGGTTATTTTCAATAGGATGTCCCATGGGCATCTTGAACTCTGTATGTCCAAAACTCATGAACTCTTTCCAAATCCACCTCACTTCTGAATTTACTATTATTTGGCAAGGGAACCCTTAGCAGCTGCTATAGTTTGCAACTTTGGGTATTTATCCTTGATGCTTCCCTCTCCTTTGAAGACCCACATATCCTATTGATGTCCAGATCTTACCTTTACTTGCAACCATCATTCCCTCTAATCACATGGCCAATTTCAAGCTCTCATCACGTCTTGCCTGGTTTACTGTAATAACCCAATCGGTCTCCATGCTTCACAATTTTCCCCTCTCCAATCTTCATCAGCACAGCTACAAATGTAGTTTTCCTAAAGCACAATGCCATTCCCTACTTCATAAACTCATTCAGGGCTTCCTATGGTAGCTAGGACCTTAGGAGGTTCTCTGTTTAGCTATTAAAACCTTTTAAAACCTAGCCCCAAACTACCTTCCCAATCTTATCATGTAACACTCTTTCTATATTCTCTAATCCGGTCAAACTAGCCTTCTTACTGGTTCTTGAACATAATGTTTCATCATCTCTCATCTCCACACCTTTGTACTATATCCCTCATGCCTGGATCACCTTCACTTTTACCACTTAGGAGCTTCTGTTTCCTTCAAAAGTCAACTTCAGACACCACATGAAACCTTCCCTGAATAAGAATCACATGCATAGAGCTGTCGCCACCATAACAACAAAGCAAAACCAAAAACTAACCCTTGTATTTACACTTTGAACATACTTATTTATGTAAATGCTGTCTTGTTTAACAAACTCTAAGATCCCTGGGGACAGGGACTGTTTCACTTTTATCTCTGTATCCCCAGCACCTAGCACAATACGAAGGCACACAGTAAGCGCTTAATGAATGCTGGCTGGCTGACTGAAGCAAGACCAGACTGATGACTGCTGGGTAACCAGGCTTTTCTTAAAGTAACTCCAAGAGTTAGAGCTACCTAAGCTAAGACAATTTCCAAAGCCTAGCTTTTGAAGCTTTTCTCCTCTAGCTCTTTAATCCTGGGCTTATGTTACCAGTCTTATGATCCTATCTTCCTATAAATGTCTAACCTAAGGCCTTCCCCAATTATTGCTTCTCATTCTGACTTCAGCAATTGTTCCTTACCTGAGCAAGGCTGTTGGCCAGGAAGAACTTCCAACAAGATAGCAAGAAAAAGGCCCACTGACCTCACTCTCATCCTTTGAGAGCAGCTGGGCACAGGAGAGGAAATCTTCATATTTCGCAAAGGGGATGACAGGCTCAGGCAACTCCCGGAGATAGAGTTTCAATAGGGAAGCAACTGTGTGGACGTCCGTTGTGCTGTGAGGAGAGCAGAAGAGAAAGAGTCAAAGGCCATTTTAATTCTGTTCATGCTCAAAGAGAGAGATGGGGCAAAGAGAGAACACTAGCAGCCATGTCAAGGAAAACCTCCCAGCCTAGGAAAGGGAAACTCCTGGAGGAAGACCTTGGGCCAAGTGGACAGGCATTTGCCCAAACCCACAAGTGTCCCATTAGCTGGCACATCACATTCACCTCCTTTGCAGCCTAAATCTCTCTTGCTCACACCTTTGTCTATTAGACCGTACACACCTCTAGAGCATGGACTGGACTGTACTTACTGTCATGATGCCCAGACAGAATATAAACAATGTATTTGAGTCGGTGGAGGCAATCATGATGGAGTAATCAGTGGAGAGGGGAAGGTGGGACTATAATTCCTCATCAGCCATTTCAATTCCTTCTTCTCTTTTCAATCAATATGAGAACATAAATATAAGGAAGCTTACAGAGAGCTCTGAGAACCTGGAAAACAAATGTTTTCCACCTACAGGAGCCTGGAGGAGGGAGAGAGAAGAGAAAAGGGAGGTACTTCATGTACCACCTGGCGCTCTGGGCATGTGGAAATCACGGCAAGATGATAATTAGCAGCTGTTGCCAGGAGCTTAAGGCCCAGTGTTTCCTGTGCCTGAGCCCTTGGCCTCCAGTCATCTGGGCACATCCTCCACTCAGGCCTTAAGGGCACCCACTCTTTCATGTGGAGCTGGCCACACAGGCTGATAATGGGCTCCTTGGTAGGCCCACTCACTCTGGTCCTTGACAGGACCCAAGCTCTTGGATCAAAGGGGCTTTTTCCTCCAGGGAGTTTGATGGGCTTGTTTCTCTTAAGTAACCCAGGTCAGGAAAATTCAACAGTCTTTATACAAAGCTGGACATGTGGAAGGAACTGGGCTCCAACTACAGAGATCAGTGCCATGGTTCCCTTCAGGTCAGCACCAGGTTGATGTCAAACTGCTCCCCCCTAAGCTCCTTTGTCCCTGATGGCTTGGTCATCAAATGCCAACCCCACCCTTCAAAGGCCTTCAAATGGAGTGAAGGTGACCCCCCCCCCCCTTAATCTGAGGGTCTCCTAACACGTTTCTAGCACCACTATTCTGTACTGCCTCCTGAGTATGTTTGCGTTCAATGCTTCGGTTTCTAAGCCATCACAGAATCCAATTTCTCAGTGATTCAATTTTTTGGATCCTAGGCGTCATGAGCACAGAAACTGACCCTACATCCAGGGGCCTCCTGAGGCTACAAGATTCAACTCTCCTGCCTCTAGACCAGCGGTTCTCAACCTCTGGGTCATGACCCCTTTGGGGGGGTCGAATGGGATCACCTAAGACCATTGGAAAACATATATTTCCGATGGTCTTAGGAACCAAGACACCACTCCTCTATCTGTCTCCAGGCAGGTCTGCCCACGTTTGAGTATTAAAGGGTCATGGCATTAGGAAGGTTGAAAACCACTGCTCTAGACCGTTAAATACGTATAGTAAGGGTCAAAGACCTGGGTTGAATCCTGGGGCAGCTAGACATTGGGGCTGCGTGGAAGTTATCATGATGCTTCGGTACTCCAGTTCTGTGAATTGGCTTCTCTGGGTCATTTCTAACCCTCTGCCAAAAGCAATGACATTACCTTGCCAAGCAATGGGTGAATACCAGGAAGGTAAAGAAACAATGTTACAGAGACCTGATCCTAACATTGTGACTTTCTTTCCTCTCTAGGTAACTATTTCTAAATAAATGAGGGAGGGCAGATGTGGATTCCAGGGGGACCAGAAATGAGCAGTGAGACTAGCTCCCTTGCTTCCTGAGCCTAGAAATAGTTGTGTAAAGATGGCAGTAGAGCTGTGTAGAGAGCTGCCCAGTGGTGAACCAGGGGCGTGACTTCCATCTCTGATTCCCTCATTACAATGTAATCTTTTCTTGAGAATAGACTGTTTCACCCTGTATCTGTGTACCCCTAGCCCTGGTAGCACAGTGCCTGGAAGAAAACAGATGCTTCATAAATGAAAGTTGACTGACTCCTGGCTACCTCAGTCCATTCTGCCTCAGACAGAAAGCATCACTAGGCCAGAGTGATGGCTAACCCCCTGACCCTGTGTAAATAGGACCCAGATCCAACCACTTCAGGAGACCTAAGGCTCTTGCCTGTACAAAGTGACTAAGTTGCTTCTCCCCTAAAGATGGTTGAAGGACAGCTTTCTGGCCTGCTAGGAAGGCAAATTCCAACCCCTCCCAGACTCCCTGTTCTTCCAGGTCCTCTGCTATGCCTACAAATAGTCTCCCATGCCATTCTCCTTCCAAAGGCCCTGCCTGGTCTGCTTGTAAAAACATTGTAGGGGTGGCTAGGTGGCACAGTGAACAGAGCACCGGATCTGGAGTCAGGAGAACCCGAGTTCAAATCCGGCCTCAGACACTTAACACAAAAACTAGCTGTGTGACCTTGGGCAAGTCACTTAACCCCAACTGCCCACCAAAAAGCAAAAAAAAAAAAAAAATTTAAAAATAAAAACACCAAAACACTGTGACAATTTGGTAAGCCTGCTGATGACCCCCCCCCCCCCATTTGCTTGCTTCTCTCCATATATCACGTGCCCAGTGGAACCCATTCTGTTTAAAGCTTCTCAAAGCTCTGATCACTCAAAGGACAGAGTGCCAAGTCCCTTCACTTATTCTGGTTTGGCACCTACCACATTATTGGTATATAAGCCATCTTCTTTTTACTGACACGTGTTTTCTGCTTTGGGCTCAGCGTCTAGGTGATACAGCTGATGTCACAGCAGGAACACGGTGACATCAGCAGTTGTTTGCCAATACAGAGGGAGAGCCAGTAAATGGCTAGGCCAGGGGAGAATGGAATAAACCTTTCAAATTCAAGATTTTGTCAGGATAGGGGTTCCCCCTGCTGATACAGATCACATGTTCACTTGGTACTTTATCAGAAAGGCTGCCAGAATTGGTGTGGGAGGAAAAATCCAATATTCTGCAACCAACCTGGTGGCAAGCTGCTCCGAAGTTAATGAGACTGGTCCTTGGACAACAGATAGTCTGTTGCCAGGCCTGCACTTGAAAATTTCCCAGCGCAGCAGGACCTGTCAAAACTTGTGCTCCACAGACAAAGCCTTTGATACAGAAATATATTTTTATTGGTCAGACCTGTGATTTCATCAGCAGGTGGAATTCCTAGTGCTCAAATCCCTCTACTGACACATACTGGCAACTTATCTGAAATGTACAGTCTTTGAAAGCCCCTCAGAGATAGTGGAAATTAAAGGTGAGTAAAATTGTCCATGTGTATGCAATTCTAGTGACCTTGAGGCAACAGTAAAGAAAATAGAGAAGTCCCACCTACACAAGGTATAATTCTCCAAAGAAAAAGTACTTGAGAAAATGGCAAATGACTGGTGAATTGTTTGCTCCTCTTGATATAACTATTTACAGTAGCCCTACAGATGAGGCTTTGTTATTACCAATCGTTATTACCATTTTGGAGAACCAGAAATCAATCAACAGACAATTATTAAGCACCTACTTCTGGCCAGGCACTGTGCTAAGAGCTTCAGTTAAAAAAAAAAGCAAAGATAATCCTTGTCTTCAAGGAGCTTACAATCAAATGGGAGAGACAATCTGCTAACCAAGCAAGCTACATGCAGGATAAATAGGAAATAATTAAGAGAGGAAAAGCACTGGAATTAAGTGTGGTTAGGGAAAGCTCCCAGTAGCTGGCAGGATTTTATTTGGGACTTAGAGGAAAAGCTCAATGAGATGAAGGAGTTCACTCAAGGGTAAAAAGAGGTAAGAAATGACACAGGTAGGACCCGCACATGACCCACGTATTTGGACTCCAAAGCTGAAAAGAGACAATGGTCATTACTCATTCGTTCTTCCATGCACTAATCAATTGTTTTTGTTTTTGTTTTTTTGCTATTTGGAGGAGGAAGGCAGGGCAATTGGGGTTAAGTGACTTGCCCAAGGTCACATAGCTAGTAAGTGTTAAGTGTCTGAGGCTGGATTTGAACTCAGGTCCTCCTGACTCCAGGGTCAGTGCTCTATTCGTTGCAATACCTAGTCACCCCAATGTAACAATCTTTTAAGTTCTGTGCTAGAAGTTAGGGAGAAAAAGGGACAATAAATCCAGTTTCCACCCTCCAGGAACTTGCACACTTCTGGAGCAGATAATAAATGCACAGATAAGTAAACACTAAACATATGCAAAGTAAAAAGAGGTAGCCATAGCACACAGAGCATGGATTATAGGATCAGGGGACCTAGATTCAAATCCTGACTTCAGGTGACTTTGGTTAAATCACTGATCACCCTCTGCAGGTAAGAAGCATTTATTAAGTGCTTACTACATGCCAAGCACTGTGCTAAACACTGGGGATGCAAACACAAGCAAAAGCTTATATTCTAATATGGAAGAAAACACACAAAAAGAAGGGGAAAGAAAATCAGGTGTGGACAGGGGAAGGAAAAAGGTACTTGTATGAGGTGATGGTGTAATGTCCAGGAAGTCCAAAGCACAACCAGAAGCAGACTAAAGATTGGCCAGGCTGGGCCCCTCTCCAAAATGGTGGAATTCACCAATGAGAGGGGACTGGGATGGAAGATGGGTGTTCCAGGGTAACGAACCCTTAGCTTCCTCATGTATAAGATATTAAAGCTGAGCCAGATGGCCCCTGAGGTCCCTTCCAGCTTTTGTATCTGTGATCTTAAACACAAAGAAACTTCAGAATAGGAGTCCCTAGCAGTTCTGGGGTGGGGGAAGTAGGAAAGGGAGGATGAAGTTTAGCATCAGCCTCTTGGACAGGCCCAATAGAAGAGGCCTCTTTTAAGAGGTAGCCCTCAAGCCGAGTCTTTCCATCACCAATGGAGCAAGCAAAGTATGTTTATTTTCCTATCCAGCTAGTTGCAGAATGACCTTACAGAAAAGCTGAAGTCATTGAAACACTTTGGTGGTGCTGTTGTTCAGTTGGGTCTCTTGGTGACCCTGTGGACCACAGCACACCAGTGAAGTCCATGGGATTTTCTGACAAAGGGACTGGAGTGATTTGCCATTTCCTTCTCCAAAGGCAAACAGAGGTTTAAATTATTTTCCCAGTGTCACACAACTAGTAAGTGTCTGAGGTCATATTTGAACTTGGGCCTTCCTCACTCCAGGCCCAGCACTTCATTCACTAAGCCACGTAGCTGCCTACTAAAACACCTACTGCCATTCAAAATAAAGAAACATCCAAAGCTAATATAGTAGTACCAGGCAGTGATGGGCTGAACAAAGAAAATGGAAACATCCAGTTCATTCATTTAAACAGAAATCCAGATAAATCTAGGATACACTGCGGGAGGTTGGAGGGAGGGTAAATTCACAGATAAACTAACTGCATGTTCAGATAAGGGAGGCCTGGATAAAAATCAGGTTCTTCTAAGGCCAGAGGTAAGCTCTAAGGAAAGCACCAGATTATCAGCCTCCATGTCTGAATTCCTCTCTTAGTAAAAGTAGCAAGTTTCACCTGAGATGACCAGGTTATAAAGCCACAAGTCATGGGTCAGGGAAGAGCTGAAATGAGAGATGAAGTATCCTCCCACCACCTATAGGGAATCTTGCCCAACAGCTGGCTGGAGGTTTTCTGTGCTGTCTCTCATTTTTCCTCCCATAACTGAGAGCATGACTATTAGTCATGCTCTGCTGTTCTGCCATGGCAGGGATAGAGCCTAGCATGGCAGAAGACAGTAGGAAGCAGGGGAATCTAGGATGGGCTTAACGGATATACAGGAAACCCCAGATCTCAAATTGTGAAAGTTTCCTTTGCTTCTCTCTTATGTCCCAGGGCAATAAGTACAAAACTGGGCAAACATCAGGTGCTTAATAAATACATGTTTGACTGCTTGACAATGGATGAAATCCTAGAGTACATCTTGCTAGCTTCAGCCCCAGTGATCAGGAAGTGCACAGAAAACAGGTTTCCTGGTCTTCTACCTCCAGCTCCATCACAGCCTCACCCCTGTGGGCCAGGAGCAGTGACCTCACTTTACTCAGTCCACAGTCAATTATCCCTCTCAGCAGCAAGGGAATGTGCCCTCTTTCAAGGCAGCTCCACTTCTGATTCAATGGCAGAACAAATATTGACTGTCTTGTAGAATCAAAGAGAGGAGGTCAGGGGGTGGGTGGGAATGAGGAGAATGTCTTCAGTTCAAGTCTTAAAAGCCTTGTGGGCTTTTGTTTCCTAAAGAAGTCAGTACTTGGCTTGTTCAAGGAATGATTAACTATAAGCCATGGGTAAAGGGAATGAAGGGGGTCTGGGTGAGGTGTTGTTGTGTAACTGGCAAGCTCTTCCTTTCTCTGACAATTCCTTAAGGTTAAGTCAGTGGAAAAAAATGAAATGATCCACTTTCATTCTAATCCAATGAAGATAATGAGCCAATATGGAGACACCTGTTAACTTACAACTAGAAGCTGAAGAGCTCCATCCAAGTATTTAAGGGCTCTTGAGGGTATAAGGATGGCCTGGAAATAGTGGATCTTGACAAATGACATTTGCTTTTAGTAACCACAAAGGCATCCTTTTTGAAAGGGCTGAAAGAACCTTGATGTGACTCAATCATTGGCCCTTTGGCATGAAGGGACCCCCAAACTCCATGCAAAGTCACTATCACAGTGTCCTGTCCTGGGAGTCACCTGGAAGATTTGGTAATGACAAGCACATGGGCAGGTACTAGTAACAAGATGTAGGTATCATGGAAAGGAATAGACTTCAGCCAAGTGGATGAAAAAGACATATACATTGTTTCCTTGATGGGATTCCTGGGTTGCTGATACGTTATTGTATAGAGAAAAAGCAATTTCTCTTCAAATACTTTCTGAGGGTTTGGGAAGATTAACAGCAAAACAGAACTCCTTTAGATTGTCTATCGGTGAAAGCCACAGCAGAGTACCTCTATTATATCAGACAATTCAGATGTCATGTAAAGGTGGGGAAGGTGTAACCATATGTCTTTTACCTACTTCTGCCTCAGTGACTATGAATATTTCTGAGTCCAATGACTTATAGTATCATAGAATTATGGATCCAGAACTTGAAGGGCCCTTAGACGTTCAACCTTTTCATTTTACAGATAAGGAAACTGAGGCCAAGGAAGGTTGTAATGTTAATGGCAGTTAAAGATCTTCCTTGCCCATTAATAGGCCTCACATGGAGCCCAAGAAGAGAAGCTTGATTAGGGGAGGCTTGTTTTTCATGAAGGCCCACACCTTTTGTTACTTTGTAATTAGCTAGTGGGTTATGAGGGTTGTGATGCCTTCTGACTCTGAAGAAGGGTATATATACTCTGAGGTGAGGTTTTGCTTTGGAGTTCACTCACTGGAAGAGTATTCTTGTGATACACAGGACCAGATAAAACTCTGGGTAGCCATTAAGAAGTCCCTTGGCTTTCAAAAACCCAGATGTTGATGTTTCTCTCTCTGGTAACTATATATGTATTGCCTTGGTCAGACAGCTGGATCTGTCTGTTGATCAGTGCTAATTTCTCAGACAGTCAGAAGCCCTGTCTGTTGGGTCTTTATTTATCAGCTTCTATTTTCTCTGTTGGTATATATAATTAAAAATAAGATTGTTGACCCCTTTAAAGTTGTTTTCTTTAGTAAAGCAGATTCAAGAACCTGTGCTAGCAGCCATCCTGGATGTACCGGAGTGGTTGCCACTATAGAGGTCTAGTGACTTTCTCATGGTAAGTAGTATCAGAGGTAATATTTGGATCTAGGTCCTTTTGAAACCTTGAAGTCAATGCTCTTTTCAATGTATGAAAAACAGAGTTGAAAGTGATCTCAGATTCTCTTATCTGAACAAAACTCCCCTCTCTAAAATAAAATCCTCAATGGTCTTTCAGACTCTGACCAAAGATCTCCAGTGAAGAGAACCTAATACAATAGAAGGTTATGTCTTCCCTTTTGGATGAATGTTGAGATAAAGAAGTGCTTCCTTATTCCCTCTCTAAAGTTGCTTCTCTGCTCTGAGACTGAGGAGAACAAATCTAATTCCTCTCTTAGATGGTGGCACTTCAGATATTTGAACACAGCTATCATTACACTCCACCTTAGGTTTTCTTTTATTCATGCTAAATACTCCTTATTCTTTCAACAGCCTGGCTTAAGTCATACATTATGAACAGCCAGCAAGACTCTCCAGCTGGAATCTCTCAGACATGACTGAAGATGCCCAGGGCCGGGAAAGAATCAAGTGATGTGATGGATGAGGTGCCCAGCAAACTTTAAGCAGAAATTATAACTAGGAAGTTGCTTTATAGCTTGGGGTGTTTATATATTGCCATGAGATATAAGTAACAACCAAAGTGAACGACATTTTAGCATAAGAAGGATGATCTCCTTTGGTGTCCAAAAGCCTCTCCTAGCTCTAAATACTTTTTCTCCCTCAACCAAGAAGTGTCTGGCTGGTTGATCGCTTTGCCTTTGTATCTGCTCTATTCATCAGCATGTCCTCTGTGCTGCTAGGTATATGACCTTTGACAAGTCTCCCTTCTTTTCTAAGCCTCTGCTTTATGCTTTGTAAAATGGGGGGAGCAAATGATCAGAAGACCCCTTCTAGCTCTGATATTTAATCCACAATTCTTTAGCTCTGTGGTCTCCCTTTCTTCTGTAAGTCATGTGTTGCTTTACTCTTATATGACACAGTCTCTCATCTTCTTTCCTAAGTCAGAGACTGAAAACTTTTACAAGTCATCACATGTTTAAACTAAGCTTGAAAACAAAACTGCATCTGAACCTTTTCCCAGCTTCACACAAACCTCAAAACTAAGCTTGGTGCTAAGTGCTCAAAGACCTTCATTTCAAATTTGAGAACAAATGGCTGACTCATGGTCTCAAGCTTAAGTACTGTGTCAACAATCATTCAAAGAGCAACAAGATGGTGGTCAGACTATGGGAAAGAGCAGAAAGAGCTCAAAACTAGGAGTCAGGAGGCCTGGGTTCTAACTCCAGCTCTGTGACTTCCTAGCTATGTCCCCACTGGTAATGTGTTTGTTAAATATGGAAATGATCTGAAGCTGAGTTTGTTAGCTCATACAATGAAGCCATGTCCAAAAAGACCTTGATGGGCCAGAATGATGGGACATACCAAAATGAAAAATGATGCAATTATTTTCTTCAAAGAAGTTGGTCTAATGGGGGAGAAGATGTGACATGTCTAATAATATATACAATACAGAAAAAGATAACGTGATACAGAGGAGGGATAGACAAAGTGCTCTAGAAACATTTGAGGAAGAAGAAATCCTTTTTAGTTGGGGGAGTAGGAAAACCAACAATTATATACTGGTCACTATCATTCAGTTATTTAGGATAATCTCAAAAGTTATTATGGCTAGGGGGCAGCTAGGTGGTACAGTAGATAGAGCACCAGTCCTGCAGTCACAAGAAATTGAGTTCAAATCTGGCCTCAGACACTTACTAGCTGTGTGATCCTAGGTAAGTCACTTAACCCCCACCTCCCTCCAAAAAAAAAAACCCCAAAACAAAAACAAAAAAATCCAAAACAAAAAAGTTATTATTGACTAGAAAAAAAAACCCACTTGGTATGGCCAACCTGGTGGTGATGAGTCTCCAAATTTATCTAGGTTGGTTCTCAGAGTTCTCAGAGCCAAAGACACAGTCAGTCTCTAGGTCTTACCAAGCTAGAATTAGATTTTTGGTATAGGGCCAGATATGCTCCCCAGCATAAACTTTTAAGAACTGAAATCGAGTAACCATCAAACCAGTTGAAAGGGGAGATTTTATATAAAAATATATACGTGGATGTCTAAAGGACCTAAAATTTTTGTTGCTGTGGAAATTCCTTACATTGAGTCTGGAACTCATCAATCAGTTGAGACAATTGCCAAAGGCTCAAAGAGACTTCTGGCCTCAACTCCAACACTATCTGATATACAACAATGTCCTTCATAGTCATGTGAGGTATTACTCTTATTTTTACATTAATTTGCTGCTGTTTTTTCTTCTGGCTGCCATGTTCCTCACTGGCCTAATGGGCCATCAGAAGTCCTTCATAAGGTATTTAAAGGAACACATTGAATATTCTTTGAAAATCTTATACTGTGTGGCCTCTTCCAGCTGATTTAACAACTAAAACTCACCTGTCAAACAGTGGTTTCTCTCCACAATCAAATGAATCCTGTAAATCCTTGACTAAGTTGGCTTGACCAGGCATTCGGAAGAGTCCTTCCTCTGTGAGTCCTCGTTCCCGGATGAAGTCCACACATTGTTCCACCAGCAGTGGGGCCAGGCGATGGCCATACTTCCTCTCGTATTGCACAGTATCTTCCAAACGCTGCCCAAAGATGCCTGGAGCAGGGACAGAATAACCCCCACACCCAGTGTTAGCTCTTTTTTCTTTCTTTTTTTTTAAAAGTAGAAAGAACAATGGTTTTGGATTCAAAAAACCTGGAATCCTGGTTTTGACTCTACTAGCCATGTGACCTTAAAAACAAGTTGCTTTGTTGACCTAAACTTCATTTTCTTCATCTGTAAAATGGGGATAATGAATACCTGTAGTACTTGCCTCACAAAGTTGTTGTGAGGTTCAAATGGGATAAAATGTGTAAAGTGAATTTTAAACTCAAAGTACTATATAAAATAATTTTTTCCCCTTTCTCTCACCTAATGATGGAAGGTTACGGAGAAAGGAAAAAAACAACAATGAAAAAAAGATCTGGTTAAGGGTCAACAGAAGAAACAAATGAAGAATGCAGCAGCAGAGGACAGTGAACTACAGAAGCCAATGAGGCCCTTAGGCCAGTGGAAGGTGGGACAATTTGTATTTAACACTATCTGTTCCAAGCCTTCTCTGATTTCCAGGGTCACTGACTTTGGAGTTAAAGTGGCCTCAGTGACTATCAACAGTGTTCCCACTGTAACATACTTGACTCATGACCAACCAGCCTCTCCTTGAAGACTTCCAGTGAGGAGGAACCTACCCACTTTTGGAAACTTCACTTGGTAAAAGATTTTCCTGCAATCAGGTCTCAATTTGCCTATTTGCTGCTTCCACCTGAGATGAATGAAAAACCTAAGAGACAGAGTTTCTGTATAAAATGGAGCTACTGAATGCCTTAATATACTTCTAGAAAAGGAGGTTCCACAGACAGGTGAAAATCAACTCTGATAGGTGAACAATCAATGAGGGGGTGGACTTTCAAATGAGGAGATGAGCTGAAAGCGGTTCAGCTCTTCTTGCAGAGAACAGAGTCAGCTGCGTCCGGCAATATGGAAAAAGGAATCCATCTCTATTCAGACTACTCTGGTTAGTTTTCTCCTTTATTTATAAGCTGGGTCACCCTAAATTCTAATGAAGGGGTGCAAGGGCATAATCTTAATGCTTTATGACTGGAATTCACCTAGATCCAGTTTACACTCTAGACTGAAGTAAGGTCTCCTAGTTGGGTGGGGTTCCACCAAGTTCACGAAGCATGCACCCTGAGTATTAGGTCAATCTCATTTATCAGCCTTATCCTTTGGAGACTCTGTGAATGACCTACAAAGGCTGGTCTCTGAATGAAGAAATAGAGAGGTAAAAACAATCCTAATTTAATAACTGGCTAGTAATATAATAGAAAAATAATCACTTCTCTCATGTCTGTTACTCCTGGTTCTGCCTTCTGGGAACAAACAGAACAAACCTAATCCTTCCACTTGAGGACAGTCCTTCAAACACTGGAAGGAAGCTGAGTCTTTTCTTTTCCAGGCTAAACCTCCTCTTTTCCTTTAAGCATTGCTCCCATGGCTTGGACTCAAGGCCCTCACATCCTCACTGTCCTCTCCCGGATGCTCTCCAGCTTGTCCAAAACTTTAAACTGTAGCACCCAGATCTGAACAGAAGACTCTCAAGAGGTGGGTCTGACTATGGCACTGTACAGAGAGAGACTAGCATTGCCAGCTCATTTCAGAAAATGATGACTTTCTTAATGTTGCCCAAGACCTTGGTGGAAGCAACATTGCCCTGCTGACTTCCACTGAACTTTCAGCCCATTAAAACTCTGACCTTTTTTTAAATAAACCACTGTCTGGCCATGAGTCCCTCAACATATGCTAGTGAACTTGATTGTTTTGAAAATGAATGTGAGGCTTTATACTTATCCTTGCTGAATTTCACCTTATTAGACTGAGCCCAACATTCTAGCGAAAAGTGTCAAACTTATGGCCCATAGACAACACTTCTGAGTGTGGTCTGATCCAGATTAAAATGTAATTCAGAAATATTTAACAAAATGAAAAAAAACACAATAAAACAAATAATATTACATTTAAAAACTAAACCAACACGTGGCCTGCTGAGATCTTCATATACCTATTAGCGACCCCCATGTCTAATCAGAATTGACAGCACTGCCCTAGCCTATGAGGATTTTTTTGAACTCTGATACAATCATCTAGTGTGTTCGCTGCCCCTCCCAGATTTGTGCCATCTGCAAAAGTGATGACCGTGCCAGCGATACCTTTATCTAAGTCATTGATGTAAATGTTAAATATGCAGAACCCTGGGGCACTCACCCCAGTGGAGACTTCCTGACAAGCTGACACGGAACCCATTATTCTCTGGCTCCTGCGATTCAAATTATTATGAATGCATCTAATTGTATTATTATCCCATCCACATCTCCCCATTTTTTCACAAGAATAGTGTGATATGCTTTGTCAACTACTTGCTAAGATCTAGGTTAGCTTCATTTGCAGCAATCCCTTGATCTAAGAAAGTGATGTTGACTGGGCATGACTTCACTTGCTCTGGAAAAAGCCACATTAGCATTTTGTGATCACCACTTTTCTAGCTGTTCACCAACCACCTCTTTAATGTTCCAATCTAGAATTTTCCCAGGCATCAAACTAAGCTCACTGAACTATAGTTTTCAGTTTCTGTTCTTTCCCCATTTTTGAAATCAACTCATTTGTCTTTTGTCAACACTATCCATTTTCTATGGACTTCCAAATATCAGTGACAGTGTCACAGGAGTCACATCTGTTGTCTTTCATTTCCCAAGGATGGAGTTCTTCTGGGCCGGGTAACCTGTATTCATCAAAGGCAACTAGGTGCTCTCTTATCATGTCCTTATTTATCTTGAGTATCACCTCCCTGTTGGTCATTTTTGTTCATTTCCAGTGCAAAGATCATTCTCCTTAGTAAGAAAAGAATAAAAATAAGGATTAAGCAGCTCTTCTTTTTGTTGTCGGTTATTTTTGTCTCTTCCAACCTAAAACTTCTTTAATCTTCCTCTTTTCTCCAATATCTAAACAACAGCAACCCTTTCTCCTGTCTTTAGCTTCCCCATTAGCCCCAGTTCATTCTGACCATTAGTACTCCTGACACTAATTTTCCAGGACCGTAACATGTATCATAGTTAACCTATTATTAGCTGTTCCTTCCATCATTTATCCATAGCTTTTAAAAACCTAAGTTGATTTGTTCTGCAAATCTTCCCTTATCCTATTCCACAAAGACTTTTATCTCCTTCTTCTTTATACCCTCCCTCTTCAATCCAGGTCTGATGAGAATAAGGTTTTAGCACTCCAGCCCTCCAAGCCATCCTCCAGTGTGACAGTTCTTCCACTAACATCCCATTTGCATGAGATAACTGCTCCATTTTACCTCTCCCTGTCCAGTTTCATTTTTTAGGATTGCCCCTTCACAGCCAACACCAAGTCTTCAATCTATGTATGCTCTTTCAAACTACCCAAATAGTGACAACATTCTTAAGTGTTACAGATGTTTTTTTCCATATAAGAAGTAAATAGTCTGACCTTATTAAATCCTTTATAATTGTTCTTTGATGTTTATCTTTTTATGTTTCTCCTGGATTTTATAGGTCAAATTTTCTATTCAGTTCTGGTCTTTCTGTCACAAACACTTGAAAGTCCTTTACTTCATTAAATATACATTTTTCTCTCATTCAAGATTATATCCAGCTTTGCTGAGTAAGTTATTCTTGTTTACAAACCCAACTCCTTTACTCTCTAGAATATGATTTTCCATGCTCTTGGTCTTTTAATGTACACATTGCTACCATGTTATCCTGACTATAGCTCCACAGTATTCATTTTCCTATTTGCTTGTAGTATTTTCTCCTTAACCTGGGAGTTTTGAAATTTGGCTATAATGTTCCTGTGAGTTTTGATCTTGGGACCTCTAGCAGGGGGTGATTGGTGGATTTCTTCCATTTCTATTTTATCCCCTCATTCTAAAACTTCAGGACAATTTTACTTAACAATTTCTTGAAGTACTGTGTCTAGACTTTTTTTTTAAAAAATCATAACTTTCAGGCAGTCCAACAATTCTCCAGATCACTTGTTTTTCTAATGAGATGTTTCACATTCTCTTCTGTTTTTTCATTCTTTTGTCTTATTATTTCTTGGTGTCTTAGCTTCTCCTTGCCCAATTTTAATTTTTAAGGAGTTACTTTTATTAAGTTTTTGGATCTCTTTTTCCAATTGGTTGACCTTTTCATATTTTTCTTTATTTTCTTTCATTATTCTTATTTTTTCTCCAATTTTTCTTCAACATCTCTTATTTGATTTTTAAATTCCTGTTCAAGCTCTTCAAAGAACTCTTTTTGGGCTTGTGACCATTTGATATTTTTCTTTGAAACAGAAGTAGCTATTTTAACTTCACTATCTTCTGGATACAAACACAGATCTTCTCCATCACCATAGTAACTATCTATGGTCAAGTTCTTTCTCTTTTGCTTACTCATTTTTTAGTGACTTATTTCTTGGTTGTTAACTTTGTATTTATGGTTGAACTCTAGTCCCAAAATATAGGGGATAATATCTCAGGCTTCAGATCTTTTGTATTGTTGCTTCCTGACCTCTATTTGGATACCTAATCTCAGGTACTCCTATATGCCCCTGAGCTATGGCCAGGGCCCCCAGAAAAGCTGTCATAGCAAAACATACTTACTCTCTGTGGTCCCTCTCATGGCTGCAAGCTTCAGCTCGTTCCTCTGGCCTGGAACTAGAACTAGGGACTCTACTCCTACAAATGCCCACAACTAGCAGGGTCCCCACCCTTCTACTATAGCACTCACTGGAGTATGCTCCCTCCTCCTCATCCACAGCCAGAGCCTGGGGCCATGTCTGCTCAGTGAACCTGGGCTGGAGTCCTGCACCTACATCTTTCCCTGATCAGCCATATGACCCCCACATAGTCCACGGGGCAAAAGTTCCTAAAGCTGAAGCTGCTGACTCACCCCCACCCCCACCACACATACACAGCTGCCCCTCGGGCTTGTTTGTTGATTTGGCAGTATCTGCCCAGAGGTATATGTTCTTCAATCAGACCAAACCACCACTTGGTAAATCTGATCTTTCCCAAAGTCCTCCCCAAGTTGTAGTTGTCTTAGGTGGAAAACTGCTTTATCTAGATTTTTAATTATTTCTGCCACTCCAAGTTCATAATTATTTTAACTTGTTTGTGTGGGAATTTGGAAGAGCTAAGTAATTTCCTGTCTTATTTTGCCATCTTCCCAGAATCCTTTCCCCAAACTAAGTCGATTTGTGAGTTCACTGTGTATTCCACATCAGTCTCTTTAGCCAATTCATGTTTGTTTGTTTGTTTTCTTGGGGGCAGGGGGGACACACTGGAATGATATTTTTTTTACTTCATTCTTAAGGGTTTCCTACCCTTTCTGGCTTGACTTTTCCTATAGAATTTTAATCCATAGAAATTTTCTTGTTCTTTGTCTGAATCCCATTTGAAATATGCTTTCCTGAAATTTAAGGTGCATGTTAACACTATGCCTGGTTTTTCCTCCACTCAGTCACAAACTGTAGGAGGAAAAGACCATTATTTACACACAATATTTCTATTGTTTCCAATCCAACAACCAGTCCAGTCCTGATAATGAAAATCATATCCAACATAGAATTTTCCCTAACAAGGGGAGGGAAAATGAGTCTTCTACTTTTAAGGGATGAAGTTATTAATTAGGCAAGGCTACTCAAGTAGATTTCAAGATAACTGAAGTCTCATCACTACTATATGCCTCCATGTCAGGCTTGTGATCTGTTTTCCTAAAATATCACTTATTTTCTCTCTCTGTCTAGGTGGTCTGTAGCACACTGTAAGGGACAAAATAAATTGTTTCTCCATCAATCTTCATCCAAAGGTATTCCTCCATGTTTTCTGCCTCAGGTTCCTGGATTTCCTCACATTGTAAACTTATAAAGAAAAACAAGTTATACCTGAAAGATCTGCAGTTTCATGTCCAACCTACTTTTTTTTCCCAGTGATGTGTGCATACATGCACATTTTATTTAGTGTTAAGTTAAAATAAATTAATGTATTTTTATAAATTGTGCACACACACACACACACACACACACACACACACACACACGGGATCTCCAAAGTCTTACTTTATCATTAAAACTTCTATAATTCCCTGGATAATGACCTAGGCATGGATCTGGAACTAAGTATAGGCAAGGTAGATAGCTACCAAGGTACAACATGCAGGCAGGCAGATGTGTTAAAGGATATGCTTTAATATTCTCATAAATACCATATTTTAATTCCACAAAATCCTGCTTTCTACGACACATAAATATGTTTTTTGACAAATCAGGCCACAGATATTACATGCAGTGAGGAATTAAAGACTCTAGTGGATAGCAGCACAACCTAACAGGTTGCACAACAATGAAGGAAAGCCGGGTATTTTTATTGGGACTCTTTGTCTATTGCATGTCACTCAACACAATTGCTTCTGGCAATCATACTTTGCTCTACGGATGTGGGGGGTGCATCATAGTGCACTAGAAAGGGTGCTGCTCTCAAAGCCACAGCAACTGCATGTAAATCCAAGTCTTACTGCTCACTGTGTAACTTTGGGAAAGTCCCTTAACCTCACTAGGTCTTGACATTCTTAGAGTAGATGGCCCCTAAAATCCCTAGGAGCCAATATGTACACAGGAAGAAAACATATATATACTCAATGGAGTCTAACAACACTGAGTTCACATATTTGGCAGTAAATATGGTGCTTTGCCTTTAATTAGAGAATCAAGTTATTTATATGTAGTTTTCCACTCTTTTTCTGGACCTCTAAGCATTCACTATTGATGGGGGGTCAAATACTTGGGAAGTTAACCATGGACCATTATAAATATTTAGCCAACTGGCTATTTATTGTCCCTAATAATGGGAATTGCTATAAATAAAATGACTTATTTTAGGTTATCAAATGATAAATAACAGTACTGTCCACAAACTCCTATGGGACCAGAAAGGAGGAAGGGCCAAAATGGAGTCGACTGCATGCATGCCAGTGAACAGAAGCAGGTAAAAGAGGAGAAATTACTTGTATGTCTTCTCTCTGGGCACTAGATATTTGTGGTCTCTGGGCCAACCCAATTTTTTAAAAAGACGCTATAAGAGGAAAAGTCACTTGGATTATCACAGCAGACACAGAAAAGATTAATTAGTGATGAAAAACCTGTCCCTGAGAAAACCCAGTACAAAAACTGATAAATAATGAGAAAGCAAACCTCTGACAGCCACAGCTCTGAAATCTAGAATACTTCCTCTAAATAGCCAGTAATCAAATATGACGACAACTAATGGCTATCCAAATCCTAAGGTCATTAGGGCTAGAGCTGGAAGGGGTTTCAGAAATCATCAAATCCAACGCTGTCATTTTACAGTTCAAGAAACTGAGGCCAGAGACATTAAAAGCCTTATCCAAGACCACAAAGATCATCAAAGTCAGAAATGGAACTTGAACCCAGATTAAGTCAGTGTTCTTTCAGCCATACTGCACTGGCTCCTGGCTTAGGTTATCTTATAAGCTTCTACCTTCTATTTCCCAGATTGCCTATTTCCAGCTGGCCCAAGGTAAGCATGCACGTTCTTTGCCTTCTCTTTCTGATATTCCTGAAATAAAGCATATCTACAGGCTGTGATGCTTTAAAAGAGTGTTTACTTTATTCCCATTACAAAGGAAATATACAGAGGCAAGGATGATGGCAGGGTCAAGACAAAGGAAAACATCTGAATGTCACAAACTATAAGGTTCTTATAATTCAATCAGTCCTGGTCCTACATACCTGCAGAGGGATAGCAGGCTTTTCTTCTTGTCCCCGTTCAGCCCACTGAATTCTTGAAACAAACTCAATTCTAGCTTTCTTGCTATTCATTTCACAGACCAGACTGGGACTTTCATCCCTGTGACAACAGCTCTCCCAAACCTCAGTTCTGTCGTGTGGGAAATTCAGGGGCTAGAGAGGTAATTTGTCTTTTGAAGTTACCCCCAGCATGGTGATTCCACTGAAGGCCTTGGCCCAGACAACTTGTCCAGATTCTCAAGTAAGGAGGACTCTTGCTTAAATGACCCCCATTCAATCTCTCTTCTCAGGCTCTCACGCTTTGCTCCCCTAGCTAAATGTAAGTATCTTGAAGGCAGGGACTATCTCATGTTTGTATTTGTGTCTCTAGTACCTAGCACGATCCCTGACAAGTTTGTTATTGTGGTTATTCGGTCGTGTCTGACTCTTCTTGACCCAATTTGGAGTTTTCTTGGTAAAGACACTGTAGGGGTTTGCCATTTCCTTCTCCAGCTCATTTTACAGATGAGAAAATGAAGGGCAAACAGGGTCAAGTGACTTGTCCAGGGTCACATGGCCAGTAAGTGTCTAAGGCTGAATTTGATTTCAAGATGAGTCCTTCTGACTCCAGGCCTGATACTCTATCTACTGAGTCACCTAGCTGCCTGCCTGACACATAGTAGATCCTTAAAAAATGCTTATGGATGGATTGTATATGCTTGTCTCTTTACCTGAAGAGCTACATCTTCTGGTTCCTGAAACTAAGTATTTTTTTTTTAGAACATAGCTTTTGAGTTGGAGAGAACCTTAGACATCACAGAATCATTTTATAGCTGAGGAAACTGACAGTCTGTAATCTGCCCACGGTCCAACAAGTGGTAATTAACAGAGCTAAGGCTAAAACTCAGAATCTTTGACGCAAAATCCAACGTACCATCTGCCACATACCTTTACAACAGCCTTTGGTAATGTCTTAATATCTGGACTTTTTGCTTCATGAAACTGTGCTGAACCCACTACAAATTTATGTTACATAATTTCGACTAAATCCTCACTGCAGCCTTCCTTATTAACTCATTACTGCCCCCACCACAGTGGCTTTTCCAAACCTTTCATCCTTCCTTAAATCTCCCATAGCTCCCCCTTCCCCTGCCCTCTTAGTGGAGAACCTTGACTCATATTTCACTGTAAAAAAATCAATACTATTCTCACAGATCTCTCTCTCCTCATCTCACAACACCCAGCCAGGGGTCTTCTGCCACCTTTGTCTCACATGGAGAAGTGACCCTTCTCCTTAACAAGGCAAATCTCTCTTCATGCACAAGTGATCCCATTCCATCCTGACTTTTCCAGCTGACTGCACCCTCTATCATCCCTGTTCTCTTACCAACATTCAATTGCTCCCTGTCTACTGGCTGCTTCCTTACCATCTACACACCTATCCCTATCTTCAAAAAACCCTTGCTAGATCTCTCAATCTCTGCTAACTATCATTTTATATCTCTGCTCCCTGTTGTAAACTCCTTAGGAAGTCTGTCTACAATAAGTGTCTGTCTACTTCCTTTCCTCTCACTCTTTACAATCTTGCTTCTAAGCTCATGACTGATTCAACCAAAACTGCTCTCTCCAAATTCACCAGTGATCTCTTAAATGACAAACCTTTTCTCAATACTCATCCTTCTTGACTTCTCAACTCACTTTCACCGTGGCTGCTGACAAATGTGCACTTGAGGGGAAAAGTGAACCATCTCCTCCACGTCAGCCGAGAGACTTGGAAATGAAAATGAAATAAAAACAATGAGGAAACATGAAGGACAAAAATTGTCATTCATGGCACCAGGAACTCAGTCTTGACTTAGTGAAGGACACTACCCCCATAAAGTAGCACACGAAAGGCAGCACTTGCACAAGGTCAGCTGATTTGTCTAAACAAAGAAGAGGTCCTATTCTAGAAATGAAGAAACTATTAATTATGGGGATAGACCAGACTCAGAAGAATACTCCTTTAAGTCTGATGACAATTCAAGCAATGACTATAAATTTCTTTGAAGATTTAAAAGTAAAATACCCTGAAGGAACACAAGTATTTACAACAAGAAGAGGTTCATTTGCACGATTTAAAAATTGTGCAGGATTTCATAACGTGCAAGTGTTGGGAGAAGCTGCTAGCAGCAAAGAAGTTCCCTGAGCTTCTGCAAAAACCCAAACAAAAACCCAACAACGATAATAATAGAAAAAGCTCCCTATGAGGCAGGGCACATCTCTAATGCAGATGAAGCTGGCCTATTTCATCAAAGAATGCCACCTCAAACCTACATCTTGGTGGACAAAAAAACTATGCTGGGGCGTAAAACTTCAAAAAATAGAATCACTCTTCTGCTTGGATGGAATAGAACTGGGACTTGCAAATAAAACCGGTTTGTGCATACCATACAGAAAATCTGAGAGCACAGAAAGGAATTAGCAAGGAAACACTCACTACCTGTGCATTATTTCACCAATCCTGAAGGCTTGGATAGCTCTTATCATCTTTTAACAATGGTTCAAGCACAGCTTCACTCCTAAATTGGGAAGTTTTGTAATGATAGTGACATTCCTTTTGAGATTCTACTTATTTTTGGATAATGCCCCAGGTCAGCTTCCCCATCTGGATGATTTTAAAGAAAATGTAAAAGTGGTCGACCTTCCCCCTAATTCTACTGCATTATTACAACCAGCGGATCAGGAAGTATTTTCAAATTTCTACATTGGCCCAGGCAACTGAAGCTTTGGATGGGGATAAGGACTTGACTTGGAGAGATTTCAGGAAGTCTCATAATACTTACCAAGTAATGTGGAATATTGCTAAGGCATGAGAAGATGTAACAGAAACATGTGCGAAGAAAGTTTGGGGGAACAATGTGCTTTGCAGTTTGTTCCAGTGGATTTGACAAAGACAAAACATTCAAAGAAACAACAAGGTTGTAAAATTAGCAGAATTGGAGCTAGAGGTGGATGACAATGATATAGAGGAGTTGATTGAGTTTGATAGAGAACTGCAGAATAAGGACCCAGTTAAGATGCTAGCTGCAAAGCTCACAGATTAAGAAACAGAAGCTTTGGAAACTGAGGTCAAGCTAAAAGGTTCACAACAAAACAGGTGGAAGAAGCATTTCATCATTTAAATGAATTTTTTTTCTTGTATCGAAAAGATGGATCCAAATACTTCAAGATTTAAAAGTTCAAAGACTAGTTGAGTATAACATTGCTTGACATCATCAGATATACAAGGAAAAAAAGAGAGCCATGGTCCAGAAAATATCTCAATTAACTTCATTAAAAAACTGTACAGGCAACCACTTGTGATTAGTTGGAAGGGACAACATACTGCACACCTACATTAACTTTACTGTGCAATACTGTGCAAAATTTATTATTAACTTTATCTTTCACTCCATAATTCTGTTTATTATCATGGGACAGCATCTAAGATGTCTACTTTTTAGTACATTTTATGATTTGCATAAAGGTATTATTTTGTGCATGCCTTTATTATACAAGCTAAGTGAAGTGGATGGGTAGGGACAAATTCATACTACACAAAAAAAATTTACTTTAGGTAGAGGCTTTTTTCCCCCTTTTTTGGAGGGGGAAAGGCAGGGCAACTGGGGTTAAGTGACTTGTCCTCGGTCAAGTGGCTAGTAAGTGTTACGTGTCTGAGGCTGGATTTGAACTCAGGTCCTTCTGACTCCAAAGCCGCTGCTCTATGCATTGCACCATCTAGCCACCCCAAGTGGAAGTTTTAAGAATGGCAAATCAAGTACTGTGTAGTAGGAACTTAATTAGTACTAGCTGACTGACTGGACTTTGATCATCCTTTGAATTTTAATTTAGTAAGTAACCATTACATTAGAGACCTGTGGCATATAGAATTTAAAACAAAAATACCACCAAGAATAACAAAAAGAATGCCAGGGCTCAAGAAAACTTTGTGGAAAATCATATAATTTTGAAGCAAGAAACGTTCCTTTAACTATAAAAGGGAGATCAGCCTCACTCGCAAAACTCCATAAAAGAAACGGAATTTATTAAAGTCACCCAACTGGCAATGGGCTAAAAAGCCCATTAATTTGATATAATTATAATAAGAATAATTATTATTTTGCACATCTATCTAATATTCATGGAAATACTTTCAGGATAAGCTTCTTCCTAAATTAAAAAAAAAAAACTAAGATTTTATGGCGGAGTTGTTAAAGCCATTCTGAAAAGGAATTTGAAATTATGTCCCCAAAGTAACTCAACTACACATATCTATTGACTTAGTGATACCCCAAAGAGGTCAGAGAAAAGAGGCAAAGGACCCATAGGTACAAAAAGTCTTTAAAGCAGCTCTGTTGGCAGTGACAAATAACTGCAAACTGAAGGAAACCCCTCAATTAGGCAATGTCTGAACATATTATGGTGCATCAATGAAACGGAGTACTATTATGCCATAAGAAATGGTGATTAGTTACCCTTTGTCAGGGAAACCTGGGAAGACTTGGATAAACTGATGCAGAGTGAATTAAGTACAATTCGTACAACAGCAACAACATTTTAAAGTCAAACAACCCGGATCCACACAAGGAATAAATGGTCAAATGTGATTCCAGAAGACTGATGATGCGGAATGCCACCCACCTAGCCACAGAGAGTGAATGGACTCAAACAGCAAAATGTGACATGCATTTTTGGACATGGCAAGGTGGGGGATCTGTTTTGCTTTATTACGTATACCTGTTAGGAGAGAGGGGTGTTTTTCTTTTTTCTTAATGGGGGAGAGGAAGAAAATAAATGCTTCTGAATTAATTATTTTTAAAGGAACTAAGACTTTCTCAAAAAAAAAAATAAAAGGTAAACACCTGATTTCAATCTGTAGGCAGAGCCGAGGTGGAGGGATTTGGGAGACAGGAGGAGAATAGATGGCTTTGCCCTCCCTTCTATCTCCACATACATAATCTTTGATGTACCTAAAAGCAGAAGCTGGCATGATTACCAAGACCAATCCTCTCCATTAAGCCTGGGTCAGGGTGGAGACACTAAACATAATACTCAGTGCCCTGCTTTCCTTTCTGGAAGATGTTATTCGCAGATGTCATTAACTGCTATTTATGAATCTCTTCCCATAAGCATCTACATGTGACTCAGTCCTGGGAAAATGGAGAGGATAAGTTGACACCGAACTATGTATAGTGCTTTAAGTATTACTGCACAGGGTTTTTATCTCATTTGACCCTCACAACAGCCCCAAGAAGTAGGTGCTGCCATTGCTCTCATTTCACAGATGAGGGAACTGAGTCTGAGAGAGGTTAGTGACTTGCCCAAGGTCACATCTAGTATGCGTCTCAGGCAGGACTGGCAATTAGGTCTTTCTGGCTCTGAACTAGCATTCACTAACAAGGGGTTCTTAACAAGAACAGACTGGTTAACGTAACAGAAAAGGCAAATAACAAATATGCTGGACGGGATGTGGGAAAAGTGGGACACTAATGCACTATTGGTGGAACGATGAACTAGTCCAACCATTTTGGAGAGCAATTTGGAACCATGCCCAAAGAGTTATAAAACCGCATTACCACTACTAGGTCTATATCCCAAAGAGATCAAAGAAAAGGAAAAAGGGCCTATTTACACAAAAATATTTATAGCAGCTAGCAGCTCTTTTTGTGGTGGCAAAGATTTCAAAATTGAAGGGATGCTCATCAGTTGTGGAATGGGTGAACAAGTTGTGGCACATGGTTGTGATGGAGTTCTACTGTGCTATAAGAAATGATGAGCAAAAGGGTTTTGGAGGAATGGCCTTTGTTCTTCCAATATGACCTACACGGGCACCACACTTGGGAGTTTTTCCCCTGGGCCACTGCGCTTGAGCTCTTTCATGCTGTACCCAGGAAGTTTTTCTTCTCCAACTAAATTTTTCATTCATTTTGATACTAGGTTCCCCAGTGAACCTGCTCCTGCTCCAAGCTAACTCACCGGCTAAGCCAGCTAACAGACACAGGGCCACTGGGTTTAGGATACATTATTAAAGCAGCATGATAAATACTGTGTTTCTTTATAGATTTCCCAAGTAATTTTCCAATGAGATGATCACTCATCACTGATGTCTAGAGGGGTTTCCTGTTCTGGTACAGATTGGACTAGATGTCCTCAGAAGTCTCTTCCAACTGGGAGATTCTGGGAATTTATGAGCCTAAGACTGGACAAACCATTATCTTACTTTCCCTGAATTCTTTTTTACTATCAGATCTCTCAAAAAGATTATTTAAACTGAAAAAAAAAGTTATTTAGAGTGAAAAACACCCCCAAATCCAAAACTTTTATGAACATATGGAGGAGCAAAAGAATTCACTGATTGGCTGCACTAATTCTCTGAAGAAGAAATTAATATTAAAAAGAATGCATGAAGGACATGTTACTGCAAAGGAAAGGAATATATTTAGAAATGAAGGTGATATTAGAACAAAAGGCACAATTAAGCAAAAATCAACCAGTTAATACAGGCAAAAAAGTGTCAGGGAGCCCAATGAGTTTTTCAGGGCATTCTTTTTTGTGCAAAAATTCATCGAACAAGACATTTCCCCCTATTCTTTGCAGAAGTAGGAAAGGATTTTAAGTGTGGAACATCGCATATAATATCAAAGTGTTGACTGGTTTTACTAAATTTATTTTTCTCTTCCAATTTTCTAAAAAAATCTTTGCTATAAGGAATAGTCTTTGGGAGGGGTGAAATGTAGGTAATTTCAAAAAAGAGATATCAATTAAAATTTATTAATATAACTAATCTGACATTTAAAGGCTTTGGAGATAAAACTGGTTAGTCTTAAAGCTAGGACCATTCTTGTTATCATGGAGCTAATTATCAGCTAGGACATAGCACTGAAGGACACAAATTCAAAGCCTGTTACTTCCGTCAACTGCTTGTCTAATATAAGCCAGAATGAGTTTACTGGCTTGCTGAGCTACAAAGGAAAAACAATTTTCATTGTTATTTTACAAGTCTCCAATTTATTGACCATCCAGAATGGATGAGTTAAATAATTGGGATGTCAGTGTTATCAGTGAAAGGGTTTCTACAAAAGTAGATGACTTCATCGCACTCATGAAAAGACCAAGAGTAGACTGCCATCACAAATTCTTCAGAAAGTACTATTGGGTGGACTGGAAACACAAATGCAAAACATAAGTTTCATGAAACACATAAAACAAGATGGAAAAGAATCATAAGAGTCCAAAAACTATGACAATATGGAAAATGTAATGGGTAAGAAGGGGCAGCTAGGTGGGGCAATGGACTGAGTGCCAGGCCTGGAGTCAGGAAGACTCATCCTCCTGAGTTCAAATCTGGCTTCAGTCATTTAATCACTATGTGACCTGGGCAAGTCACTTAACCCTGTCTGCCTCAGTTTCCTTAGCTGTAAAAAGAGCTGGAGAAATGGCAAACCACTCCAGTATCATGGCCAAGAAAACCCCAAATGGGGTCATAAAGAGTCAAATAGGACTGAAATGACTGAACAACAACAAACTAGTCACAAGAGAACTGGTCCTGAAATCAGAAAATCCAAGTACAAACCTGGCTCTGTCGCTTACTGAGCACATCAATGTGGGAAAATCACTTACTCTCTCTGGGCCTCAGTTTCCCCACATGTAAAATGAGGGGCTCGAACCAGATGATCTCTAATCTCTTTTCCAGCTCTAAATCCTTTGAGCTTGCTATCCTGTAACATGACAAATGTGTAAAAAAAAAAAAGTTTGTTTCAAAACTTTGGGGCAAATCCTTTGGACTAGCAAAATGATGTGGTGGAAAGAGAAGCAGATTCCAGCTCTGCCCTTGCTAACTGTGTGACCTCGGACAAGACCCTCCATTTACTCATCTCTAAACTGTAAATAATACTTTTACAACCTACATCAGAGAATGACTGCTCATTTAAATTCACAAGATTATTTGTGAATCTGAAAATAGAGGCTAATTATCATAGGATCAAAGACAGGGATGGAAGGAACCTTGGAGGTCATATGGTCCAACCCCCTTATTTCACAGAGGAGAAACTGAGCCTAAGAGAAGTTAAGTGATTTGCCCAGGATCATATAGTGAGTGACTAGAGGAAGAATTTGAACCCAGGTAGTCTTAATTCCAGACCACCCCAATCTACTGCTCCAGAAGTTCCCATTTAGTGGTTCACGAACCTTTTGGGGTTTTGTAACAATGGTCCAAGGCTGCAGGAGTTGGGAACCTGCCACCTTGTGGCCTTGCCTGGCCCTCTAGGTCCTCAAGTGCAGCCGTCTGACTGAATCCAAACTTTCGATTTAGTTCCCCACCCCTCGTTCAAGGGAATTCATGCTAAAAATTCTTTAATGGTGTCTTAAGGATTAAATATTATAGAATATCATAAGTAGTAAATTATCCTGGAGGTACACACTTTTTTTTTTGGTAGAAGAGGCTCATGAAACAAAAACCACTGGGGACCACTGTACTACTCCATGAAGACAATTTCATTACCAGGATCTAACTAGACTGGGCACTTTTACAGACACACAGCTGATTTACTGTCCCATCTGTTCTTTATACAGATCCAACCCCTTTCTAATGGCCTTCACTCCAGGACATAGACATCATTTGGAATCAATCAATCTATTAGCAGCTCAAAAAGGTCAAGGTCTCCCACTGCATCCTGGGCCATCTCTAGTCCTCCAGATCTATATCTGGCCACTGGACCCAGATGCTCTAGAGGAGAAAGTGAGGCTGGTGACCTAGCATAGCCCTCCCTCACTTAAATCCAATTCACTTGCGTATCATAACATCACTGCTCTGATGTCTTAGTCCTTTTGGATGAGGAAGAACAAACAAGAACCATAAGCCTCCCACTATGTGACAGGTGGCATCCTAGGAGCCGGAGACACAAAAACAAAAATGAAACAATCTTGCTGCCCCCTCAAAGGGCTTACATTCACCTATAAGACAACACAAATATATAAAGTATATGTAATGTAAATACAAGGTTATGGTGGGGAGAGAGAGGGGAATGTACTAGCAGAAGAGATCAGAGAAGGCTTCATGTGAGTGGCAACACCTGAGCTGATGCTGACGTGGTTAGAAATCAGAACTCTCCCACCCCTCCCCTCCAAGAAAGGCTAGTACATCTTCTTGGGGAAAAGAATTTATCTTTCCATCAGGGCTTATTTTTTTTAAAAGGGGCAGAGATTTCAGCACAATACCTAAAGGAAGGTGGAATTATTCACCCATTTCCTCCTGGGCCTTCTTATTTGCTGTAGGGTTTTGGAAGCAAGTTTGGAAGTCTGGGAGCATTTTGTCTGGGTGAATAGACTGTTTGAGATGAAAATACATGAGGGTGTTTTAAGGGTTAATTGCTACTTAAAGGCAGGACAACAGAAATGTACATCAGTATTTCCTAACTCAAACTTTGCTATCCAAAGATCAGTCAAACTCTCAGAATTCTCCAGCTGCCCTCCTTAGGAAATTGAGGTTTTTCATGGGAACTTGAAAGAACCTAAGAAATCCCCTAGTCTGACCCTTTTATCTGACAGAGGTGAAAAAAGGCCCAGAGAGGGAAACATTTGCTTCTCCTTGGCTTCACACAGGTAGTAAATTCCCAGGTCTCTGCTTATTTCAAGTCAACTCACTTTTCCAGTCTACCACAATGAAGTGGAGCAAGTGAGGAAGAAGAAGGAAAGCTAGTTTGTATGTTTATAGGTTTTACCATAGTAGTAAACAGCAGTGAAAGTGTTGTCCACCAGTAAAATCTCCCCCAGATGGAGGAGATAAGACAAATACACAAAGAACTCCAGTAAAGCAGGGAAATGATGGTGCTGTAAAAAAAATGGCATCAATAAAATCTTATTTACAAAAAAATATATATAAAAAGGGTCTTGAGAGAGGACCAGAGAAATCACTGGGGGGTTCATTAATTAATTCAACAAGCATTCAGGTTCTATTAGGAGTCAGGCAGTGGCCCAACTACTAGAGCTACAGAGACAAAAATAAAACAGACCTTGCCCACTAGCTTACGTGTGTGTGTGTGCGTGCGTGCGTGCGTGCGTGCGTGCGTGCGTGTGTGTGTGTGTGTGTGTGTGTGTGTGTAAAACAGGTACACAGGTAAGTAAATACAAAAAAAATTCAAAGTGAAAAGAGAAGAACAGTGCCAGATATTGCCAGAGGTAAGGAAAGGCCTCCATTAAGAAGACATACTTGAAATGGGCCGTTAAAACAGGGCAGCCAACGTAAGTATTTCTTTTCTAGTCTTCCTGGGTACAATGATTGACTTTAGAAAAGAATGAGAGTCCATTTGAAGGTTAATAAAACACCTACTGCCATTCAAAATAGGACTGGTCCCAGCCAACCCATCACAGCCAGTAAATTAAAAACATCCCATTCATTTAGTTAAACATAAATCCAGATGAATAAAAGTGAATTCAGAGGAAGGAGGGAATATACTGGGTTGGGGTGGGGGAGGGGGAATGACTAACTTCTGTATATTGGATCCTACCCTCTGCTGACCTCCATTTATGCATCACCAACTGCCTACTGGACAGTCCATGCGGGATGTGCTGTAGGCATCTCAAACTCAAACTCTCTCTTCCCTCTGCCCCAATACCATCTCTTCTGAATTTCCCTATGTGTGTTGAGGATACTGCCATCTTTGTCATCACACAGGATCACATCCTCGGAGGCATCCCTCTGCTCCAAATTCCACTTCTTCCCACAAAGCCACTCAGTTGCCAAGTCTTGTCAATTTTACCTCCACAATATCCCTAACATTAGTTTCCTTCCCTTTATGCACCCAACTCTAAATTTAATTCAGGTTCTCATCACCATTTGCCTTAACTATTATAATAACCTCATAAATGGTTCTCTGCCTTGAGTCTCTTCCCTCACCAATCTATGGCCATCAAAGTTTAATTGTCCTAAAGTGCAGGTCTGACTATGCATCCTTTCTTTTCAAAAATTTCCATGGACTCTCTTACCTGGAGGATCTAATGAGATAATGTTCCCTTTAAGCACTGAATAGATGTAAGGCATTATAACAGCAGCCATGAGTAAGAAGTTTAAGCAGGGAAGGATATGTAGGTTAAGGACACAGCTGGAAGGATGATGCTGCAACGGTGGGGTCCAGGCCAGAAGTCAATGAGAGGATAATCTAGGTTGGAGGCAGAGACAAAGGAAAGGTGACTATGGGAGGTGAGGAGAGAGACAGAGGAGGGTTTCAGGGAATAGGGAGGTAGAGAAAAGGAGGGGTTTGAAGGAAGAGGGGATTAAGGAAGAGGAAGAAAAAGACAGGAGTCAAAGATGGCTCAGGTTTTGGGTTTGCCCCAATAATTGGGAAAATTATGACTGGTGTCATGAACAGAAATAAGGAAGTTAGAAGGAAGACTATGGATAAGAAGGGGGCAAGGGGTCATAGGTTCATAGGTTTAGAATTTGAAGGGACTTTTGAGGTCATGGCGTCAAACCCCCTCATTTTATAGATGAGGGGACTAAGGCAAAGTGAAATTAAATGACTTTCTCAGTCTCATCATAGAGACAAGCTTAGCTTTTTGGTTTTGAGAAGGTTGAGAGGGTGGAAATCCAGGTAGGGCTGCTGATTAGGCAGTTGAAAACTCAGGGTTGAATGAGGTAGATTAATCTTGAGAAACAGTGTAGAAACCATCTGTCTAGCAGTGATAGCTGAAGCCCTGGAGGTAGATGAGAAAATTCCTAGAAGAAGAGAATTAAGAAAGAGAAGTGAAGGAATGCCAGGAAAGTCTTTGCCAATTCTTTGTAGTTGTATTCACTGAAAATGGTCTTCTTATGTACCTTAGATGTCCCTGCCGAAGTCATCCAATGTCCTGAAGTGTCCCTAAGGGTGTCCCAAAGAATGGATGGATTCAATACATGGTCTATTTGTCTGCACACAAAAGTGACTAAAGATGACTTGGCTGCATCTGTGCCCTCTGATCAGGCTTTGGATCAAACAATGGCTTTGGGGGTGTTGCCATGGAGATGTGAAGCTTAGAAAGTCAAGGAGGAGACTGTGCTCCAGAGTTCAAGAGCACAGAAGTTGGGAGACAGATTTGGAGGAAGGAGACTGAGGATGAATTCCAATTTGACTGCCAGATAGAAGGGTGGGGCTAAGTTATCCAGCTAGGGGGGCCCACCTTAGGGTAGAGGACCACTGGCCCCAGGTCTTCAGCCCTAGCGCACCAAGACTATGTCGGGTTGCTGCTGAGGATGCTAGAAAACAAGAGCTGTCATCAGAGTCAACAGAAGCCTGTGTGACCTTGGGTAATTCATTTAGGGCCTCTGTTTCTTCATCTGTAAATTGGTGATAGACCAACAGAGGCAACAGGGCAGAACTCATACAGCACTGTACCTAAGTTAGAAAGAACTGGGTGTGAATCCAGCATCCAACATTTGCTAGCTGTGAGCCCCTGGGCAAGTCATTTAACCTGTTCATGTCAGCTTCCTCATCTGCCAAATTGGGATAATACCTACCCTGTGGTGGTGCTGGGAGGATCAAATGAGATAATATTTGTAAAGCACTTAGTGAAGTGGCTAGCATGTGGTGAGCGCTATGTGAATCTTAGGGAGAAAAGGAATGAAGGGAGGGAGGCAGGGAGGAAGGAAGGAAGGAAGAAAGGGAAGAGGGAGGGAAGGAGGAAGGAAGGAAGGAAGGAGGAAGGAAGGAAGAAGGGAGGGAGGAGGGAGAGAGGAGGGAAGGAAGGAGGATTTTGCTTCACATAGTTTGTGACCCTGGACAAGTCACTAAACTGCTGCCTGCCTCAGGTTTCCCATTTGTATAATGAGGTTGAATTAGATGACCTCCAAGGTCCCTTTTTAGATCCATGATCCTCATATCTGATGACATTTAAGGTCCTTTCTAACCCTAAATAATAATAGCTAATATTTACATATCACCTACTATTTTCCAGGCACTGTGTTAAGTACTTTTCAAAAATTATCTCATTTGATACTTAGAATATCCCTGGGAGGTAGGTACTTCATTTTACAGTCGAGGAAACTGAGTCAAGCAGAAGTTAAATGACTTGCCCAAGGTCAAACAGCTAAGACATAAGTGAAGCGGGATATACACTGAGTCTTCCTGATCCCTGGTCCTTGTGCTTGGACCTTTGTGCCACATGCTCCACCCCTGCCAAGAGAGTAGCCTTTTTAAAACTGTCTCTATTCCCTAGTTCCTGTTCTTCCCTCCTGATGATGCTGGAACTAAGGGAGGAACAGATTCTGTTCCCCAAAGCAAGCAATCCAGGCAGCTGTAAACAATTAGCACTCAATTGCTTGCCATCATTATTATTATTTATGAATCTATGTTCCCTTTTTCATAAGTGGGAAAATCAAACCCTTGTCAAGCATGGTTAATGACAGCAGTGGGGTGAGATCTGATGGAGGGTTTTTTTTTGTTTGTTTTCTTCCTCTTTAAGAGATAAGACACTATTTCCTTTCAGGGAGAGCTGAGACATGAGGAAGGAGTCCCTTTCAGGGTCCCAAAGAAGAGAGGCAACATCTAAACCTAAACCACCATGACCTAGAAATCACTGAAGCAATCTGGAGTCCATGGAGGAAAACCTTGCTTTGAACGACAACTGGGAAATTTTGGGCACCGATGCTGGGTCCTACTGTTAGCTCTGCTCCTGACATATGGAACATTGGTAGCCCCAACCCAGTTTTATACTCATATTATATTAATATTACCAAGGACATTATTTTCCCCTGGTACCCCTTAGTCAAGCTAGGTAGGAGAGTAGATAGAATAACAGCCTCAGAGTCAGGAAAGACCTGAGTTCCAAATCCAGCCTCAGACACTATCTGTGTGACCCTGAGCAAGTAATTTGCCTTGGTTTGCCTCAGTTTCCTCAATTGTAAAATGGGTATAATAGCACCTACCTTCCAGAGTTGTTGTGAGAATCAAATGAGATAATATTTGTAAAGCACCTGGCACAGTGACTGTCACAGTATAAGCACTGATAAATATTTGTTCCTTCTTTCCCCTTATACTTATGCTACACGGGGAGTTCATGGTGTTGCTACGTGTGTGTGTGTGTGTGTGTGTGTGGGGATGGGGGAGTCCTTATTTTTGACATATACACCTGCTTCAACAAAGGGCAGAAATACCTTCTCGTACACCATGCTGAAAATCCACAGCCCACTTATGAGGCAGTAGAAAGAACAGATCTGAGTTCAATTCTTCCTTCTGACTGTGTAACCTTGAGTAAGTCACTATTTAGTTCTGAGCCTCAGTTTCCCCTTCTGTAAAATGGTTATCATAAACTCCTGCAGTTCTGCTTTACAGGGTTGCTATCTGGTGATATATGAAGACTTCTGCAAATTTTAAAGTCAGTTATTATTAACAGACCTTGTGGTAAGACCTCAGGTATCTTCCATATCAGGTGCCCCACCTGGCAGCCCCACCCCCACTCCAGTCATGGCAGATGGTTCCATTTACAATGGCTTTAATGGGGTTGGGGGGTGGGGAAGGAGACCAGGTAAACCCGTGAGGAAACCCAGCTTGCAGCTGTTGAAGAGTTTGTGTTCTGTACAGCTAGGTGGCCTTGAAGGTTTCTCTTCCTTCCTCCCTCCCAGCTCTTTCCTGAGGTTCCAATCCTGCCCAGCACAGCTGAACAGTGAAATGCTAGAAAAGAACACTGAAGACTTGTGAGTTACCTCAAAGGCCCTGGCAGGCCTGAAGAATGAGATCCCAGCCAGAAATCAGTTCCAGTGGCATAGTCTGAAACCCTGGAAACACAGCCAATCCTGCCTGTTTGTTCCTCGAGGTCTCAGCCTACGCTTCAAAAAAAAAAAAAACCAAAACACAACCAACCTACACAAAACCACTATCTCCTGCCACTAACATGGAATTTGGCAAACTGCTATTCTCATGGATAAACCTGAAATTCCTCAGGGCACTGCCTTAGCTGCTTCCCTCTTCCATTCAAGCAGTCTCCCTGGCAAAAGCTGGGATTTCCATGCACCTGGCTGGCTGGCAAGCCCCTCCACAAACCAGTAAATATTAGCCCCAAAGCGGGGAAACATCTCCATCTTTGCCTTAGGGCAAGGCAGAGCCTTACAAAGTTACAGTGCCTCCGGAGCAAGCTGGGAAGGTTGGGCAGTGTCATCCATTCCCTTAAACCCATAGTAAGGCCAGTGAAGATTCCACACCAAAATTTTCTTTCTTTCTTTTTTCAATGGGGAGAGTAGGTGACATTTTTCCTTTTCCTCAAGTCATTTCTACTCCAGGAAAACAGGCACTCAGCAACTTCGACAAACCAGCTCTTTTCATCCTGGCCTGAATAGCTCTCCCACCATCATTAGCCTGACAATGCCCATACATTCAGTGGTGTTGTTCAGACATGCAGTGGGCAGTAAAAAACATCTTCCTTCCTATTTTTTTTCCCCCTGAGAACACTATACAAAGGGAGACGAGAGGAGGAAAAAAGTTCTTTTACCAGCCCCATGGAAAGGTCATGCAAACAACACCGCCCCGCGAAAACACAAGGGAAGTTTGAGGGTAGTTACTCCTCTCCGGTCCCATGGAAAGGTGCCACCTTTCAAGCAAGGTCCCCCTTAACCGTCTTTCTTTCTCCCTGTTCCCCCAGATGCCTCCAAACGCGCTGGAGCCCATCCTAAATATATATCACGCATGCACGAACTCCCTCCGACAGCCAGACTCGGTTTCAGTGACACTTGCCCTCTCGTGTCCACAGGAATGAAGAGCGCAGGCAGCCGGGGACGTGTCTGCACCAATGCGTTTGCAGGCCAGTTCCCCCTACGCGCCTAGCACACGCAAGCAAACCAGGGTCCGAGCCATGAATCCTCCTTCCAAACTCACGCATTTCAAAGGAGCCACATTTCACAGTTGCCCTCCAGGTAACTCCCCCCTTCCATTTTGTCCTCCTTCCCAGAACATAACATTACAGATTTATAGCTGGAAAAAAGGACGTTAAGAAGACAATAATTCCAACCCCCTCCCCTCCCAATTTTCTATCTGAGGAAACGGAGGACCAAAGAAGGGGAAATGACTTGCCCAGATCACACGTAGTAAAAGGGCCAACTCGGAATTAGAACCCAATTCTAAATCTAGTGCTCTATCCAAAGCAGAGTTGGACACGAAGGAAGCCCAAAGATTCCTCCTTCCATTCCATCCCCAAACTGCTTATTTCTGCTCCTGCCAACCCAGCTGTCTTCCTCTAGCAAAGAAAAAAGAATGAAATAAGAGAGGAAGAAAGGAAAGGCGAAAAAAGAAGGAAGAAATGAAGCGTTAAGCTTTAGAAAGAAGGAAAGAAAGAGATAAAAGAAAAGAGGGAAAAGAAAGAGAAAAGAAGGAGAGAGGGGGAGAGAGAGCGAGAGAGAGAGCGGAGAGGATGTCCCGAGGGGGCTAGCTGCGCGGCGAGAGCCCGGCTGGTACCTCGGGTCCTGGCACAGCACTCAGTTAAGCCGCGGGCGCTGAGCTTTAGGCAGAAGGGAGGCAGCTTCAGCGAGCAGGAGCTGCAGAGGAAGGAAGTCCCGGCGGCTTCGGGCATCAGACACATTTTCCGTCCCAGCCCTGGCTGCCTTCCATGAAGCCAGCGGAGGAGGAGAGCGGAGCGGAGCTCGGCTCTGCTCGGCGAGGCCGCACAGGCACATCTGGTGCACGCTCGGGGCCTTGGCATCAAAGATGACTTGTGCACAAAGTATTCTAGGCATCCAATGAAATGTGGCCCGCCAGCCCCATAGACGGCAGGCAGGCAGGCCGGCCGGCGGCAGGTAGGGTCTTGCCCACCCTCCTCTCCCTCCCTCCGCCGACTTGGAAAGCTGCAGCCAATGTAAACAGCCGCTAAGTCCCGAGCGCAAGTTTTAACAAAGGCATCCTCCGGGATAGGCCGGGTAATATATTCAGACTCTAATTGCTTGTCAGATCTGCTTCGGACAGAACCTCACCAGCAATTGCTGTCTGCAGGCCTCCTCCACCGTGTACCTTCCCTAGAGTGAGAGGCGATGAGTGGGTCTACCCCCCAGCCGGGCTGGTCTCTTCCCTTCTGGCCCTTCTCTTCCCTTCCCCCACTGGCCTATTGGCCTATTCCAGTTTCCATCAGGCTTCAGAATGCAGGAGGGGAATTTTTCCACCCTGGGCCCCTGCAGCCAGAGTCACAGAGTCACAGCACTCAAGTCCTCCAGCCCCAGTCAAAACGTTGGGCTTTCTTTAGCAAGCTAAACAACCTCCCCCTACCCCTCTCCAGCTAATCCAGCCCCTTCCTTGGGGACTGCCTTGCCCCTAGGAGGGAGCTTGAGAACAGATACACTGAAGCAAGATTATTTCCCCAAGGGGGAAGGGCTTCCTACTGAGAAGGCACTAAATCTTTCCTGTCATCTCACTTCAAAACCCAGGTGAAGGTCTGGGGAGTGGGGGGTGGGGGTGTAAGTCACTGAGGAAAATGTCAGTCAGGCAGAAGATAGCCCTAACCTTAAAAAAAAAAAACCCACTGTCTTAAGGAAATGCTTTTTTTATTTGGCTTCTGTTAAGTTCAGAATTTTTATGAAGGTGGAAAAAGTGTAGGCTTTATGAGGGCAGCTATTAGCACAATGCTTGCCACATAGTAAACAATTAAACACTTTTTCCCATTTATAAAAATTAAAGAGATCTTCCTTTAAGCCAGGAGTCTTTCACCTGGAATCTATGAACTTAAAAAAGCCCATTTAGCTGTATTTCAACTCTAATTGGTTTCCTCTGCAATCCTGGATATTTTTTTTTTATGCATTTAAAAACATTATTCTGAAAAGGGCTCTCTAGGTTTCAGGACTGCCAAAGGACCCCTGCTGTAGGCTTATCACAAATAACACACACACCTTAGCATCCAAAGTCATGGGGAAATCACCTCCACACACCTAGTTTTAATAAGTATAATCTGGATGTTTTGATTTTAAATGAAATGACTGGGTAGATACCAGGGGTAGGGGATGGAAGAGAGGGGAGGAGACAGAGAGATAGAGAGAGGGAGACAGAGATAGAGATTCCAGAATCCAACAAGTGACTGAAAAAGAACACTAAACCAATTTTGGGAGTCAGAAGGTCTGGATCTGAGTCCTGGGTCTAACTTGTATGACTTTTGGTTCTAGGAAAGGAATGTCACCCCTTCGAGGTAAAGTGTCTTCATATATAAAAAAGGAGGACAAAGAAGCTCCCCACAGTCTTGTTGTGATGCAAATTATTTAGCCAGCCATTTAAATTTGAGATATCTAGTCTAGGTCACGATCCCCAGCTGTTTAGAAGTTGTGATTCCCAGGTAAACACTGCACTTGGTGTCCTCATCTGTACAATGAGGAAGTTGGATTCCCCATCCTCTGAACTCTAGATCTAAAACCCTGTTGTTCGATTTAAAGATCTATAAGCCTTCATTCCTTCCCAAAGGAATTACGTGGGAAATATTTACTTTTTCAATAAAAATGTGTTTTGCTTGAGCCCCGGTGGATAATTTCTTATCACCTCTTTCGATATCTAGAGGTGCTCAGAGTATGGTAAACACCAAGGTTTGATTGAGGACACCTCGTATGACTTCTGAGTGACCAGAGTCATGTTGAAAGAGGCATGCTTAGGAGGTAAGGAAGAAGTAGCAGGGGGCAGCAGATCTCACTAAGCCAACTTTGTCCTTTAAGACTTTGGTGTGAACCAACTGGATAAAATCAGAGGCCTACCCTCAAGCCCATCCCAGGCTATATTTCACCAAGGTCTACACTTTCTAGCTGCAGGTAGGGAGTCTACTTAAGACCAGAGGAACAAAGATTTAGGTCTGGGAGGGACCTTAAGGGCCATCTAGAACAGTACCAAATTTCCCTCAATGGCTAATGCATCTCCTTCTCCCTAAATTGCTTCATATTTATTTTGTCTTTACTTATCTGTGTATATTTTGTTAAGCTTCAGGAAGCCTGGGCCTCTTGGTGGGTTTTGTTTGGTTGTTGGGTTTTTGGTTTGTCTTTTTTGGCTTGGTACTCCTAGGACAAGTGTAGTTCCTAACACAAAGTAGGCATTCAATGAATGCTTGTCAAATTGAATTGATAAAATTATATTGAGTAAAACTCAATATAGGATTTCTAGGAATTCAGAAGTCCGAGGGGCATATCTTCTTCATGTCCCCTTGTGGGGGAAGCAAAGCTTGTTCAGCTCTAGGAAGGACCCAGGAAGTTGACAGTGAAATATCGTTCCTAGGGAGCAGTAAAGGAGAAATACCTGTGTTGTGTTTGCCCTTTGCTTTGGAAGAGGACCATGGCATCAGGGAAAGGATGACATGACTTGCAGTTGACTTAGATTTGAGTGAGGGAGGACTGGCTGTGCAGTGTCACCAGCCTCACTTTCTCCTCCAGAGCCATCTGGATCTAGTGACCAGATATTCATCAGGATGACTGGAGATGACCCAGGATGCAATGGGAGGCCACAGCTCTTTTTGGCTAAGGCCTTTGCAGGTACTCATTGAGAGTGAGGTAACTCCCATTCAGTGAATAGGCCTGTTTAAGAAGTGAGTCTAGGGATGGCCCTTTTAATTAGATAAAGAAAAAAGAGAAAAAAAACAAGGCGGGAGGGGGAGACCCTCAGGCTTGCTGTGGCAAAGAGAAACAGTTGCCACTGACATTCACTGTAAGCCGGGACCACCCAAAATACTGCCATTAAGTGGAGCTTGGCCAGGGACCTATTGCTGCAGAGTGAACTGGGTTTAAAGTTGGAAAGAAGGAAGGATGGAAGAAATCTAGCTAGTAAACCACAAGTCAAGTGGGCAGCTTCTGGCCATCAAAATTTACCTTCCTTTGGAGAGAAGGAGAGGGAGAGGACGAGCTGAGTTACCCAACTAGCTGGGTCCCCATTCAGGCAGCTTGGTCTACTCGAAGGTTGTGGAGAGAGCCCTGTGATGGATCCACAGACCTACTATAAATATTTGGGGTCATCAGTGAAGTTCTTGCCTCAAAGAAGGAACCAACCAATCAATAAACATTTACTAAGTATCTGCTATGTGCCCTGAACTGTGCTGAGCACTGTGGCGACAAAGAAAGACAAATATAGTTTCTGCCCGTGAGGATCTTACATTCTAATGGGAGTGGACTGGGAAAGGGCACTTGCAAAAGGTAAAGGATGTATTTGGATGGTAGTGCCAAATAATGCGATTTGAAGAGCCAAGTTAGGATTATACATTAGGATTCTTAAACTCTGGTCTGTGAACTAGTACTGGTAGTTGTTAGATAACTATATTTCCTTTGTAATCCTACATATTTTATTTAATGCAATTAAAATATTATTATGAGGAGGGGATCTAAGACAGAAAGAACCTCTGATCTAAGTAAAATCCCTATCTTTTTATAGATAAAGAAACAAGCTTAGAAAGGTAAAAAGGACATGGCCAGCATAGTACAGTAGAAATTGCCCCAGCTTTGGAGTCTACCTCCAAAACAATGCTAAGATTGGAGTCAGAGGGCCTGGATTTTAAACCCTGTCTTGGATACTAAATATCTGCTGTTTTAGTCATATCTCTGGGTTAACCTCTGTGGGTGTCAGTTTCCTCATCTGTAAAATGAGATGGTTGGACTTCATGGTCTTTACCTTCCCATCTATCTCTACATTTGGAAGACTCTGGATCTTTTGAAGTCTCACAGTTAATCACTGATGGAGTGGAGGTTCAAACCTGGCTTTCTGGAGTCCTGGATCAATATTCTTTCCCCTGCATTCTGCTATCACTCATGAATAAACCCACGGAAAGATGCAGGCCCATGCTGATAGGACTGGTTGGTTGCAAAGAGAAATGACCTACCAGCAGCTGCCCCACAAAGTGGGCCTCATACTCCTAGCTGCATGGTATGTCTATTATTAGTCCAGAGCTTAATTTGGACAGGATCTCAGATGTACAACCTTCTCCTGACTCCCCTGCCCCCCTCCCACTTTTTTTTTTTGTCCTTTTAAAAGAAAAATGTTACATGTTTTTCATGGGTATAGAAATCTGGGTCTTTGAAATGGAGGGCCAGAGAAATCTGTCCAGCATCCCGAAATCAAAGTCCTGGTTAAACCTAGACCCCCTTTTGCCTGTTTGTACTGAATGGGAGCAAGTAAACTTTGAAGATGTTGAATTAACATCTCCACAGAATTAAAGACAGTTCATCTCCATCCAGCCCCTTCTTTCTAATCTTCCACCTCTCTCCCTGGATCAGACACCAACGCAGAAACCAACAGGTCCCATTGATTTCCAGCCCCAGGGATCTGAGCCAGATATAGAACAAATGTAAGGCAGGAATGAAAAGCGGGGACGTTATTTAATATGACTTTTGCTGTCAGAGTCCAGGGGAATTTAAGCCATGCAGCAAGATTGCTGAAACAGTCATTCCTTCCCCTGTGAGAGGAGGAAATGTTAGTGGACAGTCAGTGAATAGGCTCTTATCACCACTAGTTAGGTAGTTGGGTCTCCTTAAAGACCCAGCCTGTAAAACTGTTTGTCTTTGCTTTTTAAAATGGCCTCCCTACCTATATTGCTCACCCCCCATGCCACCCAAGGTTCCTTCCAGGTACCAGCCTCATCTGCCATTCAGAGTAGTTTGCTGTGGAAACTCTAAACACACATACACACACACACACACACACACACACACGCATACATACACACTCACTCACTCACTCACTCACTCATGAAGCATTCAGAGAATGGAACATTGGGAACTGCACATTTGAAACAACAAATCTTTCAAATGAATGCACAGGAATTTGGGAAGTCAAGGTCCATGGCTTGACTTTGAACTTAGAAGAGAGACTGGTCTATCTCCTACCAGACAGGAGGCAGTTCTGGGTTCTTTGTCTGAGAGATTTGGGCTCCTTTCCCCTCTTCCAATCATAGAAAGGAAAAATCTGAGTGGAATGCAACTAGGTAACTCCCAGGTAACCAGGGCTCAGCTCAGACCAATGCCAGCTTGAACTTTCACCTTGAACTCAAAGTGTCTCTTTTCATACTTAAAAAATCCCATCTCTGTTGTATAAGAGCCTTGCAAAGGAAAGGGGCCATGCATAGTTCTACTGAGTCTGGTAACTCAAGGTTCAGAGGACTTGAGATATGAGGAACTTACTTTCTTAGCTTTCCCTTAGGCCAAAAGGCAAAGATACTGCAGGGGAGCCAGGGTCTGATTTCAGGCAAAGCAGCTGCTGTTGGGTGGCGGGTGGGGTCAATCTATAAGTCTTCCCAATCTCAGGAGAATGATGAAAACCAGGCAAAAGGAGGATATCTTGTTCCCAAATCCTACCATGCTACCTTGTGAGAGGGTGAAGATGGAAATCACAGATTTGGAAGAGTCTGGTTTTTTCTTTTTTAGGAGGTGGGGGAAGACTCATTTACAGAAGATAAAACAACCCAGAGAAGGAAAAGATCTTGCCTGCAGTTGCACCAGGATTTAGAAGTTAGTCTCTCCCCACACTGAGTCAGCAAGACCTGAGATGGACCCTTAACTCTGATAGTTACTAGTTATGTGACTACCAGAAAGTTAGCATTTCATCAGACTGAGCTTCACTTTCCCCTTCTGCAAAATGTGGAGGTTGAGTTAAATGAACTCTAAGGGCTTTTCCAGCTCTGACTCTATGATTCTATAAATACTAGACCTTCCCAAAGACTCTGGAGATTAGGGATATGTGTAGATAAAATTTTGGAGCTGGGGTATCAGATTCAAATAGAAAGAGATCCCTACAGGTCACATATTGACTTAGAAAAAGCACAAAGTAACATTATCTGTGCTGAATTGTATTTTTAATGTATTTTGTCAAACTTTTCCCAATTACATTATAATTTGATTTAGACCTTCTCTAAGCCCTCTTTGAGAATTTAACTTAACTCCTAGAAGAGAAGTTAATGTAACTTAACTCCTAGATCCACAGGTCAAATGTTGAAAATTTACCACTTTTGATAAAGTCTATTCTAAGTCATAATAGGTTCTCTGACTATTTTTCTATCTCAGAGGTCTTTCTTTACCTACTATTTTTGTCATTCAGTCATTGCTACTGACACAATAAAATCATATTTACTTTAATTACCTTTTATTCCAATTTTCTGTAAAGGACTTTTGAACTGTAGCAAAAAAAGAAAACAAAACAAAAAACCCTGCTGGTGAAATTAAAATTTTCAACTCTCTGACTCCTGGAGAGCCCAGGGCTACCATTTGACACTTTGAATTTCAAACAGATATTTCCCCAGATAGTAATGAAAATCTGCATTTAAATCATTGGCTGAATTCCTTCTTCTGAGGATTTTCACCTCCCCTGGGAGTCAAAGTAGGCCTCTAATTGCTAATGGGGCTGACTTTTCAGGCTGAGGTTCATGGGAAGCAGCCGTAGGTGCTGCTCAAAGGTAGGTGCTGCTCAAAGGATAAGGGCTCATTTCACATCCTAGCTCTGTCTGTTATGACATGTGTGACCTTGGACAGGGGACTTAGCCTTTCTGAGCCTCGGTTTCCTCATCTGTAAAACATGGGGCTGGGACTAGATGATTGCCAAGGTGCCTAAGGCTACTCTGCTTTCTATGGAGCCACCTTTGCCCCACCTTGTGTCTTTATGCCCCTGAAATGCTTCATGTGAAGCAAGTGAAAGCAGTCTCTCAGAAGAGGAGAGGAGTTGGCACTCGGAATAACTACACTTGTACTTTCTAGCCACTAGTGCACTTCCTCAGTGGCGGAGGAATTAACAAAGCAGGGCTATTAATTAATTATTATGTTTCAGAACTGAAGACTCTCAGAATGACCAAGGGCCTCAAAGGCCTTTCAGACAAGTGCTCTTTCCATTATTTGACAGATAAGGAAATTGAGACCAACAGAGATGGTTAGTAAAAGACCTAGGACTAGAACAGGTTAGAATTAACTTCCGGAGTTCAAATCTGGCCTCAGACATTGTGCGACCCTGGGCAAGTCCCATACTCTTATTTCCTCAGTTTCCTCATCTGTAAAATGAGCTAGAGAAGGAAATGGCAAACCTCTCCGTATCTCTGCCACAAAAACTCCAAATAGGGTCACAAGAAGTTGGGCACGACTGAAAATGACTCAGTGACATCTAGGACTAGAATTTAAGTGTCCTGTGTCCCATTCCACCTCTCTGCTATGCCACACTGTCTTGCCATCATACAAATACAGACTATTCTGTTTGGCATTAAAATCCCTTCACAACCTGGCTCCAACCTACCTTTGGTTATTATCCATTATTTTCCTTGATGCAAACAACGGTCCAGCCAACTAGTGCTCTTCCTCCCACGCCCTTCTCCCTCCCTTTTCTTAGTACCTTTGCATAAGCTGCCATGATTGTCATGGGCTCCTCTCTCTACCTCTGAGAATCCCTTGTCTCCTTTGAAGCTCAGCTCAAGCCCTGCCTTCTAAGATGTCTTTCCAGGTCCAATCACCTCTTCTCTCTTCTGATTACCTCCCACCTAAAATAATACCTTGTATTTATTTTTGCATTCTCTCTCTTCTCCCTCTCCCCTCATACACACACATATCTATATCTATAGCTATATATACATAAATAAGTTTGTATATGCTTCAATCTAAACCTTTTATCTCCCCCTATAAAATCTAAATTCCTTCAGAGAAGGGACTTTCTTTGTCTACCTAGTACCTTGAACAGAGTAGGCTTTTTAAGTCCTCACTGACTGATACATGAGCTAGGAGACAGATCTTAAGTGGGAAAACCAAAGTTTTGCTCTTAGCCTCACCACTGATGGACTGTTCTGTGCCTCTGAGTAAGGAAATCACAAATTTGAGAAGGTCCATCCTTACTTTAGAAAGGAAAGTATACAGTTAAAAACACCAACAAAAAAGATAATCATTTGTTTGACCATGTGTCCTGATTTTTTATTCTGAGAACAACAGTAATCTCTGGGTCTGTTTGCTCTCTCAATTCAATTAGGTTCAGTAATCATTTATTAAATAGCTGTTATGTCCAAAGCACTGTGGTTGGGGTTGAAATAAGATACTGTGTCTGTCCTCAACTAGCTTCTAACCTAAGGGAAGGTTGTACAAAAGTACAATTCATTTATGGTCAGTGTACACAATTAGTTGTGATATTTGGCAGAATATATGAAGAACAATGGAGATATCCAGGGAGAATACTCCTTCAGCTTTGCATATTTGTGTGTGTGTGTGTGTGTGTGTGTGTGTGTGTGTGGTGATAAGGAAAGGCTTCACAAAGGAAGTGGCACCGAATTTGGCAGAAAGAGAAGGATTTCAACTGGTGGAAACTGGATCTCAGAGGGTGGCAGAATCTCTTTTAGGCACAGATGATTGATTGCCTTAATAAGGGTCCAGAGGTAGGAGATTACCATGACAAGAATAGGAAATGCCAGTCAGTTTGGTTGAAAAGTAGAGACTGTAAGGCGAGAGAGCCCTGAGAGCCCTGAATGCCAGGCTAACAAATTTATACTTTATCTTATAGCCAATGGGAAGCTACTGAAAATTTTCTGATTAGTAGATTGAAGATAGAGTAATTAAAAAAATAAATTGAATCAAGTATATTTTAAATATTTATGGAAGCATTTTTTATCTATTTATCTGATACATACTGAAATGTTTGATTTATTATACCACTTTTATTTCCAAATATATCACTCTTCCCTCCTTCAGAAAGCTCTTTATAAACTGAGTCTTACTATTACCAACATCCCTCCCATATTTCACTGTCTTGTCTATCAGTATATCATGAGTGGCTTTGTTCAACTGCTGAACTGAATATGTTCCTTCTAATAACAACTGAAATTTTTATAGTGTTTAGAGATTTCAAAAGCCCTTTACATACATGATCTCAGTGGAGCCTCACAACAACCCTGTGAATCCCATCTCAGAGATTAGGATGCCAAAACTCAAAGGAGTCAAATGATTTATCCACATTTGCACAGCCAACAAAAGGTAAGAAGCAGGGATCAAAGGGAGGTCTTCCTACACTCTTCCACATTGCCTCTCCTTCTTCATGCTTCTAACAAATTCTTGATTCATCAATCTCATCACCCTCCTAATCCTGTTCCCCCCAAAAATAAATTAGCCTGTTTAGATTCTTCCTGATCCTTCATTCTTTTTCAAATGCTCAGGAGCTTGCTCTTAATTTTTTTTTTTTAATTTCAAAATTTTTCCAGGAACTGACATTTAGGATTACTGACTTATTGTATCTTCAATTTACTCCATCCCTTCCTCTTTTCTGAAACTCAGGGCATTTCCTAGTCTCTTGTTTCCCGGTACACCAGGAGCCATATCTCTTATTTACTAAGGAGCTGTGGAGGTTTGGCTTTCTTGGGGTTAATTTACCAATAACCTAACAACCAGGTTATTTCACTCACGCCCCCAACTGGTGTTCCCCTCTAATCATCTGAAGGGGCCATATACTTTGAATAAATTAACTAGGTAAATTGCCAGTTCTTTTGATTTATGTCTCATAAATATAGATGCAATATAATTTGAAGTGCCATGATGATTTGATTCTGTAAAGACAAGTTGAAATTAACCTGTCCAAGCACATATACTTAGCTGTAACTTCTTTGATTCATGCTTTTCTTCTGTACCTCAAAAAAGGGGGAAATTAATACAACTGGTGAGGTTTCTTTATTTCTATAATTCAATTTCATATAATTGTATAAATATTTTTGTTAGCTAAGAATCTACTTAAACCAAAGATGGATAAATTGAAGGGTTTGATGAGACAAAAGCCAACCAGTTTCGATCCTTTCTGAAAACAGGGATCCCCTTTACAGTGATTTGGGTGATCATCTAAACTCAGTTGGAAGACCCATAATGACAGGCAATGTTCTGGTAGTTCATTCCTTTTTTTTTTTTATAGCTATAATTGTTAGAAGATTTTCCTCATTATAAGCTAAAACTCTCACTGATTTCTTCTCCTTCTTCCCTATCTGGTCAAGCAGAATGAGTCTAATCCCTCTTCCATGTAAATTTTGAGTTCTTAGCAGTATCTTAGCAGAGTAGATAGAGCTTGACTGAATGGACTTTCGCTGTATGTTTCAAGTCCTAAATATAATTTCTAAGACAAAGATCAGTTATAGGTGTAGTCATATTACTTTGTGACACAACAGTGAACATCCATCCTCATCTTCTAGATCAGTGGTTCTCAACCTTCCTAATGCTGCAACCCTTCAATGCAGTTCCTCATGTTGTGGTGACCCCCAACCATAAAATTATTTTCGTTGCTACTTCATAACTGTAATTTTGCTACTGTTATGAATGTATCTGATATGCAGGATGTATTTTCATTGTTACAAATTGAACATAACCCACAGGTTGAGAACTGCTGTATTAGATGATAAAGTATTAGACTAAGTCTTTGGATGAAACAGAATAACTGTATCACATGGTCCAATTACTAAGGTCACATTAACAGCTTTTCAAAAGTCCACTTGGTAATATGGTCAACAGCAAAACTGACTTCCACCATAATGGACAGGGATTCTCTTCCTTTTCAAGTGTTTTCCCTATAATCATCAGACAGTGAAACCCAAAGAGATGTCCTAGAATCAGAGAAAATGTTTCCTCCCCTAGTCGCTTGCATTCCCTGAGAATTCTGTGCCTGGGAATTACACAGTCAATAGGTGATCAAAGCCAGCTCTAGACCATAAGATAGGGATAAGGGACTGGACTGTGGTTATATGTAGATAGAGGGAACTCCCAATCAAATCCACAAACATTAAGTATCTACTATGTCAGGAATCGTGCTAAGCACTTTCCATATAAAGAAAGGTCTACAAACAAACAAACAAAAAGTTCCTTCTCTCAAGGAAAATCTAATGGGAGAGATATACTCTTAGATGAAGGAACTCTCTCTACATTACAGAATGATCCTTCTCTACAACGTGCAAGTCATACAGAGATGAAATAACTTGCCATTCTGTCACAGCATGAGTATTTGTCTAAGTCAGGGCTTGAAGCTGGGCAAGACCCCAACCTGGGTCTTCTTGGCCAACTCTCTGTCTATCCCCTAAGTCATACTACTGCTCTGCTTTGCCCATCAAGTGGCTCCTAAAAGTATATTTTTCTTCTGCAGTCATCCCTTTCCCCTTCCTGCTCTTTTCCTACTCCTGAGTACTAATTACCTGTGGGTGATAATTAGAGAGACTTTTGAGGTGGGTTGGATGCCCACTTTGGAGCGCTTGGGTGGGAAGGACTCCCAGCCAAAAAATTGTTATCATCAAAGGAAAGCAAGGGAACTTTCCCGCTGCTTTGAAAGAAAAGGGAGAGTTCTTCTTAAGTGAAAAGAGAGAATCCTGGGGCGAAAGGATTTCTTCCCGGGATGCAGCATATAAAATAACTGCAGACCATTCCATGATACAGGCCTGGAATCCGATGGTGTTTTTTTCATAAGTGATACTTAAGCCTCTGTCCTCACCATCTGGCACTTGCACAGCCAGAAATAATCCCTCCTTTTGAGCCCCTTGGCTTCGGAAAACCTATTTCCTTTGGCCTCCAGTTATTCCTGCTTGCATTTTGCTGATACCTGGGGCCTGGCCTCAGGCTGAATTAATTGTGAGTTAATTTTCTTAACTCTTGCTGGCTTGGGAGTCGGGTACCTCTTGTTAACTGTATTTCTTTTCAGACATCACCTACACCAAGGGCAAACTGCTGGGGAATGAGCTCTGAATCTGAGTCAGAGTGGACTTGGTTTTAAATCTTGGGTCTGACACTGAACTCTATAGATGTCCGTTTATTCATCTGTAAAATGGGCAGGTTGTCCTTGATTACCACACCACCCCCCACCAGGGTCACACAACTAGCAAGACTGGTTTTGATTTCTGCTCTTCCTGACTCCACGCCCAGCTTCTCTATCCATCATGATGCCCAGCTGCCTATGAAAGAGTCCTACAGAGAGAGAATAAAGAGCAATGGCTAATAGGTGGATGAGTTACCAAGGAACTCTGCTGTAAGGTGACCGTGGACAGACCCAGGAGACCAGTTCTGAGCCTAATATGTAGATCTCTAAGGGCAGCTAGGTGGCGCCATCGTGCATAAAGCACTGTGTCTGCAGTTAGAGGGATTCAAATTCCTGAGTTCAAATTTGACCTCAGACACTTACTAGCTGTATGACCTTGGGCATGTCACTTAACTATCTTTGCCTCAGTTTCCTCATCTGTAAAATGAGCTGGAGAAGGAAATGACAAAACCACCTCAAGTATCTTTGCCAAGAAAACCCCTCATGGGGTCACAAGGTGCTGCACATGACTGGAAAACAACAAAACAAGATACAAAGTGGCTTCACCCATGCACTTGATTTGTACAGAATAAAGGAGATCCCTTCCATTTCAACTGGAATAGGAGAGAGGTGTAAACCTAGTGCTCACATGGCTCAGGAACGAACCTAATGGTCCAGACCCTGCGGTAACAGAGAGAACAGGATCCACGTCTTTGGAATTTTCTGGTGCCCTGCTTTATTTCTTTTCCCCATGTTATCCATATGATTATTTCTCCATCTCCTTTAAGGGATCATCTCCCATTAAGGGGCTTTGGCTGCTGTTTTCCTGAAACAAAGTTTCAGCTGCAGAATAAGGAGCTCAGCTTTTACAGGTGGGGGATGGAGGATGGGGCAGATCTGAACATCTGTCCCATCTGGCAGGAGCAAAAGGGTGAAAGGGGTCATGTGCAGTATGAACACACACACACACACACACACCATGTATGTGTATACACAGAAGGATTCACTGTCAACACACAACCACACACTCACTGTCTATACACAAACATTCCCAGATACAGGCTGACAAGTACCCAAACAGACACCAACACCCACCCAAGTTACATGAGCGAGTGAGCGTGTTACTAGGAGAAGAGAATCTCTTAAAAAGCAGTTTTGCTTCTGTTGGGGGGAAAGATTTTCTCCTGGTATTTTTTCAGTTCTATGACTTTTCTGGTGTTTTGTCCCAACCTCCTTTAAAAAGACCTACAGACCAACCTGGCTATGAATGACTGCTTTAGAAATACACATGGGGGAACTCAGGAACAAGAGTAGGGGAGGAAGAGGTTTACCTTGAGGCAACAGTTTTAATTTAGGAGCATGGGAGCTATTTGTAATACCTCCACCAAATGGAGCCCATATGACCCGCCGGATGGCTTTCACCCAATCTTCCATGTCGTTCTGGGAGTTAGCCATAAGAAGGAAAGCTTCATGATTGACAGGCATCTTCTCCCGGTCCCCTGCACCACCTGTAAGACAAAAAAAGCACATCCATTACTACCTTATTGCTTCCTGGATATTAAAAAAAAGTCATGATTATGAACATGACAAAAGCAGCTAGGTTGCCAAATGGTTAGAGAACTCTTTCAGACACTAACAGGATGACCCTGAGCAAACTGCTTGTCTTCTGTCTGCCTCAGTTTATGCATCAATCAAATAGGGACAGTAATAGCCCCTACTTCTCAGGGTCATTGTAAGAATCAAATGAGATAACATTTGTAAAATGCTTTGCAAACCTTAAAGTGGTACATAAATGTTAGATATTTATAGTCAGGAGCAAACATGAACATTTCCCTGCTCAAAGACAAAAGAAGAGGATTTGCTTAGGGATCTCTGAATCAACCACATAGTTTATTTTGCTCTTTGAAATATTAGAATCTACAGTTTCCTCTTTCGATGACTCTTACATTCTGCCTGACACTCTGCATGCCACTGATCTCCAAAGAACCTTCTCTCTTGCCATTCCTTTCTGGAGCTGAGGTTTTATGAGGTTTTCTGCCATCACTGCTTCAGCAAGATTCTAGTGGTTTGCAGGCTACTTGAGAGGCAGAGTGCCATAATTAATATACAGGAATGGGCTTGATGTTAGGAGGCCTGGTTTAAATCCTGGCACTGCCCTTTTATAAGCTGTGTGTTCTTATGCAAGTTCTAAAACAGGATAATGGATCACAAGATAGGAGATGTAGAGGTGGAAGGGTTCTCAAAAGCCAAGAGGTTGAATCCCTTTATTTCACAGATAAAGAAACTGAGGCCTAGGGAAGTTGTGACTTGCCCAAGGTCACACAAGTAGTAAGCATCAGAGATAGGATCGGAAGCTAGGTCTTACTGGGCCAACAGGTTTTCTGATGCCTAAGTCTACTGATGCCTTGGTCTACTCAGTCGATCAAAAAGTATTTATTAAGCACACACAGTGTCCTAGACACTGTACTAAGTACAGGGCTGTGAAATGATGGTAATGTTTGGAATAGCTTTCCTGTAAAATTCATGAGAAGCTCACATGTATGAACAGAATTTTTCAATACCTTGGAAAGTGGGCTGGGTCTGAGGTCAAGACCTGTGTGCAAATCCTACTTCTAACTCTTATTACCTATGTAAACTAAGACAAATCACATAACTTCCCTAGATCTTGGTTTCTTCACCTGCAAGATGAGGGGGCTGGACTAGATGGCCTTTGAGGTTCCTTGTAGTTATAGACCTAAGACCCTCTGATCCAGAATGTAAACTATTCTTATTCTTTCTTTGGATTCTTCCTGTTTTGTTTTCTTTTTTCTCTTTTCATTTTATTGCTCCATCTTGCAATAGAAGCTTTTTTTTTTTAATTATGAGAGACTGTTTTGAAAAATACAGAATTAAGCTGTGGAACTACATTAATATGCTCCAAATATATTTTTAATTAAGACCTCTCACAAAAGTTCATCAGTTCCTTTGTAGATCTTTGATGTTGAGTGCAGAAAGGTGGCAGATTTCAATTAATGCTACTCTAATTAAAAGAAGTTTACTCCTTGGAAGGAAAGTTTTGGCAAATCTGGACAGCATATGAAAAAGCAGAGACATCAGCTTGCCAACAAAGGTCCACATAGTCAAAACTATGTATTTTCCAGCAGCAATGTATGGCTGTGAAAGCTGGACTATAAGGAATGGTGAATGCCACAGAAATGATGCTTTTGAATTGTGATGCTGATGAAGACTTTTGAGAGTCCATTGGATAACAAGGAGATCAAATCAGTCAATGCTTAATTTTGTTCAGGTTATTCATTGGAAGGTCAAAAACTGAGGCTGACGCTTAAATGCACTGTCCACATAAGGAGGAGTCAAGTCTCATTGGAAAAGATCTCAATGTGGGAAAAGACTGAAGGCAAAAGGAAAAGGGGACAGCAGAGAATGAGATGGATAGATAGTGTCATGGAAGGAATGAACATGATCTTGGACAGACTTTGAGAGACAGTGGAGGACAAAAGGGTCTAGTGTGCTAGGGTCCATGGGGTCAGGAAGAGTCGGCCACAACTGAATGACTGAACGATAGCAACCACAACCAAAACAACCACAACCACAACCACCAGCTTTGCAGGTTAGCTGAATAACCATGTTCTGAAAGGTGCATATTCCTAGCACCCACCCACATATGCATACATACACACATGTATATATGTTTATATATAAATATATGCATGAACATGTCTTATGGGGTAAAGATAAATATGAAACAATTTTATTAATGGAATTAATTTAGAAATCTGAGTTCAAATCTAACTCAGGACTTATTTAGTAGACACCTCAGTAGAATGTGACTTCACCTCTCAGTTTTCTCATCTGTTAAATGGGCAGAATAGATTTCCGTTTTCAGAATAGTAATACTTGAGTTATCAGACTAAGATAGGTTAGACACACAGCAACATCAAACATCTGGAATAGAGTGAAATCTAGAAGTAAATAAAGGCAATAAAACAAAAATCTTGATGTCTCTGAAAGCGAAACAGTGGAAGGAATATTAAATCGGATACAGTGTGATTGTAAAGAAAGGTCAGCTTTGACACGTCTGAGAGGACAACTGGATTCTCCAGCTGAGGCATCTGTAATCTTTATCAAAACGCTGTCACTCCCCTGCTGAAAACTCCTCAGAGGCTCCCCATTATCTCCAAGTGAAAATTCCAACTTCTCAGGGGAGCATTTGGGGCCCCACCTCCCTTTCCAACCTTGTTTCCTATTCTTCTTCTCTACACACCATATCTAACATCAAACTGGATTGCCTGCTGTTGTGTGAACCCAATGCTTAGTTGCTCAGGCACTCCCATGCTTGGATTCTGCCTTTCTAAAGACTCTCCTTCCTTCTAGTCACCTCCTTTGTGAAGCCTGCCCCCAGCCTCCTAGTCTATCATTCTTCTCCTCCCTCTTCAAATTACCTTGTTTTTACTTCTCTCTGTATAAGCCATATCCTGCTAGTAGAATGTAAGTTTCTTGAGGGCAGGGACTGGTTTCTGGTTTGGTTTTGTATTTCAATCTTTGGCACTAAGTGAACTTTAAATGCTTAATAAATTTGTGAACTGCATTGAATCAAGATAGCTAGGTGTCATGGTGGATAGAGCACCAACAAGCCTGGAGTCAGGAATACTCATCTTCCTGAGGTCAAATACAGACTAAGACACTTACTAATTGGGTAACCCTGTTTGCCTTGGTTTCCTCTTTTATAAAATGAGCAGGAGAAGGAAATGGCAAATGATCCAGTATCTTTGCCAAGAAAACCCCAAATGGGGTCAGAAGAGTCAGATATAACTCAACAATGACAACAACAATTGAATCAAGTACTAATGATGTTCCTGTCTTCCTAGAATGCAAATAGCTGTGTTTCATGTACTATTAACTCCTTAACAAGATGTGCCGGATGCTGTCTGCCAATCATGGTTGCTTTGATATTGTCCTAATTTGTGTAATTTGGGACACTGTGGGGCCAGAACAGTCTCTTATTGGTGGAGATAAGTATTCACATTCCTGGCAGCATACTTATAGTTACCATGGGGATGAATCTGTCTAGACCAGGCTATTTTCCCAGTTGTGGGCAGGGACACCCAGGGCACAGAGCACTTACCACAAAATAACCCACACAGTGACAGTATGGCCACTGGCATTTCAATCTGAAATATGTTAATTTCATCACCAGCTGTCAGTCATTTAAAAGGGGAAATATTCACATCTTTAGGGCAATTAAAAAATCCTGTCATATTAGAGCCAAATAACTATACAGGATTTTACAAGATTGTAGAATCATGGATTTAGAATTGTAAGAGATCTCAGAGACTGGGTCTGCCTCTCCATTTTACAGAGCAAACTGTGGCCCTAGAAAGGTTAAGTGATTTGCCAAAGGTCATACAGGTAGTGTCACAATGATTTATTTTTATAGCTAAGAGAAGTTAAATCAATTCCTTTACCTAAAAGGTTAGGTAAAAATGACTACAATGAAACCTGGATAGCACCCTAATTAGCTTTGTCACAACATGAAACTGAGATGTTTGAGAAGTAAGCATAAATATGGTGAGGGATATTAGGCCAATACAATAATACAATTGCTGAAGGACTCCTAACTGTTTTCAGTCCTGGAATGCGTCCTCCTATCACCAACATCCAATCATAAACTGACCTTTAAGATCCCTACAACCTGTAGTTTTTAGGGAAGTTCATGTGCATCAAGGAAGATATGTGGTTTACTGGTGTGTGTGTGTGTGTGTGTGTGTGTGTGTGTGTGTGTGTGTGTGTGTGTGTGTGTGTGTGTGTGTGTGTGTGTGTGTGTGTGCTGAGAGAGTCTGCCACAATGGATAGATGTGTGTGTGTGTGTGTGTGTGTGTGTGTGTGTGTGTGTGTGTGTGTGTGTGTGTGTGTGCTGAGAGAGTCTGCCACAATGGATAGATTCTGGATAGGGCCTCAAGTCAGGATGAGGTGGGTTTAAATCCCAACTCATGCACTTAGTAGTAAAATAGACTTTGATTTAGGGGAGAAGGGCATTTCTAGGTTTCTTCTTCCTCTTCCTTAGACAAGATAAATGCCTTGACCACAATGGCAGAGACAAGAAACCTCTTTCTCCATGGCTATGGCTGCCCTATTTTGGTGCAAAGTCTTTGCCAAGAAAACTCCAAATGGGATCATGGAGAGTAAGATATAACGACTAAAATGATTGAACAACAACAACAAGAAGAAACTCGAGAGTAGGGAACCATGGAAATAGAGCTTCGAAGGCAAAGGAGAAACATAATCAGCATAGGTGGTAGGTGACGGAAGGAGTGTTTCCCAGGCCTTCCCTGTCTTTGGTAGTAAATATTTAGGTTTCCTTGACTTTTCCTGTAAGTTATACCATTACAATGAGGTTTTCTAAGCTGGGGGACTGGAGCTTTTGAAAGTGGCCTCCATTTCTCTGAACTTTTAAGGAGCCATCTCTTAAAAGATATAGATGTTAATAGTGGACATCTAGGTGCTTCCATCCAGAGCCTCCAAATATCTTCAAAATTGCTAGCCTTCCTCCCTTCTGTTGTGATTGTTTTTCTTCCTTTCCTTTCCTTTCCTTTCCTTTCCTTTCCTTTCCTTTCCTTTCCTTTCCTTTCCTTTCCCTTCTCTTCCCTTTCCTTCCCTTCCTTTCCTCTCCTTCCTTTCTTTTTCTTTCCTTCCCTTTCCTTTCTTTCCTCTCCTCTCTTCCCATCCCTTCTCCTCTCCTCTCTTCCCATCCCTTCTCCTCTCCTCTCCTTTCCTTTCCAGCACTTCTATCTTTTGAGTCTTTTCATGTAATTCCTAATTGAATTTTGAGAACTTGATTTTAAATTGTCATTTTCGGGAGGCCTCTTTCTGTGATTTCATTAGTATAAGGAATTCCCAGGAAGGGCAATGGCCTCTACCAACACAAATCATCAATTCTTCTGTACTATATGTAATTTTAGAGAGTTATCGCCTTGGAGATGAAGAGTTTAAAAGACTTGCTCAGGATCAGTCACATATTCAATAGACGTCAGGCTTAAGGCTTGAACTAAAGTCTTCCTGACCCAAAAGTGGCTCTCCATCTACTACCCCATGCTTACAGCACCTAAATATAGAGGCAAATGATGGTGGGCTCTGTTGTTGTCATTGTCAGAGGCTGAAAATATTTCTTCCTTTGTTACTAGTCGACAATAGTTGAGAAAGAAGTCCTTTCTTTGGACTTGGTGAGTATAGGTGGACTTGAAGCCTTGGCCACCGATAGCTTGACCTTTGATCCTTCCAGTACCTTCGATCCGTTCTCTTTAAAATGGGGATTTGCCAGCTCAACTGTAGGCTTCAATCTGCTCTACTATGAGAAAGATTGAAAAAAAAAAGCCTAGTTCTGTCCTTATCTAATATTCATGTGAGATTATACATAACACTTTGAACTTCTATTTGCGCCCCCTACTGACCTCTATTTCTCCTGGGCCAACTGGAAGGAGTAAAGCATATTCAGCTTTTTAAAGATGCAAATTTGTTGGTGAAGGAAAGGACTCTAGCCCCTCTCCAGAGACAGAATGTGATTGGAATTTACATAGAAAAGAATAGGACTAGTGGTATGTGGTGGTTTCCATGGAATTGTCTTAATATAAACAGAACTCGCACCTACTAAATCCCAGTTAATCTCCGTGAGTGAGAGAAGGCAACTCAAAGTGCCAGGCCAATGACTGGAAACCAAGGAAGTATTTGGCCTCACTGTTTAATTACTGTTTAACTCAACTGTAATTCCAGATTCCAGACTGCTTTGCAAGGTGAAGGGGACCTCAAGGAGGAGTGTTAAAGAAGCAATTCCCCTTCCCCCCAGCAGTTATCCCTACCCCCACTTGTCTTGTTCTGGAAAAAAGAAACGATGATGTGTAAGATCGGGAGGAATTCAGTTCAATCCAGTTCCCTACATAATAGCACCTACCTGGTCCCATCCTCTAAAAGTAGGGGTAGGAAGGGAAAAAGGAAACAGACTTTACCCTCCAGGAATTCACCTTGTGCTGGGAGTGATCTATTGTTCACAGATCTGTATATAGTTTAGAGGGACAGTACAGGGATTGGTCTATTAACTAATGGGATGTATTCCACCAACTTGTGAGAAAATACCTCTGGTTACATGGAAGGGAATGGGGGGTTGGGAATACCTTCCAAATATCTCTCACTGCCTCTTTGGAATCCTGGGTGTGAGTGTTCTTAATCCTTAGTGACAACAGTGTTTGTTCCTTGAGTAGGTGACTGGTAGTGGGAGATTTTTTTCCCCTTTCTTACTACACTGGGATTTGGAAAAAAAAAAAGAGTCAGTCTTAGACCTTTGGTGGGATACTAAAGTGTCAAGGACTGGAAGAGAAAAGATGAGTCAGGAAGACTATGGACCAAGGAGAGGCTAGACTGGGTACTGTGTAATAACAGCCAGAGTAAATAATGCTTTAAGGTTTTCACAGATATTTACAGATAATATCTCATTTTTATCTCCATTTTATAGATGATAAAACAGGTTAAATGACTTGCCCAGGGTCACACAGCTAAGCTAGGAAGTGGCTAAGGCTAGATTTGAACTCAGGTTTTTCTGACTCCAAGTCTAGTGCTCTATCCACTGAGTCACTCAACTGCTTTTGTAATTTAAAACAGGGACTGAATCCCCTTCAATTTTTTGTAATTCAAGCTCTGCCCCACCACTCTACATAAACAATTCTCTCAAAATTCACAAGTGACCACTATGGCTGCTTCTCAGTTTCTTATTCCTCTTTATCTGCCAGATTTTGGTTTATCAGAATGGAGTGTCATCAGATCTGTTTGTAGGAATCCCTCGATCTGTCTGTACTTAAGTATTTCTGACCTATACAGAGACTCTGATCATGAGGCTGGATCACTAAGCTGAGACAGAATAAATAATGGGTTTGGTCTCTACCTGTTTATCAGTTCATCATTTATTCAGTCATATACTTTCTCTCTAACTCAGTTTCCCAACATGTAGGAATTCAACAAGCGTACTTCTCTGTACGTAATACACATTTGGGTTTCCGTATTTCCAGCCTAACATTGTGATGACTCTATGGAACACATACTTCTTTTGTAAATGAAAAGATTTTAGGATACATTCAGGGTAATAGATTAGATAGAAAGACATTTATAAAGCACTTATTCTATGTCTGTTGGTTGATTGATTGCCAATCATTGTGCTAAGTACTTGGGGGGTAGAAATATGAGCAGTCTTTTTCTTTAAGGAACTAATATTATAATAGGGGATGCCATATATAAAGAGGTACTGTGGGGAAGAGGGCAACAAAGAGTGAGTTTATCAGGCTAGACTTGAGTCTGATTGGAACCCTTTGTGAAATGACAATTTGGTCCAGGCACTTACCAATCAGTGAAGGTATCTCCAGGGTCGGGAAGTTGCTGATGAGGAGTTGGAGAATTCCTGATATTTAACTGAGCCAGAAAGGATGTGAGCATTGCTAGGGGTCCCTCACAAAATGGTGGTTCAGGCTAGCTAAGGATTTACTGTTCACAAGAGCAGGCCTCAGGGCAGAGGTATGGAGCCATCTAGTTCAATTCTCATTTTATGGATGTGAGAACTACATATATTTATATAATTCAACTCTGCAAAAAGTTGGGATTGGACTGATGGGAAAAAGAAATCATTGCCTGGCAGTTGGCCTTCTTGTAAGGAGTTTCTCCTGACTTATCCTAGGCTTCCTGTCAAAAGATTAGTTTTGTGTCTGATGCCTCTAGTCCAGCTTGGTAGGGACTCCAATAAATGGCATTTCAGAAACCAGACTCCACCCCAGGATGAGAATTATGTGGGAAATCACTTTCATTGCATTCATATATGAAATTATTAATGGATACATTTAGGTGGAAATCATTTCTCCAGTCTCGTCGTGCTCCATTTCTCCAGCTTTCTGCGCAACTTTGAATTTTGGGGGATCAATAAAGACTTCCCTGAAATGGACCTGAAGGAGAACAATGATCCTGGAACTCTCTCTGCCTCCTGGGTATCCTTCAAATTAAAGCCATCCTTCTGACTTGGTCAGATCCTTTAGGTCTTCTGTGGAACAGTACATACCTCTAGGGCTGCTTGAAATTGGGGCTAGATCGATCTCATTCTCTGGAAGGGTCATTGATTTAGAGCTAGAAGGGGCCTTCGAGGCCACATTGTCCGACTTCTTCATTGTACAAATGAGAAACTGAGGCCTAGAAAGGTGAGGCAATTTGCCCAAAGTCATACAAACAGCTAAGATGTAAACTGGGGCTCTTGGATTCCAAAGGAATTACTCTTTCTGCTGTACCACACTGCAAAGCTGCCAGAAACACATGTCCCTCTTCTTACCCATGCAGAGATAGCAGAGAATAGCCTGTAACACCAATTTGCAGAAGGTGTGGATGGATGGTGACTTGAACAGCTGGAGGGAGTACCCACATGGATGAGTTCACATATCAATCCAGAGTGACTCAAATTGGTGTCTGGAAGAGTAGTCCCCAACCCAATGATTACATCTGCAATGGCCTGAAAATAACTTGGTATAGGCAGTCTTTTATTACAGACGTGTAGGAGTGACTTGACAAACAGTCCAAAGTAGCAACTACAGCCAACAAGACAGATCACTACTATTTATCTTCCTTGGACTTCTTTGAGGTTGGCTCAAAGACAGCTGAGAGACTGGTTGAGTTCAGGTTACTGTATTGTTCTCAGAAGAGGATGACAAATGAGGCTGAAGAATTTGCTTACATCTAACTCTGGCTAGACAGGGGGGGTCTTATTCTTCTCTGGTGACTTGAAATCAATCAATCAATCAGTCTACAAGCATTTATTAAGCACCTACTACGGGCAGGGCACTTGTAGAAAGTAGAATAATGGGTTCCTCCAAGTGATGTGGAAATGCACAGATTTTATGCTAAGAATAGAATAAGTTAAGTAAATAACTGAAACTTGAGCCTTAGCTCTCCTATATATCTCATCTAACAGAAGACACTTTCTCAATTCCTCAAACCTTAGGCAACTTTTATTGCAAACAGTGAAGTGATAGTCCAAGGCATTCCACCTATCTATCAAGCATTTGCTTTGTGCAAGGCACCATGCTAGACACAAAGTTAAATAAGGTCCGGCTCACACCCTTACTGGTTATACGACATCATTTTTCTGTTCTGCTCTTCTCTGATTTCTTTTGTATTGAGAATTCTCTAGGTGGAAATTCTCTCTACGAAGGCATATTTGCAATTTCATTTTCAACTTAGCCTTGGAGAGCTGACCAGGGAATTATAGGTTAAGTGACTTGTTTGTGATCACACAGCTGGTTTGTATCAGGGGTAGGACTTTCCAGTGATTCTCAACCTTCCTAATGCCACGACCCTTTAACACTCGTATGTGGTCGTATCTGCACGTGGGCAGACCTGCCTGGAGATGGACAGAGGAACAGTATCTCAGTTCTTAAGATCATCAGAAATATGTGTTTTCCGATGGCCTTAGGCGACCCCTGTGATCCCTGTGAAAGGGTTGTTTGACCCCCAAAGGTGTCATGACCCACAGGTTGAGAAGTGCTGACTCAGAAACAAGGTCTTCCTGACTGCAAGACCAGCCTGCTAGCCACTGGACCACATGTCCCTCTCACAATAGAAAAAGAATTAAAATTTATGTACAGAGATAGATAAAACAGAAATCAAAATGTGAAAAGCTCATGCTATATAGGATGGTTGTTAAGTGCTTTGAGATCAAATAAAGGAAGGAGGCATTATTTCCAGGGGAGGAGGTTCAAGGAAGGCTTCAAAAAGAAGGTGGCATTTGTGGTTTTTGAAGGGTACTGAAAGCTAAGTGTGAAGGAGATGCGGGAATTCTAGGCATGGGGGTACAGTATGGACAGAGGCAGGAAGCCAAGGCAGATATTTTGTTCAGATGTAACATAAAACCCAGGGAGATAATGATGTGAATGTAGCTTGGAGTCAGATTGAGGAAGGCCTAGAAAAAGAGACTCAGAGGTTTAAGCTATGGGGGAGCTACTGAAAATTTTTGAGCCTAAGAGTCATGTTGTCTGATAAATTAGGAAGTTAATCTGGCAGAAAGAGGCAGATAGATATGGTGCTTTGAAGCCGGTCATATCCTGCCTCTGACACACACTGGCTGTGTGACTTTGGACAAGTTACTTAACCACATAGTGCTCTAGGCCATACTCTAAGCTTATAGAATGCAGAACCACTGCCATTTGAACTGGTAGAGGGAATTGCCTCACTGAGAGTTTCCTTTATCTACAAAAGCTCAGGTTCAGAAAAGAAATAAAATCTGGGGATAGGGTTTTGAAGACTGATATCACACTGTTTTTCTGTGATCACTTGGGTGCTGAGGGATACAGAAGAAGGATTAAATTATGGCTAGAAAACAGACCCATGTCCACAGTTGAGTCTCCCTCAAGGGCAGAGGGCAGAGGTCACGAAACATCCATCAGGAGCATCCTAACTTCTCCCTGGAACACAACCTAAGCTTTCTTTCTAGGCTGCTATGCCCATCACTGCCACTTTCCTAGCATGTGACTCACTGATGCCCCTCTGGGGAGCCCGGGTGCCAGCATGCTTGCTCTGGCACTCCATTTCCATTTACTTCAGGCTCTGCCCTCGGGCTCCTGTTGTAGGGTAAACAATAACTGTTTGGCCTACTGCTGTTCCTCTCCTGCTGGGGTACTGTTTGGCACTTTGGAAACCCTGCTCATTAAAGTCCAGTCCTGCCAGGTTTCATCAGTACCCCAGAGCTCATTACAAATAGTGGAGACACCTGCTCAGAGCACAGGCTAGTGTGGAAGGCTGTATTTCTTTAGTACCACACTGGGGCCAATTCTGCCTTGTGTGCTGGTTTTAATGCCCAATAATGCTCAATGCTTCTTAAGGGACAGTGTTTCAACTGGGCCCAAAGCAGATGTAAAACCACAACGAATCAATGAATGCACATTTCGCATGACCCAGAATAGAGGCAGACCAACCAGAATCCCGTGGTGGAGTGTATGGGAATCACAGAAGGTCATTTGGGGCAAAGGACTGATAAACAAGGACACAGCTGTGATTTCTGTGTTTACAAAGACTCTTTACCTAGTGGAACACCCCGGCATTGAAGTCACATACCCCTCGGACCTGGGGAGAATGAGGCCTTGTGATGTTTTCTTTCTCAGTTATCAGAATGCTCCCTTCCTGGTGTGGTCCAGATGCACAGGCCAGCTCAGTAGCTCCAAGCAACGATGCTATTATAGTTCAGTGCTGCCTGGTGATACCTACATGAGGCAAATGAAATGGGGGGATCTGGGACACAGGTGTGCTGGCAAAAGGCTAGGGATACTCCAGTCATCCCAGCTGGAGATTAGAGCTCACCATGTTTTACTGAGCAACGGAGCTGATGAAAGAGAGGCCCTGGGCCCATACTTTTTTTTTTTTAAATAAAGCATTTGAGCACATATTACAAGGCATTCTGTAATTTTTCTTCCATCCTTCCTTCCTCCTTTCCTTCCTTCCTTTCCTTCTTTCCTTCCTTCCTTTCCTTTCTCTCTCTCCTTTTCTTCTCTTCTTCCCTCTCTCCCTCCCTCCCTTCCTTCCTTTTTCTCTGTCCTTATCACCCTGTCTCAGCTTTTCATAATTCATATGCATGTTGTAAACACTTGGAAAGCAGAAGTGGTATGGTTTTCCATCGCCGTGTCCCTGGTGCTCCAGGACACTGGAGGCCCTGGATACATGTTTGTTGAACTGAACTGAATAGTTACTTGATTCAGCAGTGCCCAGTAGGCAGGTACTTGAATGGTCTTGATCAAACTACAGATTTTCTGAATCTTCTTAGATTGAAGAGACAGCACCCTCATGTAAGCTTCCAAGGACGCCTCCTGTCTTCTCTGAAGAGCTGGAAAACTCCCAATTTCAGAGACTATTCAGAAGCAAACAAACTTTAAACGCTTGGAAATTTTCCGAGTGGAGGTGTGTGGTTAATGAATTACTGAGAACCTTTCATTCTTCCCCTTCAGCTCAGCCTTAAAACTAAAGCTCCTCTCTCTAGGTCTGACATTAAGTGACCTTTCCCTGGATCTCACTTTGTATACCCACTTCTTTATTTAAAGAAGAAAAGAAACAGGTAAAATCATTTAACTTTACTGGCCTCAGCTTCCTTGCTATAAAGTAAAAGCTTAAGCTTAAATGGCCTCTGAGGACTCCTTCAGCTCTACATCTATAATTCTGTGACTCCCTCCCTATTAAAAAAAATTGCTAGGGCAGCTCAGCATCAAGGGCTTTTAATTATGGGGAGGGGGTGGGTCAATGGCAAGACCTGAATTCAAATGTGACTTCAGATACTGAGTATCTGTGTGACCCTGGGCAAGTCACTTAACCTGTTTGCCTTAGTTACCTGTACTGCAAAATGGGGGTGATAATAGCACCCAGGGTCACTGTAAGGATCAAATAAATTTGTAAATAGCACTTAGCCATGTACCTGGTATGCAGTAGTATAAATGCTTCTTCCACCCCCAGCCCTTATTGTGCTTCTCTGTTATGCTTTACTTGGGAGGTCCAGCTGGATCCGTCAGAATAACAGCTCACATTTATATAGGGCTTTGCAGATATGATCTCACTTGATCCTCAAAATAATCCCATGGTGAGGGAAACAGTATAGTTTCCACAGCCCATTCACATATGCTCATTCTGCTTAACTCTTGATTGTATCTTTAAAAAAAAATTTCCCCATAAGTCATCTAAAGATAATTCACTGAGGAATCTGATTTTTTAAGTTGCAGATAGCTGTACAGTCCTGCTGTATCAGTGGTATACACGTTTTTACAGAAGAGGGAACTGAGGCAGACTCAGGTGGGAGACTCTCAGGATTAACCACATCCTACTCTACTACACTGCTTCTCTTCTCTTTCTGTTTTGAGCCAGAAATGGAGGGAGAGAAAAAGTCACTGTTTGTCACAGAATCACAGTGTTTCAGAGTTGAGAGGGCACTATAGGTCATCTAGTCCAATCCATGTCCAGAAGAAAACTCCCCACAACACACCTGACCAGAAGTCACCCAGCTTCTATCTGATGCCTTATGATGGGGAGTGTGGTAGTGGGCAGGACTTCACAAGGCAGCCCATTCTACCCCCAGGGGCATTAGTTCTGGGATTCTTAAACTTTTGGGTGTCATGGTAATATTACATGGTAACCTCTGGCCTTCTGGTGAAACTATGGGACTCCTAGGAAAAATGCTCTGTAAATGCATAAAATACATAGGATTACAAAGGAAACCAAATATACTAAAACAGATCAAAATTTTAAAAACAAAACAAAACAAGATTAAAGACCCCAGGTTAACCATGCCCTTCCCCCATTCTAATTGTTGGGAAGTTTTTTCTTGTATTAAGTCCAAATTTGGCTTCCCGCAACTTGAACCCAAGTCCTTTTGTTCTGTTATCTGGGCCTAAACACAGTGACTTCAATTCTTCTTCCAGGGAACAACTCTTCAAGCTCTTTCGTATGTTTATATAACTCAGGAGTATATAAAGGTTTGACAAACATAATTTCACTGGATTCTCATCCCTGCCAAGTTGTTATCATGGGTATTATTATTTCTATTTTACTGATAAGGATACTGAGACTGACAGGGATGAAATGAGTTGACTATGATCATACAACAAGTGAGTCTCAGAAACAAAAGCTGAACCTGGTCTTCTGGATTCCAAATTCAGAATTCTACCCATTATGCCATGTTTCACCATGACCACTATCTAGAGACAGCTGTTCAATGTTCTCTGGGATCTAGTATATTTTTCTCTTTATGATAAGTGCCAGAGGTAGACAGAAAGTGTCCACAACAGCTTGTCACTGATTAAAATCCCATTAGGCATAAAATAATAATCATCATAATACCAATGAATAAAAATAATACATAGCCCTATAATTTTTGCAAAGCATCATACATGTTATCTCATTTGGTCCTATCAGTCAATAAGCATTCATTAAGGAACTAATATATACCAGGACTGTGTAGGTACTCAGGATTCAAAGAAAAGCAAAAGATAATCCCCAATTTCAAGGAGCCTAATGAGGAGATACCATGTAAACAACTATATATAGATAAGATATATACTGGAATTGGAAATCATCACCAGAGGAAAGACATTAGCATTAAGGGGGATCAGAAAAGGGCTTCTTATAAAAGGTTGGATTTTAGCTGAAACTTAAAGGAAGCCAAGAGGCTGAGGCTGGGAAAGGAGAGCATTCTAGGTATGGGGACAGCCAGTAAAAATACCCAGAGTTGAGAGATGGGAATGTAGTGTACAAGCAACAGCAACAAGACCTGTGTCACCCAATTGCAAGGGGAGTAAGATATAAAGACTAGAAAGGTATTTGAGGGGGAGCAGGTTAGAAAAAGCTTTGAATGACAAAGAGAGGATTTTATATTTGATCCTAGAAGTTACAGAGAGTTTATTGAATCTAGGTAAAGTGACATGGTCAGACTTTCACTTTAGGAAGATAAATTTGATGTCTGAGTGGAAGAGGGAATATGATGGGGAGAAAACTGTGGCAAGAAGATCAACCAGAACGCTATTGAAATGGTCCAACCATGAAGTGATGGGAGTGTCAGAGGAGAGGAGGGCATATATGAGAAATATTATGAAGGCAAAATCAAAGAATGATAAGGTAGTGACATTTAAGTTGTGAGCCTGTGAGATTGGGAGGGTGGTGGTGCCCTCAACAAGTAATAAGAAAGTTAGGGAGAAGAGAGAGTTTTAGGGGGAAAATAATATGTTCAATTTTATACACACTGAGTTTAAGCTATCTGTGGGACATCTGGTTCATGATTTCCAATCTCACAGCTGGAGATGTGAGACTGGAGTTCAGGAGGGACATTAGAGCTGACTAAGCAGATTTGAGAATCATCAGTAGAGAGATGACTGAATTCATGGGTACTAATGAGATCGTCCCATTTTATAGATGAGGAAACTGAGGTTGGCAAAGTTTAAATGATTTGCCCGGGGTCACAGAGCTGGTAAATATCTGAGGGAGAATTAGTCCTTAGGACTTCCAGAATCCAAGCTGAACACTATCTACTGTACCATCTACCTGCCTGATTAAGCTGATTTAAGAATTAAAGAATAATTTTAGAGGTGGAAGGAAACATCTTGTACAATTCCTTTTTTGTTCAGATGAGGAAAATTCATCTGAGACAGGCAAATGGGGAGAAATCATAGGGAGGTAGATTTGCCCAAGGTCAGCCAGATATTCGAAAGGGACACAATTGAAATTCAAATACAGGTTGTCTGGGTTCATGTCTAACATTCTTTCCATTGGCTTTAGATGTAAATATTCAAAATTCCTGAGGAAAGATAAGAGTTAACATTGTTACCCCAATGTCAATGGTTGGTCTGTGCAGGGAGGAGATAAGTTAATGAGCTTGCATTTGGGTTAAACACATTCAACAATCTATTCAACAGCCTAATTAATAATTGAAATGAATGCAGATGGCAATAGACTAAGTTGGGCCCGAGACACAAAGCTAAATCCAGCCATCCCCTTTCATGAGAGAAATTACTAAACCAAACCAGAAAATCAAGACCCTTAAGACTATTTTGCCCCCTCTGCTCACTCCAATTCCACCTCCCTTGGGGACAAAAGAGACTCTACAATCTCGCAGCAGTGGCCAGCTGTTTTTCCCCCAACTCTTACTCTTTCTCCCAGATCCCAGTTGTAGTGGAGAGGTTTGCACAATCCATGGTAATGTGACCAGCAGCTCTGGAGATATAGGTCATGGCCACCATAGGACTGCGGAAAAATACCAGGGGGGAAGGAGCATCAATGTTCCTTCGTAAGGGCTCATTAAAGAGACATTTTTAGCTTAGACAAACAGTTCATCCTCTCCCAAAAGTCAAGCTAGATACAAAATAGATCTTGAGCAGATTGTGGTTCAGATTTGTTGGAAAAGTCAGGAAGACCTGGGTTCGGATACTGCCTTACTTAGACATTTTCTAGCTGTGTTATCTTGGGCAAATCACTCATTCATCTACAAGATGAGGTTACTAGTACTTGCTCTACTTGTATCGCAAGATTGTTGTAACTGAAATAATCTATGATTTATAATTACCCAAATGTGAGATAGCAATAGTCTACCCAACATAAAAAGAATTCCCTTATATTTAGTATATAGTCATGTGTTATACCTTCCATCTCTATCAACAGAATGTGGGCTTCCTGGGGGAGGAACTGTATCATCTTTGTCTTTGTATCTCCAGGAATTAGCCTTACCCCAATTATGAAGCTAGCCTCTGGGCAGTTTTTAACCTACTTACTTAGGCCTCAGTATAAGAAGAGCAAAAGATCTGATAGGCACATTTTTTTAAAATTAAATTTTAATTAAAGTGTTTTTTCTTCTTTCTGCTGTTGGACAAAGTAATTTGACACCTGGGGTAAGCAGGGGGAAAAACATGCCCTTGAACAAGCTTTTTAAGACAAATTCCATTGAGAATGGATGGGTCTAAAAGATACCACCCTAGAGTGGGGAGAAAGAGATTACTGCTGGGGAGACTTTCTCCTGGGGGGGAGGAGGGAGTGGTCAAGACTGGCCCTGTGAGAAACTCACTTATGTTACAGTCACTGGGAGTTGGGATGGGAAAAGAAAATGCATCGTTTGGTGGCTTCCTTTGGTTTTTTGTTCAGATTTGAGATCTGATTGGTTTATGGTGCTCTAGGGAAGAAAACTCTCTTTACCAAGGCAGGTTGTTTTTCTGAAGCTGATAGTCTTAGCCAATTGTCTAGCATACTAAGAGGTTAAATGATTACTAAGGAGCACCCTATATGTTGGAGGTAGGTTCTACTCCAAGGCCACTATTCTGTCTAGGCTGCCTTGCCTGTAAATTCTTATTTTAACTAATTACTCTTTCTACCCAGATGCTAAGAGCAGTTGTTTCTATGCTACTGATGGAGTACAGGTAAATGCCCTTTAAGCTTTGATACCCTGGGACAAAGCCCCATTCCTTGCCCTAGTTGTGGTTTTGTTTGCAGGGAATTATTCTAGAAACAATACTAGCATTACCTCTGTAGACATATGAGACTCTAGGAAATAGAGATGCCTTGAGAGGAGTTGTAAAAAAAGATGAGGAAAGGATTACTCATAGCCAGGAAAATTACACTATAATGAAGACTTCTCTTGGGGGCTTTGAGAGTTTTAAAAACTATCCATGTGTATTTGGCCTGGATGACTCATTTTAGTTTGTAGTGAAAATTCTTTGTTTCATGTCATGGGTTTTCTACTAAATTGATTTTCTGTTTCTGTTTATAAATAGTATTTCCTTTAGATAATACTCAACTGCATTGTTTTTCCTAGTTGGAAGATACTGCAATCATTATCTCTTCATTGAAAATGGGACACTTGAAGAACCTGGTCCAGTCTCTAACTTGATTAGGTATCAAAATGAAATTCAGAGCTGCAGAAATGACCCCTAGACCAAAGCTTTGCTTGCAACTCCCTAGAGTAAGCACAGAATCACAAGTTAATAATCAAGCTGAAAGGGATAAAAGACACAGGATGTAAGACAGAGTTGTAACAAGGTTGGGGCATGCAAAATTTCTCCCAAAGGTCCTAAAATTTAGAAGGTGTAAAAAATAGAAATAATTTTTAAATGTGTATTTAAAAAAACTGTTATATTTACCCATGGACAGTATAAACACTCCTTCAGCAGCACAGAAACAAATGTGCTTAATACCTAATTAGCAAGAATAATTAGTTAAAATTAGAAGCTGCCAGATGGTAAGCATTGTTAATAACACCCATATGTGAGCTACTATAGTAACTCTTCCACTCAACTGAATTTATTTTAATTACTTGTAGTATTTTCATATCATAAATTAAAAAGCTGATCTGAGGGTACATGCTGCTTGCCCCAGGCACTAAAATTAGTGGTTATGGCTCTGGTAGCAGAGAATCTCTCCACCCAAACTTTAACTCTTTGATTATATAAATAGTTCTGGATATTTTGGTAATGCCTTTCAAGTTAGTTTTCATCAAGAAAAATAAGCAGAAAATTATAGTAAGAAAACTAGAATGTCTTTAGAGAGGTTTTCTAGACCAAACTCAAAGTACACCAAACAATATAGTCATCTATGCAAGCAAAACTACAAGCAGTTTTAGGCAAGGGGATAAAATGGAAGAGCCTGGACTTGAAGCCAAGAAAGATTTGGATTTAAATCCAAGGGAAGGGAAGGAAATAAGCATTTATATGTGGTATTAATATGCACCAGGCACCATGCAAAGTGCTTTCTTACACATATTATTTCTTTGATCCTTACAACAACCCTTCAAAGTAGGTGTTATTATCATCTACATTTGTACTTGAAGAAATAGGGGCAAACAGTTGTTAACGTGATTTGCCCAGGCACACACAGCTTTTAACCATCCAAGGCCAAATTTGAACACAGATCTTCCTGACTGTAGACCCCTTGCTCTATCTACTGCTCCTTCAGTTTCTTCATCTATAAAATGATATAAAATTCTAATTCTATGGTTCTTTGACTATATTATATATACACATACAGTGTGTATGTATTTACACATGATGAGTATATTGAAACAGCAAGATGGTACAGTAGATAGAGTCAGGACTGGAGTCAGGAAGACTCATATCCTGAGTTCAAATCTGGCCTCAGATACTTATTGGCTGTGTGATCCTGGGCAAGTCACTTCATCCTGTTTGCCTCAGTTTCCTCATCAGTAAAGTGAGCTGGAGAGGGAAAAGCAAAGCACTCTAGTATCTCTGCCAAGAAAACCCCAAATGGGGTCATGAAACAACTAAAACAAGTGAACAATGACAACATATGAATATATACACATGTATGTATAGATGTAAATGTATGGATGTATTATTATTTGAAGACTAATCTAAGTAAGGTCAAGGAGAGACTCTTCACCAGAAAGCCGACTTCCCAGGAATGACTTTTTTGGGAGGTGGGATGGGGCATAGCCACTGATGAAGACCATCCAATAAGGCAGGAAGAAATTACAGTCTACACTGGAGGAGGGAGTGCCCATGTGGATTATATCATAGACCATGTGAAGTACTGAAAATGTTTTCCTGCACTCTGGTTGATGTTTTTAACTCACCTACCTATAGACGCTAGATGTCCACTCCAAATGAACCGCACAGGGCCTGGCTGCCCTCATGAGAGGCAGTGTGGTGTAGGAGATAGAACACTGACCTTGAGATCAGAAGACAGGGCTCAGTTCTGCCTCAGACACTCATCAGCTGTGTAAGCCCAGGCAGGTCCCCTAACATTTCTGATCTGCAGTTTCCTTAACCCTAAAATGAAGATGGCAGTAGCACCAATAACAGGTGTTACTGTTGGGAGGATCAAAGGAGACAAGCAACCTGCAAACTTTAAAGGGCTTTGTAAATGGGAATTGTTGTTATTAATTTTATTCCTACACAAAGTATGCTAAATGTGGCTAGACGACTTATCCCTGTCACGGCAGCTAGCCGGTAAAGTGCGGAGGAGTCCAACAGGAGAACTGTGGGCTGCCTGCTCCACAACAGTCCTAGCCTGAGAACCAGATCAAAACATAATTGGGAAATATTTAACATAGTAGATAAAAATACAATAAAATGTAGGTAACTTTATATTTTAAAACTAAGTTAACATGTGGCCCACGGGAATCCTTATGTGTAGACTCTATTGTTCAGTCGTTTTTCAGCTGCGTTCGACTCTCTGTGACCCCATTTGAGTTTTCTTGGCAGAGATATTGGAGCGGTTTGCCATCTCCTCCAGCTCATTTTATAGATGAAGAAACTGAGGCAAACAGGGTTAAGTGACTTGGCCGGGATCATGCAACTAGACTTCAAATCTGAAGTCAGATTTGAAATAAGGAAGACAAGTCTTCCTGACTCCGGCCCAGTGGCAGCCCCCGTTTCTATCTGATTTTGACATCAGTGGGAGAGCGGACAGAACGATGGCCTTGCCAGGGTTGTGTGGACAGCACAAGGTAATACAAGTAAAGCCACTGAGGTTTTAACAACTTTCGGTTATAACTGTTCTGGCTGTTTCTCTCCTTCCTTTCTTGCTCCAGCTCCAGATGTCTGTGCACCAGCAGATGGAGGGGAGAAATCCCAGTCTACATACCTCATGAGAAAGTGGAGTCAGACCCCAGTCATCTCTCCCCCACCCCTTCCCTCTAACTCCTAAGTTGCTCTCTCATGCAAGAAGAACTTTTAATTTTTCCATATCTCTTCATAATTAATGTTTTAGCAGCTGAGTCTATTAACAAAGCAACATTTCCATCTACTCTGTGAGATTCCGGGGGCTTCTAAGACCCTTTTGTTTTCATTCTACAGATGAGGAAACCAAAGCACAGAGAACAGAAGGCATTTTGTACTTCCTGGCGGCGTGGGGACTAGAACTGGAGCCTATGTGGTGCTTTACACACAATACGTAGCACCCGTGGCATAGATAAAATTGAACAAAAAAAGTATTTATACAGTGCAAAATAGTATGCAATACAGGGGTGCAAAACGTTTTCCATGTTATCTTATTTGAGCCTCAGGATAACCCCAGAGGTCAGTCCTATTATTATCATGCCCATTTTACAGAGGAGAACACAGAGGCAGACTAAAGTTAAATGACTTGCCTAGGGACACACAACTAGTGAGTGTCTGAACCTGGATTTGAAGTCAGGCCTTCCTGACTCCTGGTCCAGTGCTCCATTACACTGTACCCCCTAACACTGATTACCACACACAAACTCTCAACTCCTGAAATTTCTTTCTTTTCTGAATCAATTCTCCTTCTTCTCTCTCTCTCTCTTTTTTTGGAGGGCAATTGGGGTTAAGTGACTTGCCCAAGGTCACACGGCTAGTTTTTGTGTTGAGTGTCTGAGGCTGGATTTGAACACAGGTCTTCCTGACTCCAGGGCCAGTGCTCTATTCACTGTGCTACTTAGCCTGCCTTTATGACCTTCCTCTTTTGGTCAGGGCCATCACCATTTATGTAATACTTTCTTTTTCTTACCTCCCATAGCCAGTGATTTGCCAGGGCCCGTAAATCCTATTTCTGTAGTACCTCTTGCAGCCAACTCTTCTTTTGATTTTTACTGCTGATGGCTCAGAACAACCACTCTCCCTGAAGCAACTGAAAAAGGTCTTCCCTTCCTCTGATAACACAATCGTCTGAATCTCCTTTTCTCCCCTATTATGTTTTGCCTTTACTATTTTATACTGTGTTATACTGGAGGAACTGTAATTTCATGGGTGTAGAGACTTTCGAATAGGAAAAGTCCCTTTTGGGGGACTTGCCTTAGGTTTAACACACTGAAAGTTTAAATAATCTGCCGTTAGTCCCATTCCAAGGCAGGACCTGAAACTGGGTCTTCCTGAATCCAAGGATGTACTATCTGTCCCACCCCCTCTACCTCACATTTATTGTATACTACAATGCAGCTAAGTACCCAACTAGTGCAAATAAAAAATCCCCATAAGTGATGGCATGTATTCACATTTGCACTATCTGAAGTGATAATTTATGCAAAATATGGAAATTGGTTCCAACCCAATGGAAATCCACTGTGTGGAATTAAAATAATGCAATTTAAGAGATTCATTATTGAACCTACCCTTACTGCACATTTGTGTCTTTGTTGAATCCCTCCAGCTAGATTACAGACTCCATAAAGGCAGGCACTTGGGTCTAAATCCCTCCTAGCATCTGGTACCGTGCTTTACACATAGGAAGAACTTTAATAAAATGATGGTCGAATGAGTAAATAAACAACACACTCACTATTTGCCCCTAGAATAAAATCCAGAGACATTTAGGGCTTTTCACAAAATCTGGCTCCAAGTTCTCTCCACAGCCTCCTTTCCTACCACTCTCTGTCACCCACTCTACCTTCCAGTGGCTTCCTCACCCTCCCTGGCCTTTGACTTAGTGGAAGTCCCAGCTCCCATGCTCCCCAGCTGTGGGTGACATTGGGTGCGTTACTTAACCTCTCCAAGGCCTCTTTTTCATCAGCTGTAAAGCAGAGATGAGAATAAATACCTGTACTTCCTATTCACAGGGATTTTGTGAGGGAAGCATGTAAAGGCAGCTATTACTATTTGACATTCTGTCATCTCGGATAAATAATAGCCAAGCTATAATTACGGCAACATGCTTCAAAACATTATCGCTATTCTCCAATCTAAGGACAGCAGCATAGGCCAAAGAAATGTCAAATCTCTAGCTTATCCTCACTAGCTGATCCTTCCTTCCACTGCTATCTGGTTTAAAAAAAACTCACATCCTGTCTAGGCAGCCTTCAGCAGGTGCCCCAAGGGCACAGCAGGGGGACAGCCTCTGCCTTCTTCGGGGAACCAAGTTCTCTTTGTTTCTAAGGGCAGGAAGCCACCTCTTTCGAAATTGCTTCAGTCAATCTGGTGCCCCCTCTTTTTGTTTTAATTCTGTTTTTAATTGCAGTGACTTCCTTCCCACTCACAAATAAAACCTCCATAACACCCAGTGCTGTGCTCCTTTGGGACATAAGTTGTGTTAGACATACAGTAACTTGAAACACGGAGGGGAAGGATTAAATATTCCCACAGGCTAGCCATATAGAGAAGGCTTCTTCTACAGCCCTTCCTGTTGCTAACAGTCTTGGGGGACAAAACGGGATGACAGTAAGAATTCCTTATTTATTCTTTTCTGGGTCTTTTGGGAACAACCCCCTCCTCTCTCCTCCAGTGACTCCTCCAATTTTCAGGCTGGAGTCTGGATTTTACTGTCTACATGTTTTATAGGTCTTTAACTTGTATTTAAGTTCCAGTGAAGAAATGAAAAAAATAAGAACAATTTTTTGAAAGTTGAAACTGAAGCCTGCATAATTATAAAGAATAAGCTTATCTGGGGAAAAAGGCATAAGAAGATACAAATCCCTTCCTTCTTAACAGAAGTGGGGGTCTATGGATGTGGAACATGGCATGCCCTGGTAGACTTGATGTTTTGACTCATTTTGCTGTTTTTTCTTTTTCTCTTTCTTTTTTATTTTCTGTTATAACAGGTGGCTCTCTGAGTAAAGGAGGGGAAAGAACTAAAAACAAAAGATGACAATAAAAATAAGGCAAGACAAAATTCCACTCCCCGTGAGAAGGCTCATTAGGTTAGCTCTGGAATCTGTTGTTTCTCCAACAGAGGGAGTAGATCGCAGATAGTGGTAGACTGGGAGTCAGGAAGAGCAGCCAGGTAATGCCACAGTACACAGAGTGCAGGCCCTGGGGTCAGGAAGACTCATCTTCCTGAGTTCAAGTCTGGTCTCAGATGCTTCTTAGCTGTGTGACCCTGGGCAAGTCACTTTACCCTGTTTGCGTCAGTTTCCTCATCTATAAAATGAGCCAGAGAAGGAAATGGTAAACCACTCCAGTAATTTTGGCAAGGAAACCCCAAATGGGGTCACAAAGAGTCAGAAACTGCAAATTATTATTAACCACACCACTTGTGGGGTCCAATCTTGTCCTCTAACATCAGTATTTTGACTGAAGTAGCCTGGATCTATCCCAGATTTAGAGGGCTATGCAGAGCCTCTATTAGTCTGTCTCTCTTAAGAGCCACGGTGGAGGTGACTCCTTTACCCACCAGAGGTCACTATTGGAAAAGTAAATGGCTGTCTTATTGAGAAGGTCTGATCCCAAGCCTTTGGCTCTTTAAAGGATGGATCTTTATCTTCTATTACACATGAACCTCTTCACATAACCTGATACAGTAATCATGTCATAGTGGGCAGAGTGGGATGGGATTCAAATGATGTCTTCATGGTATCAAGATTTCCAGTAATTTTCCACCTCACCCACTAGAGAGATCAGTCTCTTAGTTTCTACCAGAAAATCATCATTTGTGGTTTAATGACCTTGGAAAAATAACCTGCTTATCCAATGTCTTAATGCTGCCTGGGTGCAACCACTTCTCGAGAAGGAAAAGGTCATGTATTCACCAGAGTTTGGAGAGTCTCTCTGGAGATTTAGTCAACCAGTGGATCAGTTCAGGTTCAAAGGCAGTAGGAGCTGGAAGGGGAGTTACTTCACCTAAATTAGTGCCCTGGCCTTTGGATTAAAGTTATATTGGTTTAGGCTGAAAAGTACCTAGGCTGCAGGTGTTCTATACAATGGCTTTGGTGAGCCACAATATAGTTTAATTGCAGGCCCCTAGTTATCCAAATATGAGGGACATGCTTAGTTGTTGAATTGTCTCAGTCACATCTGACTCTCTGTAACCCTTTTTTGGGATTTTCTTGGTAGAAATAGTCGAGTGGTTTGCTGTTTCCTTCTTCGGCTCATTTTACAGATGAGGAAACTGAGGCCAACAGGATTAAGCGACTTACCTGGGATCACACAGCTAGTAAGTGTCTGAGAACAGATTTGAACTCAGGAAGATAAGGCTTCCTGATTCCAAGCCCAGCCCTTTTTCCATTGCATGCCATTAATTCATTGGATGACTTATGAATTTTATGTCCTCATAATTTAAAAAATAATCCTTCAACTGACATCTTTTTTAATATTACCTAAATTTCTCATTGTATTCTCCCCTATATCCTCCTAGGGACTTATCTCCTATAACAAAGGATTTTTTTTCAATAAAAGAAGGGAAGAGAAGTTCAGTAAAACCACATGACACATTTTAAAAATTTGATGCAATATGCAGTGTTTCATACCAATAGTCCCCAGTCTCTGCAAAGAAATGGAAGGTGGGGATGGTGTCTTATATTTATTCTCAAATGAAATTATATATATGCATGTATACATATATTTGCCCATATGTAAATCCATATGTGTATGCACACACATATATGTATCTATGAAAACCACAAATACCAGCCTTTATTATTAGCATTATGGCTCGCCTCTTTGGGGCTGAGCTTGGACATTACATTTTCACAGCATTAAGTTCTGATTGTTTGCTGTTGTTGTACTTAATTTTGTTGTAGTCATTGTTCATATTCTTTTGCTGGTTCTGTTTACTTCACTTTGGATCAGTTTTTGTCTGCTCACACTTTTCTGTCTTCATCGTATTTACCATTCCTTGTAGGGCATCTGTGTACCACAATTTCATTACACTGTTCTTAATCACTGCATCTCATGAATCTCATGGGTTGATGCTATACGTTTAAATTCTAGCCCTTCAAGCAGAACTTCAGAAGGGCTCCCTGTGTCTCCCCCTCCCCAAGAAACTGTTTTGTCATATAATAATGATAGGAGTATCTACCTGTTGGTGGGCCCCTGAACATTATAGGGGATGTTTGGCAAAATTCTCATCTCCTCCTCAACTTGTAGAGAAGGAGCGCAATGGAAGAGCCCCAGGGGCCACAGAGCTTGGAGAATGGAACCCTCGCCAGTTCCTTGTCTTTGGATTGGCAATGACAAGGCTAAGGCTAAAGGGGAAAAACTCAAGAAGAATATGAAGATCCTTCTCCATAGGCAAAGGACAGAGATTTCTTTCAGTTTAGCAAAGCAAAATGTGGATAAGTATCAGACTTTCCCCAGACTTTCTGGCCTTTTGCCAGCTTGGCTGACCATCATGCAGGAGTGGAGTGGCTCTTGAGACTGCCAATCTCTCCTTCTTACAAAGGATGAGTCAGTCAGTTAACAGCATGTGCTGAATACACACTGTGAGCAGAGTACTGTAGTAGGCCATGTGGGGAGAGAGGCAAGAGACCCACCCTTAGAGAGCCAGGAGGCAAGGGGCAGTCCTCCCAAATAGGTAAACTCTTTGATAAACTACTAAATTTTGAGCCAGAACACTTTCCCAGACACTTCAATAAGTCTATGTCGGTTATTTCAATGTGAATTGATATTAAGTAAAATAAAACACATAAAGTACTTTTCAAATCTCATAGCACTATATAAATGCTGGCTATTATGATCATTTCTTTATTTCTATATTTCTTTGTTTATTCATTTATTGATTTATGTTTATTTATTTATGATTAATCCATAAAGCTAGTTTAGTAAAAGTTAATTCTATGAATAATAACTCACATTTATAAAGCCCTTTGAAGTCTGCGATGCACTTTCCTCAGAGTAACTCTATGAGACAGCCACTGCAATGACCATTGTCCCTGTCTTTCAGGTAGGAGTATCAATACTGATGAAGATAAAGCTTTCTGTGTCTCGCCTACATTTGTAGTTGCTAAGTTTCAGAGGTGGGATTTCAACAGAGGCAATACAATGCAGCAGAAAGGGCATTTGATTTAGAGCTAGAGACCCTAGGATCAAAGGCTTTTCCCTCTAAGTCAGCAAAGTACCTCCAAAGCCGCTCAACCCAGAGGGGGAATTTGAACCCAGGTCCTCTGACACTAGAGACAGTGTTCTTTGTACTCTACTAATGATTAACAGTGTGGATTTAACTTCTCTGGGCCTTCGCTTCCTCATCAATACAATGAGAGGGTTATACTAGATGATGCCCAAGATCCTTTCCAGCTCTGAATCTTAGGCTCCTGCCTCCACACCCTGCACTGTACCACAGGGTTTCACAAACATTCTATGTCCTTGTCAGTCTGGGGGCCCCTTCTCCTTCAGAGGTTTTATGGGGTCTGTCTTGAGAAGAGACGTTAGAATTCATGGATTACAGCCTGCCCTCATTGTACTGGTGAGGACAGGGAGGCAGGACGGTTAGCAGATGGGGTGCTGGATTTCTGATGAGCAGACCTGGCTTCGAATCCTGACTCTGGTCACACACAGCTCCACAACTCAGGGTCTTTGTACCTGCTGCCCCCCGTATCTGAAGCAGGCTCTACCCACTGTACTATCCAGCTGTCTCTATTTGAATGGTTATCACATGGAAGAGAAACTGCATTTGTTTAGCTGTTTTTGGTTGTGTCTGATTCTCTGTGACCCTGTGTGGGGTTTTCTTGACAGAGAAAACTGCAGTGGTTTGCCATTTCCTTCTCCAGCTCATTTTACAGATGAGGGAACTGAGACAAACAGGGTTAAGGGACTTACCTGGGGTTACACAGCTAGTAAATGTCTGAGACTAGATTTGAACTCAGGAAGATGAGTCTTCCTGACTTAAGGTCTTGCACTCTAGGCACTATGGGACCACGTTGTGGCCCCCTTGACCTAGATTTATATCTGCGGTTAAAGCTGGGGCCACTGGATCCAAATGACAGGGAGGTAAATTTCAGCTCTTTTAATAATTAGATCAGCTGAAAATGGGATGTATTATCTAATGGAGTAATGGGGTCCTTTGTCACTCGGAGTATGGAGCCAGAAGTTGGATGACAGCTCATTAGCAATGTCATACAGGTAGTAAGCTAGGCAAGTGACCTTTAAAATCCCTTCCAATTATATGATTTCTCTATGTTTCTGATGTAGTTAAAAACAACAGAAGTTCCCATCACTCAGAAGGAATACTGTGATGTGGTTAGTGGGAGATTTCTCCCATCACAAGTATTAAATAATAAACACAACCTAGGAAAATTAATAATGCACTTTTATTGCTTGGCAAATCCCTATCTCTAGAGAGCTTCAGAGGTGTATTGTCAAGAAATTATATCAATTCCCTGCTGGGAGAGTCAGGCAGGCTCTGCTTTCAAAAAGCAAAGACTTTCTCTTGACTTCCTGCTCTTGAGTGGTGCTGATGGACGGTGCTTACTGGAATAAATGGTACTTAACGGAGGTCTACCGTTCCAAGTTCAATGGCAGCCAAGTCACAGCCCAGCTTCTAACAGATAATTCTCTGGGTACTGATGACAGCTATTTACTCCATGGGCAGACCATGGTGAGAGGTGCTGAGAGGAAATCTCCCCTTCAGACTATGAATAGTGGAACCCAAGCCTAATTTCTATCCCCAAGCCTCCCCAGAATATCTACTGACATCCCTCATTCTTTTCTTGTACAACTGATTTTCTAAATTTAAACATAGGACTTTTTGTTCATTCCTGTTCAATTTCATCATACTATGGAAGGATTAAGAGGCAGTGTAGTATGTCAGGAAGATCCGGCCTCAAACATTTGCTAGTTTATGTGACCATAGCTAGATTTCTCTTGTGACTCAGTTTTCTAATCTGTAATATTAGGAGTTAATGGACAGAAAGGTCCCTTCCAGGTCTAAATTTTTGATCCTAGGACTTATATTAACTGATATAAAGTAAAGGAAGCAGAATCAGGCAAACAATATACATAAGGATTATACCAATGCACATGGAAAAAATGACAAGCCAACAGATAGTGAATGCTGTAAAATGATCACAAACAAGGCTGGTCACAAAAATGAGAAGGCACTTTCTCCCCTCCTTCATTGCAGAAGTGGGGCCTATGGATGTAGAATGCTGAATACAATGCTACTTGGTTTTGTTGGGCTATTTTTCTTCTTCTTTGTTATAAAAGATGCTCAGCCACTTACTAGCTATGTGGCCTTGGGAAAAATCAATCTCTTTGAGCCTCGCTTCACTCCTCTGTGAAAACAAGATGATCAGACTAGATAGTTCTGCAAGGGGAAAGGATCAACTATGAAAAGTAAGTGACTCAAGAACAAAAATCAGCAATACAAATTTATTTTGAAAAACTCCATTTTGCTCGATTCAGTTCATTGTTTCAACCTGTGGAAAGCTCTTTGCATCCTGATTCTGCCACAGAGTACAGTCATTTCCCTTCTCGGATTTGCACCATCCAAAAATTTGCCAAGTAGGCCATCTGTGCCTTCATCTACATCTCTGATAAAAGTATGGAAGAGCACAGGGCCAAGTTCAGAGCCTTGGCGCCTGGCTCCAGAGAGCACCCTCTCCAGATTGAGGTGCATAAATTAGCATTCTCTTGGGATAGCTGTCCAATCAGCTAGCTGCAACTTCTCTTAATGGTCTCATCTTTTCCTGTTAGGGAAATATACAGAAACTTGTCCCATAGGAATAAACTGGGGAACAGGGCCATGGCAAAATCAGGCCAAGATGCCCAGACATCACAGACACAATTGGACACAGGCCAGCACTCTGTGGGAAGAGATCCTTTTCTGATGCCTCCAGTAATAGACCACCTTGGAGAAGGTCCAAAGTAGACCAAGCCTATATCAAATTCCATGCTATAAGGAGGAGTGTGAGAGTTCGGCTAGGAATGATGATGGAGCAAAACCCAGTAAACACTGACTACAGACACAAACATACACATCCTCAGAGCTGTTAAAGCTTTAAAACTGTATAAAGACTTTTAGGACACCCAGTATCTATCTGTATTTATGGATATCTACATGCATATACATATACATTTATGTATACACACACATATATTATACAGAGACATGAATATTATACAACCACATGCTACACTTGCAAGAGCCCTGGATTTGAAGTCAGGTGAGACCTAGGTTCAAATCCTACCTTTGAAATTTACTATGTGGCCCTGGGCAAATCACTTAATCTCTATGAGCCTTGGCTTCTGCCTCTGGAAGAGGGGGATGACAAGACGTACCTCAGTTAGATTGTAAGGATCAGATGACATACATAAACCTCTGCGGATACTCAGACCGCTATAAAAATATCACTTGATATTCGTCTGAGCAAAGCCAAACACCCAACGTACTAAGAGACAACCTACTCTGTGGGATAAATAGAGGAGTTGGAGTTGGAACCCCAGTTCTGCCACTTACCAGCTGTGTGGCCCTGGGAAAAAACATGGAACCTCTCAGAGTGTCAGTTTCTTCATCTGTAAAAACTTGGGATTAGACTGATGGCCTCCAAGGTCATTTCCAACTTCGAGATTCTGTAGCAGCCATTCTGAAAGTGTGGCCTGGGGACCTTAGAGGGTCTCTAAGGCCCTTTTATGGGGTCCAAGAGGCCAAAATGATTTTCCTAATAATGATAAGATGTTTTAATTTCTTTTCTTGGTTTTTAACATGTGATGTTTTGCTTTCTAAAGATTAATAGATAAAAGCTATATAAACAAAAGCTATTTGGGGAGAGGTCCTTGCTAATTTTTAAGAATGTTAAGTATTCTTAAGATAAAAACATTTGAGAACCATTAGGCTGGTAAATTTGGAATCAGGGTTCTGAATTTAGATTCTGGTTCTACTACCTACCCGTGTGACCTTGGATAAATCACTTAACCTCTTGGATCCCAGCATCTTTTTCTGTAAAACAAAGGGATTAGATGATCTCCAATGACCCTTCCAGCTCTGTTATGGAGGGTGGGGAGGGGAGGGTGAGGACTAGAGAGGGACTAACCCCTTTTAATTCTAGTGCTTAATTCTATTTATTTTCTATTTATCTTGTAAATAGCTTGCTTTGTGTATTTTTGTTCACATGTTGTCTCTCCCATTAGAGAGTAAGCTTCTTTTTGTATCCCCACCACTTGAACACAGTGCCTAGCATACAGTAAGTGCTTAATGAATGCTTATTGTATTGATTATGATTTATTTGAATGTGGTTCCAGATCTAGTTCTCCCACTTACTAATCTGCCCAAGATTAGGCAAATCCCTTGACTTTTCTAATGTCTCAATGTCCTCTCTTGTAAAATAAAGGAGCTATGTTGGATGGATGACCTTTGTAGTCTCATCCAGTTGTAATATTCTACCCATCCATATTGGGGGATGGTGCAGTAGGAGGAAAGGGAGGGAGAGAAGAAGGAATGGGTTGATGGAGGGGTGGCATGTGGAGAGAAGGTGCTATGGGCGAGGCTGTAGTCTGGGCCAGTCTAGCAATGGACTGTGACTGGAACACGTCCAGGATGTGGCATTTTAAGCATCTGAGGTGGTATGTTAAAAAAAAAATTGTTCAGCAACAGCGTTGGGTCACAGATACTGGTGAGGGGCTCCCCTTGTGGGAGTCACTAAGAACTTTCCAGAAGATTCTCCGTCTCAGAATTGGAAGAGACCTCAGAGATCTGTATCCTACCCCTGAACAAGAATCCTGTCTCCAATATTCCTGGCCTGGGATCATCCAGCCTTTATCTGAAGATGTGAATAAAGCAGGAACATATACATATACATATACATAAATATACACACAGACAGACATACACACACACACATGTGTGTGTGTGTGTGTGACCTCCCAAGGCAGCGGGGAACCAAAGAACTTGGGATGTTTGGTCTGGCAAAGAAAATGCTTAAGTGGCCATACTAGCTATCTTCTAATACAGAAGAGGCTATTTGACTGAGCATCAGATCGAGAATTGGGCTTAAAGTCAGGAAGACCCAAGTTCAAATCTTGCTTCAGAAACTTAGTGACCTTGTGATTTAACCTTCTTCAGCCTCAGGCTCCTCATCTATAAAATGGGGCTTATAATAGCACCTGCCTCAAAGGGCTGTTATGAGGATCTGATAACACTTTTCAAACTTTAAAGTGCAATATGAATGCTAGCCATTCTCCTCCTCCTCCTCCTCCTCCTCTTCCTCTTCTTCCTCCTCCTCCTCTTCCTCAGTTTTGTGAGGCATAACTAGTATCAATGTATGGAAGTTTCAGGGTAATAAATTTCAGGTCAGTATAAAGACGAATTTCTTAGCAACTGGAGATATCTGAAAGTGAATTAGTCTGTCTTGAGAGGTAATGAGTTCCCCATCAAGGGCTGCATAATCATTTGTCCAGGATGTTACAGACATTATGCTTTTTGGGGGGTGGGGCAGAGGACTAGAGATGGACTAACCCACTCAATTCCAGTGCTTCCCCTGTTATTTATTTTCTCTTTACCCTGTAAATAGCTTGCTCTGTATATTCTTGTCTCCCCCATTTGACTGTAAGCTCCTTTTTGTATCTCCACCACCTGAGCATAGTGTCTGGTCCACAACAGTGCTTAATGAATGCTTGCTGAACTGAATTAGTAGGACTTGAGTGAGTTTACACTCCATTGGCATAACCATTGGTGTGACCCAAGGTCAAATCCATGTGCTACCATGAGATACCAGAGCAGAGCTTGAATGGAGGCTTCTCCCTTCTTCCCTGGACCATGGACTATTTCAGCCCAGCAGGATAAAATGCCCCTAACCAGGAACTTGGATCCTACTTGAACTCCACAGTTCCCAGTATTCCCATGACTCGATACAAGGTTATCCTATAAGTAATGCCCTTGTAAATCCAAGCATTTGGGTAGTAGCTCATTACCAAGGAACAACAACTATTATTTAGGTAATCCTGTGGCTGGGGAAGGGAGAGGAGTTCCTTTTATGAAAATACTCACAAAGCCACCATTAATACACCTCATCTGTTCCTTGACTTGTGCTCAGCACTTTTCAAGCTCAGGAACCTCTTTCTCCTTCTTGAGAGTACCCAGAGGGAGGATTCAGGCTTCCTGGGCTGTGATAAATGTCTTAGCAATTGTTGGAAAGTATAAAATATACTCAGGTCACCAAGTGTTCTCCACGTCTGCTCCCCTGATTTCCTTTTACTCAATTATGTAGATTTTGCATAAGTGATTTCACCTGAGATATTCCTTGTTTCCCATCATATCCTAGCTTTTATTTCTCATTCAGATATGCTATAAAAACATCACTTTTATGTGATGATGCAATGGTGCTTTAGCAGTCCAGGCACCATCTGGATCCCTTAGTTGATCTTTTCCCCTCCATTTTTTTGCTTTTAATTAATTAAAATGTTTAGACAATAATTTTATGGCTGCCTTTTGTTTTTATATCGAGTCCTATCTGGATATAACATTCTTCCTCTACCCCATCCCCTCCCCCCAGCCCTGGGATTGAACCTTCCCTCTTAACAAAGAAAAACAATTTTAAAAAATGACATAGTAGCTGCATCCCACAAGACATGCTGCATTCTTCCCCTATACTTCTTTACCTCTCTCTCGACCAAGGGGAGGGAAACACGTTTCCTTATGCTCCTGTTTTTATTATTCTGCTCTTTCCATGCTGCTTAATAAAGAAAAAAATACCTCGATTTCATTTAATTCCTTGCCTAGGCTGCCTTACCCCACTTCCCACACTCTTACATTTTAGTATTTAGCTCATTTCCCTTGTTCCATATAAGCCCATGCTTCACCCCTGGACACCTTTACCTGCCCACCCCACTGTTCTCATCAATGTCTCAGTGATATTGGTCTGAGAAGCGGCATGCTAATATTTGTGCAGCCTGCATCCCACCTCAGAGCAATCTAGCTGCTTTAAGATGCAGCCTCCCGAAACCCACTGAATTTAAAAGCAAGGACTAGGACTGTACTGTACCTTCTTCCTTGAGGTGAAGGGGAAATTTGTCCTGTATTTAAAAAGATGTCCATATCTGGTAATCCCCCAGCCTCTTTCATGCAAAGATACAAAAGGGTTCTTTCCTCCCCTCTAAGTAGAAAGAAAAGCTGCTTCCTTCACACATGCCCAAGTATCCCTCCCTCTCCTGCATCCTAACACCTCTGCTCAGTAACTGCTCTGACTGACTGTCAGGAAGAGTATAGGCTTGGACCAACTCACTGACAGTCCCCGAAAGCCAAGACAGAGAGTTCTACAGCAGCAGCAGCTTATGTTCTGGAAGTGCCAGACTAGAAGGAGGCAGGATACTGGGGGTGAGAACACATCTGGGTGACAGAGAGCAAGAAAAGCAAGGGAAGGGTAAATGAAATGCCTCACATGACCCACAGAGCTCCAGCCCTACTGAAAATGACACTGAAAGGCCTGAGCCCTGGCCCCGAACTCCATCCTTTCGCCATACTCCCTCCCAGGCCTTTTGAAGGCAATTTCAGACCTTTTAAATCTACTGGACAGGTATGGGCTTGACTGCTCATGTCTGTAGCCCTGACATTTTTCCTCATTCAGGCTGACTTTGTGGTTTGCTATTGAAGTCTTGCCTGATGGAAAATGCCATATCACTTGTAAGGAAAGTGTTTTCTTTAATAGAGGGTGGAGAAAGGCAACCCAGGTCTGTTATAAAAACAAACAAATACAAAACAACAAACCCCAAACCACTGCAAACTCGTCCCCTTTGGTTCCATTCAGTTTCCTTAAGAGTCACCTCACAGGGCTGGACTCCATTCAAGTAACGGGTTAGAGACAAAGTACAGCCCCTGAAAGAGATCACATACTCTGCCACTAGGGGAAGGCTGGGCTCCCCTGGAAGAGGATTGTTCCATAACTCAAAGCACAACGCAGAAGGGAAAACCATAGAATTATCTGAGTAACACGCAGGATAAACATTGCTGAGAGGAATTCCTAAAGGGGAGGGGGCAGGTTGAGGGGGAAAGGCAAAGTCCCCATCAATGCTGCATTAACTAGATCCCGCTCAGCATCCCGAGTTTCCACGGACCCTAAGGAGACAGAAGCATCAGACAGCTGCATGGCAGGTTCATTTCACAGCCCTGTTTGATGCAAAAAGTCAAAACAACAACCCGCAGCAAAAGAATGAAATCTTCCCTTGACCGGCTCCTCTTCTACGCAGCGACAAGGGCACTCCTACAAGTTCCTCCTAGGCAGAGCTCAAAGTGACATCTCTCCCCTTTTTACCCTCCCCCCCCCCCAGGCTACATACAATCTTACCTTGTCCAGCCTGTCTCATTTATTTCCATCCTGTTCTAGCAAATGAATACTATTGATCCAGAAAGTGTTAATTCCCTTCCCTGGTTTTTGAGCTTGGTTGAATTCGAGATACTGCAGGATAATGCCCGAGAAACAAACACCACACACCCAGAAACCCTTTGTGAGCCTGCCTGCAACACTCCGAGGTTCAGTGGCACCGGGTGTTAGAAATGTCCTTCCCTGTGGCTTAAAGGGAAAGGGGAGGAAACACAAACACACACACACACACACACACACACACACACACACACACACACACACACACACACACACAACAGCATCAGGCATTAGCTATCCCAGTGACGGTGCCCGGTGGGACTTACCCTTGTGGAGGCATTTGCTTTTTTTAAGATACTTGGCAGTGAAGAAAGGCATGGTGGTGGCGGGAGGGATATTGCAGCCAAAAGCTGGGCTCCTTTGGACTGGGTGTGAAGAGAGAGGAGCAGATGCCCGGGCCAGCAGAAGGGAATGATTGTGTTGGCTCTGGGAGGCGCTGGGTGATGAGCACAGAGCTCCCGTGGCAGCAGACCAGCGCTATCGAGTGGCCCGGTGGGCACTGCAGAGAGCGCTCTCTCCTCTGTGCACCAACCACACTGATACTGCCACCTCGGAAACTGGGCTCTGGGGGCTGAGGACAATTTCCATAACAATATGTACACTTAAGTACACTGAGGAAGGGACTTTTTCCCTCCCTCTTTCTTTCCCACCAGAACTTCAGCATTAATCAGCAGCTACCACAACCAGGAACATGTTTGAAGGGAAGCTGGCAGGGTGTGGGGGCAGGGGAATGAAGGGCTGGGAGAGATGGGGAACCTGGCAGGTTTGGGAAGTTCAAAACTGAGCATTGCAATCATCCCCCCCCCCATTCTTGTTGCTTGCTCCACATTATTTGCAATCCCCTTCCCCCAACCCCCCCCCCCCCCAGCACATTGACTTTCCTCTAAAACACTATCTCCTCGGGCTTTCATGACCAAATTTAAGAGAATCCAACCTAAATCACAGTTACTGGTTATAGCCCAGTCATTATTAAGAGCTGGTTTACTTTGATCTTCCTGGGGAGCTATGAGGTGCTCTGGATTGTTCCTGGGATTTGTTTCAAGTACCTAGGTACCTTGGGGATGGGGATGGGAGGTGGGGGAGTGCAGTGGCTTGGGAACACATGGCAAAGAATAAATTAATTGAGGGTACAGACTTTCATTATTTTCATCTTCGTACCCCCAGAACCTACCATAGTACCTTACATATGGTAGGTACTTTAAGAAATCAGTGGATTAATCAATCTGTAGGCATTTATTAAGAATTTACCACGTATCAGTCACTCAGCTCAGTGAGGTGATACAAAGAAAGAAATGAAGTCTCTGGCCTCAGGGAACTTAGATTCTATTAAAAGACAGAATGCCTATATGTGAACCCTTGGGAAGAGTGATGTGAAGGGAGGGTTCAGATGAGAAAGAGCTGGCTTCTAATAGCTAGCAAGTCTCTTAACCTCTCTGGGCCTCACCTTCCACACATGTCAAATGGGAGGATTGGATAAGAGGACCTCTAAGGTCCCTCTTAGCTCGAACATGTCTTAGAAGCAGAACTTTCTCTATTCTGAATTCTCAGTCAAGTGGTATTGACAGTGGATTTGGTTCAGCTTGGAAGCCTGAGGAAATCACTAAAAAGGAAGGTAAGGACTTTTTGTGGTTCTGGCCCCTTCCCACATGGGCAATTTCTTCATGCTGCATTTCACAGGAGAAGCGGAAGGTGATTTCTGGAAAGCCCCCTGTGAACCAATGGAGAATAAATGGGACTGAACCCTGCCTCATGGAACCGTATCCCTGGAAAGAGGGGTGTGAGGCTGAAAATGTGATTCTGTTTGGCATTTTACAGATTTTACTCCCTAGTCCTACTTTAGGGGATCTTTGAACCCAAATTCAATCAAACATTTTTTTTAAAGTGCCTACTGTATACAAAGCATCAATGATGTAAATATAATCACAAACCAGTCCTACATTTAAGGAAACTAGATTCTACTGAGACATAACACGTACACAAATAAGTGAAAACAGAATGACGTGAGGAGGAGATGGCATTAGTGTCAGGGAAACATCCTATAAAAGGTGTCACCTGAGTGTAGCCTAAAGAAAGCTATGGATTCTCAGAGGCAGAGCTGAAGAAGGTGTTCATGGCACATATATGCTGTCTGATAAGGTGAGAGACAGCAGCTACCCTACAGGACCAGACCCTCAGCCAATATTTTGAATCCAGTGGCTGGAATGAGTGGATGAATAATATCCGAGGCGAGAGATTTTGGTGAGTCCAGTGGATGCCCAAGAGAGGAAAGATCTCCGATTCCTTGGACTGTATGAGCCATCTTAAAGAAAAGTGGGTATATAAGCACTCCTTTAAAATTTTTATATATGTGTACATATATTTGCTTATGTATAAATATTTTTTCATATAATACACATATATCTATGTATATATGATCATTAGATAGATAGATAGATAGATAGATAGATAGATAGACAGATTTCAGAAGAGAGAAGTTTAGTTTTTGGTCATTTTATGTTATTATCAGGAAGGTAGAGAAGTGGAATTGTGAGATTAAGAGAACAACAGCTGAACTCTGAAGACACAGTGACTTCTATCCTGAAGTTGTCTGCAGGCAACTTACAAAAGGCCAGAGAGCCCTGGTGTAGAAGCTGTTATTAAGTTGGGCCATTATACTATGGTTTTGAGCCATATGTTTCAGAAAGAGGGGCAATGACCAAGCTAGAGAGACATCTTTGGGAATACATGGTGAAGAATAAATTAATTGAGGGTACAGACTTTCATTTTCTTTGTAACCCCAGAACCTACCATAGTACCTTACACATAGTAGGTATTTTAGGACATCAGTGGATTGATTAATCTGTAGGCAGATTATATCAGTGTGGTACTAAGGATTCTGGTTACCTGGGTGGCCCTCCTGTGTGTGTCTGTGATTCTGTTGTCCTGTGATGTGTGTGTTTCTGGAGAATCCTTTCTCATTGGGCTGTAGAACCCTGGGCAAAGAGAACAACAAAAGCCTATCTGTAAAATATCCCTAAATCTGGATTAAGACTGTGTCATAAAGTCAGTGACAGCTGCTATCTCTTTCTTTTAATATCTCTTGCTTTTTCCTTGTGAAAATAATTTTCCAACAAGTGACTTGATCTGGTTAGATTTCCAGCAGTATGGGGTGAGCAGAGGATCAGTTTGGAGCTGTTACCTGACTTTCACATTCCTGGTAGAGGGGGTAGCTTGGGGAAAGGTTATATGTTAGCTTAAATAAACTTCAATTTCTGAGGCAATGTGTCATTGTGGTTAGGGGCTGGCCTTGGGATCACGAAAGCCAGAATTTAAGTTCTGCTTCTATGACATGTCAGTGTCACTTTAACTTGGGGTCAATAAATTTGCTTTTTTAATCTTTTGATAACTATATTTCAGTATGATTGGTTTTCTTTGTATTCCTATATATTAAAAAGACTTTCATTCTGAGAAGGGTTGTACAGACTTCACCAGATTGCAACAGGGATCCATGACACCTAAAAAGATTAAGCACCCCAAACATTCCTATTTCATCATGGGCAGGTCCCTTAACTTCCTAGTGCCCAAGGCATCTCTCTAAGACACTAAGTTCTAGAAGAGTCATCAATTTGCAGTGAGGACGAGTGTCCACAATGGAAGGCTCCTAGACAGATGACATTAAAGGTAGAGAATGACCCTCCCCTCTTCCCACCAAGGTTTGTAGGGAAGAATTATTTGCCTCTACTTATTTTATGGGATATTATGAGGATAAAACTAGAATTATCTATTTAGGTGTAAGCATTCTTCAAAATAGAGGCTATTCTGTTGTTATTATTATGTCATAGGCATTTATTATGTACCTGCCAGGCAAGTCAAGCTCTTTGTAAGTGGTCCCTACCTAGCTGGCACTCTGTTAAAAACTGGGGATTCAAAGAAAAGCAAAAATACTGCCTTTGCTCTCCAGTGGAGGAGGGGACATACACATGATCATGTATACACAAGATATGCCCAGTGTGAATGGAAGGTATTCTCAGAAGAAAGGCACTAGAAGTTGGAGCCCTGCGAAAGGTCTTCTGCGAGAATGTGATGTAAACTGAGTCTGGAAGGAGTCCAGGGAAGCCAGGATGTTAGAAGGGAGGAGACAGAGCATCCCAGGAATAGTAGACAGCTAGGGGAATGGGGGGACAGAGTGTCCTATGTGAAGAACAGCAAGTAAAACCTGAGTGAAAGTGGGTGAAGGGGAGATAAGTGTAAGGAGACTAGAAAGGGAAGGAGAGGCAAGGTTGTGAAGGGCTTCAGATGCCAAGTAGGGGGTTTTATTTTCAGTCCTTGAGGTAACAGGGAACCCCTGGAGACTACTGAGTGGGAAGGTGAGGGATAATACTGTCAGACCTGCTTTCTAGGAAAATCACAACTATATACTGGGCTGGGGATACAAAGATGAAAAATGGCCTGGTCCTTTCAGTCAAGGAGTATATGATCCAGGAGGTAGATGAGACATATAGAGAAATGGAAGAGGCTGTTCTCAGGACACTCTGGCTTCTACACAATTAGTCGGGGATTGCCTCTAGTGATTCTATTTCTATTGCTTTCTTCAGGAAGCAATTCCGTAGTCCAATGTACCTTTAGCTATTATGGAAATTTTCCCCAGTAGTCAGCAAAAATGCTTCTGTGCTCACTATCTGCTTATTTTCCCCCCTTTGCCTTGAGGTGTAGTATATTTCAAATCTATGGAGACAGCCAGGCTTCCCTTGTAAAGTCTCAGAGCTGCTCCTGGGGTGCAGTCATTAGCTACTGTGGTGTTTTCATTGGCTGGATGGTCTCTGCTTTATTTCTGGCTGAAACCTTGGCAACAGGATACTTTCTGTAACCGTGATTCTGTACAGGGCTCCCTTTGGTTGGAACTTAGGTCATGCTGGAAATATTGGAAAACCTCTGTGATAAGGTGATAGGTACTTGGTCTCATAAAGACAAAAAGAGTCTAAGCAATGTCCTCTGGATTATCCCCTCTGGGGCCTGCTCAAGTGCCCTGCTTCCCTTCCTGTCTGCTTTTTTGGCATTTTACTGCCGATAGCATCTTTGTCAGACCTGGGACAAGTGGGGCAAAAGTCTCCTCGTGGACTGAGGGCTGAGCTCACCAAAGCTAGTGCAGGGTATGAGGGTAAGAACCCTGGTCTGGGAGTTAGAAGACCAGAGTTTCACTTCTGACAGATACTTCCTAGCTGCATGACCCTGTATAAAGTATTCAATCTCTCTGAGTCCTTGTTTCCTTATCTATGAAATGACCACCCTAATATTTTACAAATATTAGTTATGCTTATGATTGTAAGAGGCAATGTGGGGTAGTAGAGAACTGAAGTCCAAGTCAAGTAGGCACAGATCCTGGTTCTATGCCCTGGGCATGTCAGGTAACTACCTTCCCAGTGCTCTGGGTGATTCTCCAAGATAATACGATGTGGAGAAGTTTCTGAAACAAAATCAGTACTGGGAAGCAAAGATGAGAAACTCTTAACCGAATGTGATCTTCTACTATTGATTGAAATTGCACTTGAGACCCTTTTCCTTCTCTATTCCAAGAAAACACAAGTAACACTCCCTCTACAACCCAGCCAGCAAAAGGCCGACCAGCATGAAGACCTGAGCTGAGGGAGGGACCCCTGCCCCCATTCCACTTTGGGATGACTAATTAATATCCTTTCCAGGAGGTTTCGAACTAGGGGTTGTTAAAGCCCCTTCCTACTCTATAATTGTGTGATTTTATATTAAAAAGTTTTTCCTTATATCAAGCAAAATTTGCCTTTTTGTCACCTGGGCCTATGCCCCCTAGTTTTGCTAGCTTTGACCAAGCAGAACAAGTCTAGTGGTTTTATTACGATGTGAAGAATTCTTCAAATACTCTCTGGAAACAAAGAATTAGTGCCCAGGAAGGCATGTGGGGACCTAGAATTCAAGGCATAGGAGAGAATTACATGACTCTGAGTGACAGGTCTTAAGTGTCCATGAACTGGCTTTGTGAGCAGACCTGTCTTTTGGCTGACTCATTCATCACCTCCATCTCTTCCATCTTTACTCAATTTATCTCTGCCTTGGACTCTGGCTCTATTACTCTTGTAAAATGACACTCAGATCGTTCTCAACCCTATGGTGGCTTCCACCTGTCCTAGCCCACTGTCCAGATATTGGACTAAACCTGTAAGTTGCCCCAGCCCATCTGGATGGACAGGACTGGATGGACTGGAAGTGAGATCCATTAACTCAGATTTGTGTTTCCTTGTTGCCAAGATTTGTACTTCTTTTGCTTTTTTCCCCCCTGGTTCTATCTCCCTAACTCAATGATTGAAGTACAGGGGCAGAGCTCTCAGAATGAGACTTGGGAGAACTCCTCATGCACCGTTCTATCCCTGGCCTTTCTTGTAAGATTGCTCCTGAGGTTCCTGCTGTGCTAGAAACATAGCACAATTAGAAATCCACAAATGAAGAGGTAAGAGAAGAGACCACTAACCAAAACTAGAATATCCTAGCCAGGCACCATGATTCAAGTCTCGTAGTCACCCAATCAAGTAGAGGGGTCAGAGGAAGCCACAAGGACAGGATTACCATTTTGGTATCATCTTTTAGCTCAGGCAATTCAGTGTATTTCAGGGCACTTGGTTCCATCAGAGAACTCACGTAAATCCTACCCCTTTTACTACCTCTGTGACCTAACGCAAGTCACTTAACTTAGACTAGCATCAATTTCTTCACCTGTAAAATGAGATGGTTATTGGTGATGATCTCTGAAGATCCTGCTTTGAAGAAGCTTGTATTCTACTTGGGGTGGGAGGTGGGGAATGAAGAGATAGAAATCAATAGCTCAAAACCTATCATCTAAAGATTCTTCTTTTCCTAAGAACCATACTCCATCTGTCTTTGAATATCTGGATGGTCAGTTCCCCTCCCCCAACTCTCTCTCTCTCTCTCTCTCTCTCTCTCTCTCTCTCTCTCTCTCTCTCTCTCTCTGTCTCTGTCTCTGTCCCTCCCTCTCTCTCCCTCCTTCTCTCTCTCTCTCCCCCTCCTTCTCTCTCTCTCTCTCCCCCCCCTCCCCTCTCTCCCCCAACCTCCCTCCCACTCTCTCCCCTCCATCCCTTCTCTCTGTCTCTGTCTCTCCTTGTCTCTCTCTCTCACACACATACACATACACATCCTTTAGCTACCAGAGCTTTAGATTAACTCTCAATGATCTAAAATAAGAAAGAATGGTTCATGAAGTAAAATTGTGTGTATTCAGTTGGCAGATCTACCAGCCAGTTTCCCTTCCCGCCTCCCCCTCCCCTCCATTACTGCTAATTAGCCTCGAGTCACTGTCAACAAGGCCTATTGACATGCTCAGATGCCATTACATTCATCACCTGTACGTTCTGGTAACTGGCATCTCATTCCCAGCCCCCAGCACATCTTTTCTCCCCAGGTTTCAAGGACAGACATATGTACATGGGCTGTACACATTAAAAACAAGAGCACTGAAACATGCTGGGAAGCTAGAATGCTTCCTGCTGAACACAGAGGATTTGATGGCAGACATCTACTCTTGTCTCTGAAAGATGCCTCTGGATGACAAGAGGTGATAGAAGGGAATAAGGCAGAGAAGCTCTGATTAGACCTCTTAAGGGCAGAGTGCTTAAATGACAAGTGAGTGAGTGCTGGGATCTGATATTCCCACAGACAATGCAATTATCTCCTCTGCTAGATGCATGCATTCTTTACTTCAGGAATGCTCCAAAGGCCCATAGTTCATCTTGCAGAGGATCGAAGTTGACCCAGAAGCTGGAATCCCTACAGCCATCTCTCCCTCATCAATTTTAGTCTCAAAGCATCTCCTAGAGTAGCACTAATAGTCACATGCCATCACTGTTTTTAGGAGGAAGAGCCTTAGCACTTTTGGGGTGGCATGAAAGCCCAAGGAATCTCCTTAGGACCCATGTCTCTGAAAGGCTGGGCAAAGAGATGCTACTAATGAGGGTGCTCACTTCCTGTTAGATTCTTACTCTGGACCAGCACAGAGATCTGATCAGGTTGTTTTTTTTTTTCCCATTTCAGAAATAGCTTAGTACTCAAATCATCTCCTGACTTGAAGTTAATTAATATAAATTAAACTGCATTTGCACTAGTAATGAGAATAGCTATGCCAGCCTCTCCCTGTGATTCCCTAACCCCTCTCTCCGTTTGATGCCCTTCTAGCCACCTCCCTCTCATTTCTGTCAGCGGGAAGCTTGTGGAGAATCCAAGCATCCGTTCATTTGTTGCTGGAAGGGCTGTTTAATTTCCCCTCCTGCTCAGAGCTTAGACTCCATCTTCCCGCCACCAGCTGCCCTCTCTCCTACAGTAACACACTTGTTTCATCTCTGCAGAGACAAGACAGCTGCTTTCCTTCTCTGACAGAAACATTGAGGGTGGCAAGAACCAGAAGGGACTTACAAATTCCCTCTTTTAGTTTTTCTTAAGGTGGAACAGATGAGAAAAGAACATTATAAGCTCGGTTGTATGTGATAGTCCTTAAAAAAAGCCGATTATAAACAGCAATCCAATCCAAAGGCATGTATTAAGCACCTACTTTGTATAAGGTTCAGTGCTAGGTCTAGGCATCCAAAAATAGAATTGTAAAACAAAGAATCCTGCCTTAACGGAGCATCCTAGGCATGGAGGAGTGGGAGATACCACACTGTCAACAGCTTATCAAATGATAATTTGAGGAGGTAGAAAGCAGTAACAAGGAGGCCTATGAAAACCTTCCCCAAGAGGTATTAATTAGCTCCTAGGTCTATGTCAATGGAAGAATCTGCCAAGTGTGAGCAGAGAATAAGACCTCAGTGACCCAGCATCGTTGGCAAACGAGCACTTCTAGAGAGAGCAAGGCATGTTCCTTCAAGCTTTCATTATTTTTAATGACTGTAGAGATCTGAAAGCACTACATAATCCCCTGCCTGCTTCAGAAGAGGACACCAGACAGAATTTGACTTTTTCTTGATAACTCAGAGTCAACATTACAAGCATCAGTTATTGTACTGCATCCTACTACTATACTGATACCACCAGGGGGGATAAGAAAAGGGGTCCACGGGACCGGTACCAAACAACTGTGCTTTTGGAATTTGTGCTTTATTTGCCATTTTAAACATTCTCTCTTCCTGTCCTCCGTTTCTTGCTCCTTTTGGGGTGCCTGTCCAGTGATGGGTTACCCACAGATACACTAGGCACATGTTTAGAGACCTCTGAGGTTAGCAAGTAGAAGCCAAAATGGTAGCCAATCTGGGAGAACCTGCTACATCAGCGGTTCTCAACCTGTGGGTTATGTTCAGTTTGTAACAACGAAAATACATCCTGCATATCAGATATTTACATTATGATTCATGACAGTAGCGAAATTACAGTTATGAAGTCACAACGAAAATAATTTTATGGTTGGGGGTCATCACAACATGAGGAACTGTATCAAAGGGTCATGGCATTAGGAAGGTTGAGAACCCCTGTGCTACATGCTACAGGCCTGGAGCTCTCTATTTCCATATTGCTCACTCTCTGCTTCCTTCTTGGCTATTCCCTTCCCTTCTCTCTCCCTCCATCTCATTCCCTGAAACCAATGCCACACTAGTGGGCAAAAAAGACATGCCAGGTGGTTAAGTAATCATGACTCTGGTTGCCTTCCCCCAAATCATTCAGTTTGGACCTGATGTCACTTCTTTGAGCCTCTTACCCAGGCTCAACCCAGATGCATCCATGACTGCCTCACCCCCACCAGCCAGGGCATCCTGTGTACTATTATAGCTGGGAAGGGAATACACAAAAGATCTGTAGTTTCTTTACCTACTGAGTTGTAGAAATTCCCTCCACTAATGACAGCCTCTTCATGTATGACTTAGTAGATGAGTCCCATGGCTATTAAAAAAACCAAACCACCCAACCCCATTTCTTGCTTTCTCAGTCTCCTCTGCCCATATTCAATGGAACAGCTTTGGAAAATAAGAAGGAACAGAAGTTCTCCCAAATGAGTGGATTTGCTAAATCAGCCTCACTGGGAGAAGTATTTAATCTCCTGAGGCCACTGAAGAGCTATCAGGATAATGCACTTTTAATGCACCTTCTATGCTGATCACTTAGTCTGTACCATTCTCACATTTCCTTCGGGGAAAGCTGCTCCTGCAGCTTTCAGGGAACCAAGGGAGGAAAAATAAAATACAATTCAATCAAGCCACATTTAATTGGAACCCACTCATTTGGTTTTCTGATCAGTCAGCTTTGGCTGAGGTTTACCTTTGATATGAAGAAAGGATTTGCTAAGCACACTGGGTAAATCCCTTATGGACAACTTATGAGCACAAGATTCAAGTCCCTCTAGTCCAAATCCTTCATTTTATTGGTGAGAAACTGAGGCCCTGAGAGGTTATGATCTATAAGTGTTGTAGGTGAGACTTGAACCCAGCTTGTCTAACTCCAAAATCAATAGTCTTTCCACGGTACTATGTGGATATATATGGATAAAAGTCCCATAGGATGGACACAGCTGAGGCTGCTATGGACATCATTGGAGGGAATATTCTCATCAATGAATATTGTAGGTCCATAAAAGGATCTAAGTATCCCAGAACTATAGTGCATTAACCTAAAGCAGTAGTTCTCAACCTTCCCAATAGTCTTACACATATGTTTTAATGAGGTGTCATGACAAGGTAGGTGGAGTGCTAAGATCAGAGGTAAGGAAGACCACTGTTCAGAACCAGCCCTAGATACTCATATAGGTCAGAGATTTGGAGATGGAAAAATTCCAATCAGTTTCTCAATGGTGGGATTTCAGGGCAGTGGTTCAGGCCATTGTGTTGGGTAACTCCTACTCAATGTGTGAGGCCAACTTCATTCACAATATGCTTTTTTTTGAAGCTGTGAAGAATCAGCTTTTGCCAAGGTCATAGTCCAACCACAACCACATACTCATTGAGTTCTGTGATGTCGTGGCCTTCTCTGCAAATACCACAAGGAGTTTCTTACTGACTTGTATTTTCTCAGAATGTATATTTTGGTCATGATCAATAATGAGCCTGACACTGGTGAATTATTTGGAGGGTGCCCATGCAAAGTGCCATTTATAGTAAGTGCTGAGGCAACTGTCTCACTCCATAAAACAGGATGACAGCACATGCCACGAGACAGTCAGTATATCTATAGAGGTTTGGAAATAGAATTAGCAAAGGGCCAGCTTGTCTGAGCCCTAGGGGATATCCATCCTAGTATAATTCAGCACAAGTCAAGAGAAAGGAAGAGAAAGAGGATCTTACCTGGTGTCCCAGACCAGAACCTGGCCCTTTAACCTAATTCTCCAGTCCTTAAGTGTCACCAATTACTCAATACAATCTTTCATCAGTTTGTATTGGGGGATGGGATGGGTAGCTAGATCTGTGAGTTGTCGAGGAGAAAAAAATAGGCATATTGCCTCCTTTAACATGAGGGATATGTGTGAACAAGTCCTACGCAAATGATTTCACAGGACTGAGATTTCTGTTTCTGCATTTCTCTAGAAAGTATTTCTATTCTGAGAAATTCACACTCAGAGAAAGTCACAGAGAGAAATGGAGACAGAGAAATAGACAGAGTGAGACAGAGATAGAAAAAAAGAAAGACAAAGAGACAGACACAGACACACAGAGACACATACAGAGAGAAAGAGGTAAATACAGAGACAGAGACAGAGAGACAGAGATAGAGGCAGAGAGAGGGAGAGAGAGACAGAGACACAAAGAGATAGAAAGACAGAGACAGAGACAGAAAGACAGAGAGACAGAGAGAGTCACATTTTCTAACCTAAACCATAAGGTACAATATTGTTGGGAAGCCCAAGCTACAAGCTGCTTTATGTATCAAAGAGTGAAAAGATTTCCCTGGGTAGAATCTGGGATCTCAGAGTAGGAAACTACATTTGGAAAATAAGTCCAGAGGACAGGAAACATAGAGGTACTGGGGACTGGGCAGTGCAGATGGAGGAAAAGGTGAATCTATGCCCCACTCTCCTCTCAAGAGCTGTCTCCAAATCCATTACCTGTTCAAATGGTTAAAAGGCAAGAGAATTGTCATGGTTCATGTTCCCAATGTGAATGAATATTTTGTGAACTGAAATGTGTAGGGTCAGACTTTGTGTTGCCTCAGAAACTGGTCAACTAGGAATGGACTGAGAACATTGAAAAGGGCTTCTTCCTCCTTCCTTTGCACTAGTTTAAAAATTACATATCATTATCAACTTCTTATTTTGTTTGTGATACATTAGATAGTATCGAGGATACTATCAGGCAACAGATAAGAGAACCTCGGCGATACCCTGGTATCATGGAAATATGAAAAGAACCAGCAGAGGGCCTTCAGTGTATTGAGGGGGATTCATGGTAAAATATGGATGAGAGAAGTCCAGCATAGTAAGGTACAATGAAGTTGTTTTCTGCATTCATAGAGGAAATATACAACCAATGAAGTCCCAGATCTGCCAAAGTAACATTGTCATCAACATTAGCAAACTTTGAGTAGAACACCAGTGAAGTTGATTTTTTGAACTCAAGGGTAAGACTTTACATTTCTCCTTATTAAACTTCTTCTCTGACTTGAGGCTCAATGTCACTGTTAAACACCATATGATATAGACTTCTTACTTCTCTCTGACATTGCCATGGGTCCACAGAATAGTGAAAGGACAGTGATAATATGGTAGGAGGTAATGTGAGTGGAAAGAAATAAATTAGGAATCCGGGAGCCTGAGTTTGAATCCTTGCCTTCCTGCTTACTCCCTATTTTGCCTTCAGCTAGTTAATTAAGTAGATTATTTAACACCTGGGCCTCAGGGTTGTTAACAAAATGAAGGGGTTGGACATCCTGCTATAAAATCTATGGACCTATGGACAGAGGATGAAGGAAGATAGGAATGATAGAGTAGATGGAAATTAACAGTACAACCTGAAATTAGGAGGGATGATTGATTATTCTTGCCTTGGTTGATGGAGACAAAATCAGTCATTTCCACACTTGTAAGACACAAGGGGAACTTGGATTGACTTTTATTTCTTTACTGCGTTGGTATAAGGCATCTGGAAAAGAAATCACTAGAATAGCTAACTTGCATGAGTGCCCATCTTGACATGAGAAATGAAACCTGAGTTGTAGTGAGGAGTGTGAAGCATTTCCTGAAAAGGCTTTTACTAAAGGAGATCAATTTCCTGATGTAGACTCAGCACAGACAATGATGATTCCCTTTGGTCTATTTAGACTTCTCATTTAAGAGCAATCAGTCAATAGTCAACCAAGGAGTCTGTTTCCTTCCTCAGTGCAGTGTTTGTAAAGGGGAGAAAAAAAGCTCATGGGCCCAAAGAGACAACTGTAATCTCTGAACTGCGTTCACCCTCAATCAAAAAGAGTGGATAGTAAAAGTAGATATAGGACGTATGCTGGGCAAGTTTCTCTCCTGGGCCCCCCTCCTGACTCTCTAGACTTTCTCTAGCATGTGACAGCAGTCTCTTCACTCTGGAATTTCACTCTAGGGTCCCTAGACTTCTCACCCTGGAAGGACATTCCCTGCTTGCAAACCCTTCCTCTGCTTGGCTGGTTCTTTCTTGATCCTCCATTTTGAGAAAAGCAGTTGTGGCCTCCTTCTTTCCTAGGCTCCTCTCCTGACTTTCTGGACTTTCTCTACCACTCCCATCTCCTCCGTGAGAGCACCTTCTGTTCTCCCTCCCTCACTGTTCCAATTTTCTCTTATGTCTCATTTTTGCCCATTAGAAAGTTTGTTCAGGGCAGGGATTGTATTTCTGCTTGTAGTTGTGTTCCCAGCACTTTGGCATAGTGCCTGGTGTATAATGATGACAATGATGATGGTGATGATGATGATGATGGTGGTGATGATGATGATGGTGATGATGATGATGATGGTGATGGTGATGATGATGATGGTGATGATGATGATGGTGATGGTGATGATGGTGATGATGATGATGGTGATGGTGATGGTGATGATGATGATGGTGATGATGAAGATGGTGATGGTGATGATGATGATGGTGATGATGATGATGGTTAT
>CM053582.1:521994643-522009739 GCA_028627135.1 Pseudochirops cupreus | reverse complement strand
TGAGATACACAGGCACTGCAGTTGGGAGATCCATCCTGCCCTACCAAAAAGTGACATAGGAGAGAATAGACTGGGGGAGGGGGGACGCACCGGGATGGCTGTTTTGGGGCGGTGGGTGGGGGAGGGACGGGGAGAAAATATGTAACTCAAAATCTTGTGGAAATGAATGATGCAAACTATAATAAAATTTAAAAAAAAAGGAAATGCAAAAAAAAAAGAAAGTTTTTATACAGTACATCGTTTTACTTCAGGGAGATCTGGAGAGAAACGATTGTTATTAAAATATTTCTCATAACAACCTGAAAAAAAAAGAATTGTAAAAGGATGTCATCAAAGAAATGTATGGTGAGAAAAGTAGACAGGATGATCTGTGACAGGACTGAAGGGTGACCGATGGGCATCCCCTGGGCTCCACTGCTGACAACTTGATGTTAAAAGAAGTCAGGTGAAGACATAGACAAGTGTTGCTCAGGATGGGCAGGCAGAACAGGCTGGTGAATTTTGTCTTTGGAGAGAACATTCGCATAGATCCATTTGAGTGTGTAAATATTCTAGTCTATTTTCTCTACATCAGAACTCCTGAATCCTTCTTCAATGTATTAGTCACCAAATTGATTGGCTCATACACTATTTAACCTGCCGCTCCACCCCATGCTTCTAGTCTTCTTCTTACATTTTATACTCTATTGCATAGTCTTTGATCCAGTGATACTGGTCTCCTTGCTCTTTCTCAAACAACAGGCTCCATTTCCCAATTCTGGCATCTTCCCTGGAGGGCCCTTTGCCTTGAACTCGCTCCTTCCTCATCTTCATTTCATGGCTTCTTCAAGTCCTGGATAAAATTATACCATTTACAGGAAGCCTTTCCTGATCCCCCTTAATGTTAGTGACTTTCCTTTTTTTAGTTATCCCCAGTATATCCTATAAAATATGTATAAAGACACACACAATGCATGTATGTATACAGACATACGTGTGACATTCACATACATGTATACATTCATTTATATGTATACATGATCATCTCCCATTTAACCTACATATACATATATGTGTGCACAAATATGTGTCTCTTTGTAGCTGTATATGTTTATATCTACAACCTATCTAGACGCAGACACAGATATGGATTGCATGTAGTGCCTGCATATTTTCTCCCACTAGACTATCAGCTCCTTGTGAGTAGGGACTGATTATTACCTTTCTCTTCCCATCATGTCATGCAGTGCCTGGCACAGAATAGGCATTTAACAAATAATTGTTGACTGAGTTAAAGGAATTCCTCTGAATGTACTTTTAAATGAGGTTTTTGGAATTATTTTAAACATCCGAATTTAATGATCAACAAAAAGGAGTATTTCCATGGATGAAGTAGAATAGAAAGAAGATCTTATGGGAAAACCCCAAATCTCCATTATTTCTAGATTCCTTTTTTTTAAACAAATGAGATTTCCATTTGACTTTCATTGAAAGAAAAGTTTCATTTCTCAAAGCATGGGAAATCTCCTAAGATTCTAGTGATATTTGAGGTATTCAGGGGGAAACATCTGAACTTATCTCAGCAACAAAACAGTGTGAGAAAGCTTTTTGAAGTTTTAAAGTTTTTTCCCTCCACAGGCAATGAGCTGGATATGTATCATTTCAGAAGTTAAAAAAGAACTATGCGGGGGAAAAAAATTGAACGGGGGAAGAACACAGCCTTTGGAATCAGAGGATATGTTGAATCTTTGGTGTATGACCTACTTGCGAACTTGAATAGGTCTATTACCTCATCCAGTTCACAGTTTTCTCATCTATAAAATGCAGAGTTTGCACTAGATCAGGAGAGATTATATATTTTGTTGACTGTCGTAGCCTCCTTTGCCAGTATGGATCCTGTGTCAGTGTTTTCAAATGCATTAAATAAAATACCAAGGATTACCAAGGAAACTAACTCTACTGAAATGCAGTTATCAAAATTCATTTTTTAAAAATTTCATACATATAATATGATTTTACATATATGCATATGTGTATTCACACAAACATATCTGTGTCAAATGGTGGCCTTCTGTAGTGCGGGGTGAAGAGGGAGGGTGATAAAAAGAAAAAGAAAAAGCACACAGCAGAGAACAAAAGAAAACTCAGAGGGAAGCAGAAAAATGCAGGGTGGTTTTGTAAATGATGTGGGGCATTTACTGCAATTTTTCAAAAAAAAGTAAACAGCGTGAAATGGAGATTCATGGTTTCATATTGAATCCTCTTTTTGTGTTATCCTGTGTACATGGAAGTGCTTTTTTTTCTTTCTATATACAATTTCTAAATGAATAAAAAGAAAAAAAAATTACAGAGCCTTAGGTTAAAAACCCTTAGACTAGGTGATCTTTGAAGGCCATTCCAGCTCTAAATTATGATCCTTGTGAGAAATATAGTGAGATAGATCCAAGGATATAATTGAGGATCAGTATCAATTATCTTATGTATATGTTAATTTATTATACAGAATTCTGGAGGCTCTAACTGAAGATCTTAGTGGTAGGTGGTATATATCTCTGTAATTTCTATACAGTTTCACTGAAAGTCCCACTGAATTCCTATTGTGACTCATCATCATGGGCATTGAGGTAATCCTGGGCTCTTGAAGGCAAGTCAGAACAGAACACAAGCTCTAGAACAGTGGTTCTCAACCTTCCTAATGCTGCCACCCTTTAATACAGTTCCTCACAGTGCAGTGACCCCCCCATCATAAAATTATTTTCATTGCTACTTCATAATTGTAATTTTGCTACTGTTATGAATCGTAATGTAAATATCTGATATGTAGGCTGTATTTTCATTGTTACAAATTGAACATAACCCACAGGTTGAGAACCGCCACAGAAGGTCTTATCAAGTTGAGGTTTCACACATTGGCCTGATCAGTCAGTCAACAGTCAACCAGATTTTACTGAGTGCTTACTATGGGCCAGGCACCATGCTAAGATCCTGGAGGTGTACTATATATATATATAGATATATCTATATCTATATCTATATATATGTATATATATCTACTGATCAAGGAATAGCCTAGCAAAGTTTGGAGACACTCATTACTAACTTGGCCCAGGGGCTGCTGAATTTTCTATTTATTAATTCCCTAACAAGTTGCTCTCTATGCTGATAAGGGAGCACTTACATCAATGAAATCACGGACTCTTAAAGTATTCAATGAAATCTATTAAAATTTACAGGGATTTGCTCCTTTGAAAATATATCAGAAATTATATTTGAATTGGAAATGATATTTTTTTGAATAAAATCTCACCTTCTACAGGAGGCGTTTCCTGATCTCCTTAATTCTTATATGCGTCTTCTACTGTTTATTTCAAAATTACCCTGTTTATAGACTGACTGTACACAGTTATTTGCATGTGGTCTGCTCCAATCTACTGTTGATTTTCTTCAGAACAGGGATTATCTTTTACCTTTCTTTGCTTTCCTAGTGCTTAGTTAGCATAGTGCCTGGCACGCAGGAGATGACTAATAAATGTTAACTGATGAACTGACTGATTAAAGATAGCAGGCTAAACCAGAATATGAAATGACTTAATGACTTGACACTATATATAACAGTGTTTCTAATTTGGTGGTGGTGGTGGTGGTAGCAGTAGTAGTAGTAGTAGTAGTAGTAGTAGTAGTAGCAGTAGTAGTAGTAGTAGTAGTGAAAATGGTGGTGGTAGTAGTAGTAGTAATGGTGATGGTAGTAGTAGTAGTAGTACTGGTAGTGGTGGTGGTAGTAGTAGAGTAGTAGTGGTGATGGTGGTGGTGGTAGCAGTAGTAGTAGTAGCAGTAGCAGTAGTAGTAGTAGTAGTAGTGAAAATGGTGGTGGTAGTAGTACTGGTAATGGTGATGGTAGTAGTAGCAGTAGTACTGGTAGTGGTGGTAGTAGTAGTAGAGTAGTAGTGGTGATGGTGGTAGTTGTGTTAGTAGTAATAGTAGTTGTGGTAGTGGTAGTACTAGTAGTGGTGGTGGTTGTGGTGGTAGTAGTAGTAATGGTGGTAGTAGCAGTAGTACTAGTAGTGGTGGTGGTGATGGTAGTAGCAGTAGTAGTGGTAGTAATGGTGGTAGCAGCAGCAGTAGTACTGGTAGTGGTGGTGGTAGTAGTAGAGTAGTAGTGGTGATGGTGGTAGCAGTAAAAGTAGCAATGGCAGTAGCAGTAGTAGTAGTAATAATAGTAGTACTAATACGGTAGAAGTAGTAGTGGTAGTGGTGGTGGGGGTGGTTGTGGTGGTAGTAGTGGTAGTAGTGGTAGTAGTAATATTAATCACACTTTTTAAAAGTTTAAAAGCATTTTCCTCACAACAACCTGGTGGTCTAAGAAGTACAAGTATGATTATATACATGTTACAAATGAGGAAACAGACTTAGATAAGTCAAGTTGTCTCAGGTCACATGACTAATGTTTGAAGAACAGGAACATGGGTCTTCTGAGTCCAAATATTTATTTATTTCTTTATTTTGTGATGAAATATAGTCATGCTGACTAAAATGGATCAACTTTCTGAAAACGTGCTATAGAACCTGCAGACAACCCAGAAACGTTAAGCTTTCTGAGGAGCAGGGAGCCAAGACTAAACATTCTACCAGAGGCAGCTGGGTAGTGCAGTAGATAGAGCATCGGGCCTCAGGTATTCACCTACAGTGTGAAACTGGGTAAGTCGCTTAACCTGTTTGCTTCGGTTTCCTCATCAGTAAAATGGAAATACTAGCAGTGCCCACCTTTCAGGGTTGTTGTGAGGACCAAATGAGGGAATAATTGCAAAGCGCTTAGCATCATGCCTTGCACATAGTAGGTCTTACATAAATGTTAGCTATTATTACTTGTGCCATTTATCCTATTTCTTCTGGGAGCCAGCTCTCTCAATTATTCCATCTCTCTTCCATCTTCAATCCCTTCTCTCTCCTTGCTCTTTACCTACCACCTACAACCATGTACATGTCTCTCCAACTACCCCTTAAAATACATTCTTCACTTAATCTTCCCATCTTCTTCAGCTATTGGTCTGACCTCCTTTTCACTGCCCAACACCTAAAAACAGTCATCGACACCTGCTGCCTCTACTATCTCACCATCACCATGTCTTTAATCCTTTGAAATTTAGCTTCCTACCCAGCATTCTACTGGAATGACTTTCTCAAAATTGTCCAATGATCTGCTCAATCTAATGGTCCTTCCCAAACACTATCTTTGACTACTCAAGCTTCACCTATCTTATATTCTCTCCTCCCTTGTTTTCTGTGATGATACTCTTTGTCCTCTTCTTTGTCATACTCCTCAGTCTGCCCACCAGGGTTCTGTTTTAGGCTCTCTAAGCTTCTTCAATTCTTCTAATAATCTCATTTAATCCCACAAGTCTGATTATTCTCCTTGGACAGCTAAGGTCCAGATCTATCAATCTATCTCTGATGTCCCCTCTGAACTCTTGTTCTATAGCTCCAGCTGCCCACTGGACATCTCAACCTGGCTACCAAAATGGCAGCTCAGATGCCATATGTCCCAAATGGAATTGAAATGGACTGTCTTCCTCTATAAAACCACTCTCTTCCAAACTTTCCTATTTCTATTGAAGGTATACAACATCTCCTGTCACCTGGCTTTATAATACTGGAGTCATTTTAACTCTTAGCTCACTTTCAGCCTCCATATCTAGTTAGTTACCAATTCCTATTGATCCTATAACACCTCTCTATCTAATACCTTTTATCTACTCATGCGACCTCTTCCTTCATTTAGAACAGTGGTTCTCAATCTTCCTAATGCCGCAACCCTTTAATACAGTTCCTCATGTTGTGGTGACCCCCAACCATAAAATTATTTTCATTGCTACTTCATAACTGTAATTTTGCTACTGTTATGAATCATAATGTAAATATCTGATATGCAGGATGTATTTTCATTGTTACAAATTGAACATAACCCACAGGTTGAGAACCGCTGATTTAGATCCTCAGCATCTTTCAGCTAAGCTGTTGTAGTAGCCACAGATTTAATCAGTCAATTCAATTCAACAAATCATTTATTAAGCATCTGTTTTTAATAAATTAATGAGTATTTATTAATTACTCTATTGCTAGGAACTGTGTCAGATGCTAGCAATACAAAGGCAAAAATATATATAAGAATGCCTATTCTCAAGGAGCTTAAATCTTATAAAGGAGTTAACATGTACATATTTGAGTAAATATGGAATAAACATATACAGAACAAATAGGTAAATACAAGTAGTTAGAGATGGTGGGCACTGGTAATTGGGAGTGGGGGGAAGATCAAGGGAAATGTGCTGGAGCTGCATCTTGAAAGAAAAGAATCATTTTATAAGTGGACATGAGGAGAGGAGAGAGTGGATTCCAGGCACAGGAGATGGCTAGTGGCAATGCATGAAGATAGAGGAGAGGGTATCATCGGTGAGGAATAAAGAGGACATTAGAGTGTGGTGAGAAGCTGGAGAAGTTGGTTGGCGTCAAGTTATGAAGGGTTTTCAAAGACAAATAGAGGAGTTTATCCTAGAATCAATAAGGAGTTCCTAGAATTTACTGAGTGAGTGGCACGATCAGATCTGCGTTTCAGGAAATCACTTCGGCAGTTGTGTGGAGGCATGTGTAGGAAAAGACTTAAGGCAGGGAGATCAGTTAGAAGGCCATTACAATAGTTTAGGGGTAAGGTGATGAGGACCTGATCTAAGAGGTCAGAGGTCAGATGTAAAAGAAGTTGTGGAGGTAGAAATGACAAGATTTGGCAGCTGATTCTCCATATGGGGTGAGGGAGAGTAAGGACTATAGGTTACTTAATTATCAACTGAAAACACTGGAAAAGTGTGTAAGACACTGTGCTGCTCTTCTTGTCCCCAGCTTCTCCTCTCTCTAATTCATCTAACACGAAGCTAACAAAATAATCCTCCTATAACACAGGTCAGACCCACTCAAAAATCACTAGTGATTCCTTATTGCATTTGGGATAAAATTTAAACAACTCAGCCTGGCATTTAAGATTCTCTACAACTTGACTCCAACCACCTTCCCAGCATTATTCCCTACTGCTGCCCTTTTTATACTCTGTGTTTTAACCAAACTAAGCTACTAGCTAATACCTAAACTTGATATCCCATCTATGCATTCTTTGCTTCCACATTAGGCATCTTCCACTCCTGGAATGTAGTTGCATCTTTTATTCTTTCTCTTCCTTCAAGGTCAGCTCATTTTTTTCCACGAAGCTTTCTCAAATCTCTCCCTCCCTCCCTCCCCCATATTCCATCTTCTCTCTTTCTTTCTCTCCCTGCCTTTCTTTCTCTCTGTGTCTCCACATTACTTTGTATATACTCTACAGTATATTCAACATTCAAAATTTGTAGTCTTCCACCTCTGCAAAGAAGATTGGGATGCTTATTCTTATTTCTTCTTTGGGGCCAAGCTTGGCCATTGTAACTCCATGGCCAGTCATTATCATTATTATATTGGGTAGGCTGGACTGGTAAACTTTTACACTTTCAGCAAGTTTGACTTGAAGTCATTCTACCTGGAGGTCACATTCAGCAGCTCAGTGCTTTGACTTCTCTGTCTGAAAATGATAATACTTTTGACCAGGCTGGTCAAATCAGCTAGATAACAAATGGTATTGCTTTTTAGATCCTTGAAGGAAAGGTATGAAAGAAATATCCATCATCTTGTGCTAAATCATCAGAAGACTATTGTTTGTTTGTTTTTCCAAGAAGATGAACCCTGGAACCAACAGAGGTATGCATGTGTGTGTGTGTGTGTGTGTATGCTCGGGGTGGTGGTCTTTGTTTAAAAAAAATTCTTATTAAAAACAAGTTGAACAGGAAAAGGAAAAAAAAATCAGGAAACCCAGAGGAGCTCTGACTTAATAATGATAAAAAGTCATCTTCACTTTTAGGTAATAGCAGATTTTATCCCAATAAGTTGTAGACTCTTGTTCATTCAACCAAAAAATGACATTTTCTAATCTTTTGCTCTGCTTTTACTTCATTCTCCTTGTCCCTGCCATCCTCTTCTTTCCACCTGGCCTTCTCTCTCTATTTCTGTTTTCCTCCTAATTGTCTGTGTTTCTACTCCTTCACAGAGGACCAAGGGGGAATGGAATTCTTTTTAAAAAAATTTTTTCCCCAAACTTATTTATTCGTTTTTTAGTTTTCAACATTCATTTCCACAAGATGTTGGTTATAAATTTTTCTCCCTGTCTTTTCCCTACCTCCCAACCCAAAATAGCAAACCTAATGAATACCCCTTCCACCAGTCTGTTCTCTCTTATATTCTCCCTCATCCCTCCCCCAACTTCTTAGTAGGGTACTATACCTCAGTGCCTATATATCTTATTTCCCAGTTGCATGTAAAAACAGTTTTTTTTAAACATTTGTTTTTAAAACTTTGATTTCCAGATTCTTTTCCTTCTTCCCTTCTCACCCACCCCCAACTGGGGAGATTAGCAATTCAATATAGGTCATACAAGTGTAGCTACACAAAACATTTCCATTCCAGTTATACTGTGAAAGACTAACTATATTTCCCTTCATCCTATCCTGCCCCTCACTTATTCTATTTTCTCCTTTGACCCTGTTCCTTTTCAAAAGTGTTTGCTTCTAACTACCCTCCCCCCCCAATCTGCCCTCCCATCTATCATCCCTCCTCTTATCCCCTTCCCCCCTACTTTCCTTTAGGGTAAGATACCCAACTGAGTGTGTATGTTGTTCCCTTCTTAAGCCAAATTCAATGAGAGTAAGGTTGACCCGGGAATGGAATTCTAACTTCCAGTGGGCTTCAGGCTAAATTTAGGATGCTGGGCAGTTGGAGAAAGGGGGAATCATTCTCAAAGAGAGTCTCCCAAAACAACACATACAGCGAGCCATTTTTAATAAACTGGAAACTAGACTATATAGTCTACAATTTGATCAAAAGGACTTCTCTGAAATTATAAAAACAATTATTTTAAAGACACCAAAATGTCTTCCAGAAAGATGCAATTCTATTTTCTCTTTCCAGCAAATATTATCTGGAAAGTTTGAGATACAGTAGCAAAACAATCAGTTGGCTGCCCTCACAAGACTCCCCCTCCCCAAATTCCACAGCTGTGACCGCAAACTGCAGGACTGTGGTTGGACTTCATTTTTATCAGCACCACTGTACAACGGATGGTATGAGGTCATGTTTACACAAAAGAGGCATTTTCAGTTAGTCCTTGGTGAACTGGGAACCACATATACAGACAGGTCATGTCCACTCTTATAGCCAACAGTCTTATAGTTTAACATACACACACACACACACACACACACACAATCCTATACCACACCATTTAGTTTCTGCCCTGTTTTCTTTCTTTTCATTTGCTAGAAGAAAGTGTTTCTTGAATAGCACAGAGTTGATAGCCTATGCTGCTATTCAGGCAACAGAGCAAAATACCTGAGAGGATTAAGGACAAACAGGATTCTTTTCATATTAGTATTAGGGATGTATCCACAAAATTAGATAAAACTAACACCATAAGGTGACTGAGACAAATAGGTGATCATTTTTAGGAGAAATACGCGTGATCTACATATCCTCCCATAAATTCACTATGGAGCATTATCACCCAATGAACCTGCCTCAAGTTCAGACATTGCAGGGATACTGATGGAACACACCAAATGACTACTGTGCTCTTACCACATGACCAGCACACCTTTCTCTTAGATCAGACATTGATTTGATTTTATCATTTACAATGCTTCTCCTTCAAAAATCCGTATTTGAAATTGGTTGCAACCTACTCATATCCCAATGCTTCTCTCCAAAGAACTGAATGTAAACATGACCCAAGAGCTATTGTTTATAGAACCATCAACTTAAAACTAAGATTCTAAAAACCTATCAAGACATTCAGGGAACACTTTCTTTCCTGGGGCTGGCTGAACTCAAGTTCCTGTCAAATGGCTCCAGATCGAGCTGAAAGATGTTATGGGAGGAGAATGTATATTTTTTGAGAGCAGAGATCTTACAGCATTTGTATTCCCAGTGTCTAGCATACTTCTGAGTACTGCATTAGTACTGGTACTTATTGACTGAATATTGTTTTCAAGTGAAGTGTGAAGGGCTTTAGAAAACCTTTGGGGATTGGGATTTCTGAAAAGCTAGGGTGGCAATGTAGGGCAACTAGGTGGCTGAGTGTATAGACTGCCTGGCATGTGGTCAGGAAGATGAGTCTTCCTGAGTTCAAATCCGGCCTCAGACACTTACTAGCTTTGTGACCCTGGGTAAGTCACTAAACCCTGTTTGCCTCAGTTTCCTCATCTGAAAAATAAGCTGGAGAAGATAATATAAAACCACTCCAAAATTTTTGCCAAGAAAACCCCAAATGGGGTCACAGAGAATCTGACCTGACTGAAAACAACTCAACAACAACAAGAATCACAAACCAAATGTGAATACTTTCCAAAAGGTTTGGAGAGAACCCTGGAGAACATCATAATCTCAAGGGTCCTGGGTTTCAGTGAGAACTGCACACATCATTAGAAGTTGGAGCATAACACCTCCTTTCACCTCTTCCCTGAGGGAGGAGTCGGATGCTTAAATGCCTGTACCCTTCAAGGTGGGGGGGATATCCCTTAATTCCTCAAATTTGTTTGTAAGAGTACTTTCTTGGGGTCTAACCAGCCCTTAATCCCATAGGATTTTCATTCCATAGGGAAAAAGCAAAATATGAAATGTGGAGAACTCTGTAGTTAGAGGGCTTGGGTTCAAATCTTACCTACAAAGCTGTGCCATACAGGGCAAGGCACTTAACTTCCATAGGTCTCAGTTTCCTTATCTATAAAATGAAGTACGTGTAGGGAAAGCTTTCCCGTTGAGGATGATATTTTAGTTGGGACTTGAGGCAGCTACATGGCACAGTGAATAGAGCAACAGGCTTGGGGTCAGGAAGATCTGAGTTCAAATCCAGTCTCAGATACTTATTTGCTGTATGACTCTGGCTTAACCAATTACCTCTGTTTGCCTCAGTTTGCACAACTGTAAAATGGGGATAATAACAGCATTTGTCTACCAAGGTTGTTGTGAAGATCAAATCAGATAATACTTGTAAAAAGTACTCAGCACAGTACACAGTAGAAGCTATATGAATCAATCAATCTTTATTAAACACTATGTACCAGGCATCGTACCACACACTGGGGAGTGCAAAGGACCATCCCTGCCCTCAAGGAACATACAATCTAATGGAGAGACAACCTTCAAATATACGCAAAGCAGGCTATATTCAGAGAAAAGAAGAAATAATTAACAAAGGGAAAACACTAGAATTAAAAGGGGTTAGAGAAGGCTTCCTGTAAAAAGTTAGGTTTGGGTCAGGACTGAAAGGAAACTGAGGGAAGTCAGTGGTTAGAACAGAAGAGGAAGAACACTGCAGGCAGAGAGGAGGGTCAGCTTAAGTGACTGGACCCAAGAGATGGCGTGTCTTGTCTGTGGAACAGTTACTGGATCAAACAGCACACCTCGAGGAGTACAGAGAAAGAAGACTGGAAGAGTGGGAGGTGGCTAGATTATGCACTGCTTTGGATGTTAAATAGAGCATTTTGTATTTGATGTTGAAAGCAATAGGGATCCAATGGGCTTTATTGAGTGGGGGAAGTTAGTGACATAATAGCTTCCAGCTTTAGGGAAACCACATTATTGACAGAATGCAGGAAGGATTGGAGAGACAGGAGGAAGGAAGACTCACCAGCAGGTTATTACCATAGTGCACAGGTAAGGTGGTGAAGACTTGCCCTAGGTGCAGTGTCAGAGGAAAGAAGTGGGGGGGTATTTGAGAGATGCTGAAAAGGTGAAATTAGCAAGTTCTGGCAACAAGATGGGATAAAGGGAGGCGAGAGATAGTGAGGAATCCAGGGCGACTCCTAGGTGGTGAGCCTGAGGGATTGGGAGCATGGTGTTGGTTTATATAGTAAAAGCCAAGGTAGGAGGGAGGATTTAGGGGGAAAACTATTAAGTTGTCTTTTGGACGTATTGAATTTAAGATGTCTACTGAACATTCAGTTTGAAGTGTTTGAGAGTCTGTTGGAGATGTGAGAATGCAGGTCAATAGAGAGTTTGGGGCAAGATAGATAGATTTGAGAATCGTTAGCACAGAGATGGTAATTAAATTTATGGAAGCTGATGAGATCACCAAGTGAAGTTGTAAAGACACAGAAAAGAAGAGGGCCCAAGACTATACCCCGAGAGACATTTATGATTAAGAGGCACAATCTGAAAGACTTCCCAGAAAGGAGAGAGAAGGAGCAGGTAAGATGAGAACCAGGAGAGAGTGGGGTCTCAAAGCTCTAGAAAAAAAGAGTATCAAGGAGCAGAGAGTCATTGACAACAGTGTCAAAGTTCCCAAAGTTCCTTCTGTTTCTAGGTCTAGGATGACATAATTCAGATGAATTGAATTCCACCACGAATGTTGAGAAATACCTTTAGTGTTGATAGAAGGCAGAACTAACACTGGTAACTCTTCAAATACTCTCACCTGAGAGCAGGGAGCGGAAGAGATAACTTGTTCAGCTGGCCCTTGTTTGCATATTTTCTCTAGTTAGCCTAATTCCAGCCTCATCATTTATACCATCTAATCCTTGAACAGTCAGTGGTGTAACATCTGGTAAATATTTAATAACAGGCTCTCTGAAAAAAAAAGCATGCTTGAAACACTTTTAATTTTAATCTTCATTATTAAATATTTTCCCTAGCACTTTCTTTGGTCTAAACAATCAAGAATACAATAAATCCAGCCTTGATTTGTAGTGTTTGCTAATCTTTGAGGTGTAAACAATTGCACTGAAATCTTAATCACTGGCTCTTGATCTGCTTATAGCTAGCTTCAACAGCACCCCAGTGAAAACACATTTCTGATCTTCACTGACTCTACCCAACTATGAACCAGCTCATTCCTTATTCTGATTCAGTCCTTGCTCCAACTTCAACTTACATGACCATAACTGGGATCTGTTGACAGTTATGTCTCCTGTCCCAAAGGTGCTGCTGCTCCTACTGAGGCATCCATTCCCACCTGCTGGTTGTTAAGTAGACAAACAATACCATCTGTTGCCCAAACACCTCCAAGCTGGGGAGCTTCCAAGGTTCAAGATATGTGCTCAAACATAAGAATGCAGCTATTCTTGGGCAAGATCATGCACATCAAAAAAGAGATACTGGTTTCCATGTTTTCCAATTCCAGTGACTTTGACATGAGCAAGGAATGGATTTTAAAATATTTTCACATTTTGATAGTCACATAGTGAAAACAAGGAGTAATTAATGGACGGTCTATGTCAGTGGTTCTCAACCTGTGGGTTATGTTTAATTTGTAACAATGAAAATACATCCTGTACATCAGATAGATTCATAACAGTAGCAAAATTACAGGTATGAAAGAAATAGCAACAGAAATAATTTTATGGTTGGGGGTCACCACAACATGAGGAACTGTATTAAAGGGTCGCGGCATTGGAAAGGTTGAGAACCAGTAGTCTATGTGCTCCAGTAACATTCATTAAATGCTAGGAAAATGACAGAAAAGGCACCCAACATAATTCTTGGATCCCCTGTGGCAAATTTATGGGAAGGATTGCATAGGAGTTGCATACATTTAAAAAGCCTTAATGGGTTGCAATCTGTCATTAAAAGGGCACTCTGATGAGGACACAGACCTGCCAAAATATTGGGATTTTGGTGCCTGGTGATTCTGACTAGGTTTAACAGCAATACTTTACATGTTGATCATGTTTTATAATATTAACACTGCTTCTACACCCATAAGATCACACTTGATTTTATGCTGTGAGGTTGGCAGGGCATAATGATGCTGTGATGTTAGGGTATGCATGTATTATAATTACCACTTTACAGATAAAGAAACAATCTAATGAAATTAGCTGATTTGGCCAAAGTAGCACAGTTAGTCTATGGGTAGAGTTTTGGGATTGGATGTGTGTGTGTGTGTGTGTGTGTGTGTGTGTGTGTGTGTAGAAGGGTGAGAGATAGTGAAGAGATGAGAATGATTCCTAGATTGTAAGCTTGGGGGACTGAAAGGTTGATATTGCCCTCTACGAGAAGAGGAAAAATAAGAGAAGGGAGCTTTTAGGGGAAATGATAATGAGTTCAGTTTTGGACAAGATGAGTTTAAGATATCTATTGGACATCCACTTCAAGATGTCTAAAAGGTGAGATGGGATTGGAAGTCAACAGAGAGTTTGGGGCAAGATAGGAAAAACTGAGAATCATCTGCATAGAGATAATAATCAAATCCATGGGAGTTGATGACATCTCCAGGTAAAGTAGTATAGAGGGAAAAGAAAAGGCCCAGGACAGAGTCGTTTGGGAAACCCATGGTTAGAGAGCACAACCTAGATGAGGATCCAGCAGAGGAAACTCAGAAGGAGTGGTCTATTAGGTAAGAGGAGGATCAAGAGAGAGTGGTGTCCCAAAAACCTAGAAAGAAAAGAATATAAAGTAAGGGAGGGTGATGAACAGTGTCAAAGGCTGCAAAGAGGTCAAAAAGAATGACATTGGGTTTGGCAATTAAGAGGTCATTGGTAGCTTTGGAGAGAGAAGTTTAGGTGGAATAATGAGTTTGGAAGCTAATATTGTAGGGATGACAAAGAGCATAAGAGAAAAGAAAGTGGAGGAACCTATTTTACGTGGTTTTTCTCAAGGAATTTAGCCACAAAATGCACTTTGTGGATTGTCACTGTCCAACTACATGACCTCAGGGCAATCATTTCACCTCTCTAGGCTTGGCCTCAATTTACTCAATTGTAAGACAAAGGTATTGGATTTATAATTTCTAAGGCCCTCTCTAATTTCAAATGCTTGGATTCTATGTAAGTTTCTAGCTAAATAAAAAAATACGCCCAAAGTTAAAAGAAATTGACATTATAGATCAACAATTCTAGCAAAATAAGTCTCTCTGTCTCTGTCTCTCTGACTCTCTCCTACCTCCTTCTTTCCCTCTTCTCTGTCTCTGTCTCTGACTCTCTCCTACCTCCTTCTCTCCCTCTTTGTCTTTATCTCTGTCTCTCCCTGTTCCTTTACTCCCCCATCTCTTTCCAT
>CM053582.1:521928785-521994143 GCA_028627135.1 Pseudochirops cupreus | reverse complement strand
TACTGATGTAGATATATCTTCTACGTAGCTATATCTATCTACCTATATTTAAGATATATCTACATCTATAGAGGTATTATCTTGTATCATCTCTAGATGTGTTATCTATCTCAATACAGATGTATGTATATATAAATCTATAGGTATAGGTAGATCGATATCTAGGGGTGAAGGAGAGAGCAAGAGAGGAGAGAGAGGTAAGTGAAATGTCACCTCTTGATTTTTCTGTAGTGAATTGAGGTTGGAATTTCAGATTTCCTGCTTCATTGGTAATTTACTCTAAGGCAATAGAGTCCAGTGGAAAGTGCACTGGATGATGGTAATATCTCCTTTACCTGGCAACCTCAATTACCTAAAATACAGCAGCAAACTCAAAGGGGAAAAAGGTGTCTGGGTAGATAAAATTGAGGTCAAAAGCTCACAGGAGAGTCTACTGGACTTTCACGCAGCTTCTATTTAACCTTAGTTCACAGTTTTAACAAGTTTGTTCTTCTGTTTTCTCAGTCCTCAAAAGATTTTAAACAGCAAATTAGATAAAGTTGATAGAGGTAGGCATACTAATAAGCACTGATAAGAGACATTTCAAGGAGGAAAAGTTGTGATAAGAAGCAGACTAAGGATATTTAGTATGGGACAAACAGCCCTATTGACCTCAATAATCCTTAACAACAATTAATGTTTGCAATGATCCTTATTACCAAAAGGAGATTAAATTATGCTCAGTTATGCACCAGAAAAGTGTATAATACATTTAAGAAAGGTGCCCACAAACACAGATTTGGGGGGGAATAGTTTTTGGTGTCTAGAAGGGTAAATTTGCGAGTTTCATGACCTGTACTTATGGCAAAACTAAGAACCGCTATGGTATGGTTCAGCACTGAGTTAGTGGACAGTGCCAAGATGCTTTCAGTTGAGTGCTTTTGAACTGTCTCATTACAGAGGCACATGGGGATGTTACCAGGGATACTATGGAGGAAGGGCTTTTATTAGAAATGGAAATTTTAATTAGTGTGGATCATTTGATACTTCTTGGTGCTCTGAAATATTCACTAAGAACAAGACCTAGATAAGTCTCCATAATGTGGAAAGAACGCTGTTGCATTGTAAACAAGGTCACACTTCCCTGATGTGGATGTGTCTTTGTATCTCTTCCTTGGCCCACTGACTCACAGGGAGACAGCTGGTGGAGAGTATCCATGTCCCTGTGTCCCTTTATTGGGTGGCAGGGTTTTGTCCCATATTCACATTTCAAAGTATCTGACTTTTAAGTAAGGGCTGAGGTTGTGATAAGAAAATATTTCAGTAACAGTTTGGGTTATAAACTAGATATCACACTTGTTCTGGTTGCTCCATTCCATCACTGTAAAGGTGTATTGAAAAGCTCATATATAAAGTTTCAATTATCTGAAAACACATCCATACTGGATATATGAGGCATTATTATGACATCTTGCATCAGTGCCATGTAAAGATTCCTAGGGAAATGCACTAGGCAGAGAGTAAATGGGACAGGTAAATGCTTCCATGAGATGAGGAGAAGAGTTCTTTGGCAACTTCCTCTTCCCTACACCATTTTAGTTCAACCAACATTTTATTAAACACCTAAAAGGAGTTGCTGGGTGCAGTGTCAGCTAAGCTCTGTCCACAGGATACTATACTACAGGGGCAGTTAGGTAGCTCTATCCATGAATAGAACATTTTACCTGGAGTTAGGAAGACCTGTGTTCAAATCCAACCTGAAACAATTACTTTCTGTGTGATTCTGGGCAAGTCATTTTACTTTTGTCTGTCTCAATTTCCTCATTTGTCCCAGAGGTATTGTGAGAACAGAACGAGATAATCTTGGTAAAGTGCTTTGCAAGCCTTAAAGTGTTATATGAAGGCTAGCTCTTATTAATCCTACCACAATAATGGTGACATCAACAAAAGTTAGAATAATAATAGCTCACATTTATATGGTACTACAAGGTTTACAGAGGATTTTCCTCATGACAGTGATGTAAGATGCCACAAAATACTAAACAAGATCGCTCGGGGGACTATTGTCTTATACGCATACTGGCTGCTGCCATAGCCTGATGAACACCCTTCACTGAAGCCCTTCTTGCTAACCCTAGAGTTCAGGGTCAGTCTTCTTATGAACAGATGCTTTGTTCAGTAATTTCTTGACTGGCCTGGGCATCATAAGAGAAGTTGTGATTGTAATCCTAAAACCCAGACAGAATTAACATCTCCTTATATTCTATGCTAAATTGGTAAAATTGGGGGGAGAGGGATTATCTACGATCAGAAAGTAAATTGTCCCAAGTCATTCATTTCTTAGCTCTTTTAGCCATTTCAGGCACTTAGGATACACTCTATTGAGATCAAGGGGAGTGTGTCCACAAAGTTTAAGAGAAATCAAGATGGGCCTAAAAGAATAGTAAATGTCACCTTTTCCCCAACCTAATTCCTTCTCACAGTGCGTTCTTCCTTCTTAATGCCATCCTTATAAAATATTTGGTTTATAAGTAAGATGGTCCTTGAGGTCCTAGGAGGTGTATAGGGTAGTATGTGCTAGACAAAGTGGGGGAAATAGGGATGATGCTAGCCATAAACCCAGCTCCTAAAAGCCCACATCACCCAGCTGACCATAATGAGGATAGCATTTGAGAACATTATCAGAAGACAAAAATATGGAACAATTTCCCAAATTCAATCCAGTCTGCTTTCTTTCTTCTGTTCAATTCTGCACCCGGTTCACTGTTTTCATACCCTTCCTGTCCTAGAGATATGTACTGAATTACTGACTGACCATGTAGCTACATGCTACAGACTCTACAGTAAGTGTTTTTCTTTAATTTGTTTTTTTTTGACTGATCTCTTTTGATCAATCATAGATCAATCGTGCTTCATAAACCAACAACACGTGAAATAAGTCCAGGGAAAGCTTGGCATTAGATCCAACTAAGTCATATTATCCTGTATTGGCACAAAGACAATAGTTTAACTGAAAGTGAAACAGACGTGTGAGCATTTATCTAATGATTCATTTTCATAATCAATGACTGTGGAACCGATACATTTGGACTAAACACTTCACTTCCCAATGTACTATATGAGGAAGTTATAAATGGGAAGAGAAACTGGTACAAACATGCATGAAGGAAAGTTATGCCAAAGGTGATACAATCTTGGAAGCACTCAGGAACTCATTTTAGAAGTTATCTTAAGTAGGGGAAGAGAGCAAAAAAAAATGGGAGCAATCATATTGCTATCCAAAAAAAGGTGACTGAGAGAACATAAGTAAGTACTGACCATTTCTTTATCATTTTTTATGAGCTCATAATGAGACACTCAGCAGATGTGTTGAGGGTCACCTTGATGAAAGGACAAGCTTTGGAGTCAGAGGACCTGGATTCAACTTCTACCTCTGATGTTTATTACCTATGTAACTCTAGCCAAGCTGCTTAATTGTCTAGAGCACTGGGTCTGGAATCAGGAAGCTTCATCTTCATGAGTTCAAATCTGGCCTCAGACACTTACTAGCTGTGTGACTGTGGCCAGGTAACTTAACTCTATTTGCCTCAGTTTCCTCATCTGTAACATGAACTAGAGAAGGAAATGGCAAACCACACCAGTAACTTTGCCCAGAAAACCTGAAAATAGAGTCACATAGAGTCGGATGCTACTGAAACAACTGAACAGCAGCAGCACTCATGGCCAACAAGGACTCAAGCATGCCCACCATATGTATCTGCACATCCCTACTTCCTCGCCTCTGTAAAATATTTATGAGAATGATCTACACAAATCGCTAGGCTGTGTTGTTAATGACCGCGACAAGGAAACAAACACAGCTTTACAAAAAAAATCTGTAAAATGCAGGAGTTGGATCAGATTTTTTATCTGAACCCTTCTGAATCTAGAACTATAATCCCATGATTCCAGACAATTTTCTCCAATTTTGCAGTCACATAATTTCCTGAAAGGTACAAAATATATAAGATCCCACTTGCTAAATTTATTTTCATTGTCCTTATGATAATTACATTCGCTTCCAGAACATTATAGAACCTTCTTGATCAATTTATGATTATTCTAGGATGTTCTAATCCCCCCAGAATGGAATCTCCCTATCACCTTTTAGATTATATCCTGAATGCCAGCACACATTAAGAATAAAGATACAGGGGTTGTATTAGATGTACTCTTAGGTATTCTTTTTCTCTAAAAAGGTAACTATGATGTAAGACGGCACTGAAAATTACAGATCATAGATTAAGCTGAGTTCTGCTCGCCACTTTCATTCCAGAAAAATCATATTTCTCAAATAGGGATAACAACCTGGAAAATCAATTTCCCTCTTTCAGACTTCTTATGATGAGCGGCCAAAGGCTTCTAAAATCAAGGCATCCAGTTTAATTGCTCTCATCATCAATTCTTCACTAAAGGTATTTCCTGACTAATGTGGAAATATGTTTAATATGAATATATATGTAGAGCCTGTCTTGGGGTGAGGAGAGGGGAAGGATAGGGAGAAAATTTGGAACTCAAAATCTTATGGAAGTGAATGGTGAAAACTAAAAATAAATTAGTTAGTTAAAACAAAAACTAAAGGGATTCCCCCAAGGAAGTCTTTGAGGCCCCATTTCTGCACATTAGCCTCCTCATTACAAACAAAAAAGATGACAAGCAAATGCATTAGCCTGGCTAGGGATGCCCCAGTAGGGTTTTTACCATCTCTAATTCTGGAATTTCTGTGACCCAGACATATACTGAAACAGGTGCAGTAAATGCATTCAGGCCGGCCTGCCCAGGAGCCTAAAAAGGGCATTTTTCTCCTTATATTCCAACCGGCAAACTGGTTCTTGGATGTTCAGACTGACTCTTGTGCGCCCTCTTGTGGGGCAAATGGCCAATTCCCATTTTCCTTTCTGGGGCCATAGCATAACAAAGCTGGCAGGGAACATTTATTTAGTCACCGAATCACAGAATTATGGATGTGGAATGGGTCTCAGAGGCCATGGAATTCTACCCATATGTGAACCCGACTTCCCCCTACATCACAGCCAGAGAGGCCTCACTAGTACTTCCTCGGGCAGCCCCTTCTATAATCTGTGAGCTCTAATGGTTAGGATCTCCTCCTTGACATCAGGACCTAATCTATGTCACTATAACATCCATCCATTGCTCCAGATCTGCTGTCTGAGGATGTGAAAAACAAATCCAATCCTTCTTGCACATGATAATCATTCAAATACTTGAAGAAGATAGTTATCATATCTTCTAGGAAAATCCTCATCTTCAAACTAAACATCTCAGTTCCTTCAATTAATCCACTCATGAATCAGAAGCCCAGAATAGTTCATTCTGGTCACCTATTTCTGGGGCTTCTCCAGCTTGTCAATGTTCCTCCTAAAATACTGTGCCCAGGACTGCATACATATTAAAATGTGTTACTATTTAGGGCATGATACAGGGGAACTATCACCTCCCTGGTCCTGGATACTAGGCTACTCAATGCAGCCTAAGATTGCATTTACTCTCCTGGATATAATTTCACAATTTTAACTCATACTGAGCTTGTAGGCAGGACTAATTTTTTTAAAACTATTTTTCAGAGGAATTACTATCTAACTCCACCTCTGCCATCTTGTATTATGAAATTTATTTTTTTAACCCAACATCTGTTTTCATAAGTAGGGATTATGGATCAATTCTTCTAGGCATGTGCTACTTCCCATTAGTTCTCTGGGTCCCAGAACTGGAAGGACATCATGTTAATCACCTACAAAATCCCTGAAAAGCCTCTGCTTAAAGGCAGAGAACTCGATGATTCCCAATGCAGTTGATCTACTTTTGGCAGCTTTAGTTATTAGGATACTTTTACTTAGATCTAACCACAATTTATTTCCTTGGAACTTCTTCCAATTCTGCCCTTCCATTTTCTAAATATGGAAACTAAGACCTAGACAGAATAAATTACTTTTCCAAAGTCACCAAGGTAGAAAGAAAAAAACCTCGGATTTGAGGATATGTCTTACAGATCTAAATCCAGAACTGCTTCCACCATACCATGTTGCTTCAGAAAGACTCCTTTGTTCTAGGGATATTCAATTTCTAGTTTTGCTATACTCTGTTCATTGATACTCTCTGTTTTGTGTCACTGAAGCCACTTTTATAGTCACAATAAATCAACAGAGTCTTGTGTCTGAAACACTTGGGAGAGAAAATCAAAAGGGAGCTAGTGTCTGCCACACCCTCCACAGATGTGCTACCAATGGAGACGGTACAAAGGATGCTAAGGCCTAGGGAGGAGAAAAAGAAGGAATGGAAGGCGCACAGACATTTCACAGTGGACACACCTATCCTAGAAATATGAATGGCAGATGGGATTATTGAAGGTGTTGGGCCACTGAGAGCATAAACAGGCAGGTCCTTGCTGAGGCAGCTGTGGAGTACATTTACTGTTAGATGGCTATTCACTATCAATCAGTCAATCTACAAGCATTAATTAAGTGCCTTCATCAAGGGCCTACAAACTCTCCAGGAAGGCAATCCATAAAAACAGGTAACAGTGGCCTACCCATGACCTTGACTTGATCTTAATCTAGGCTAGGACAAGTCCTTATAAGCAGGGAAACTGTGAATTTGTTGTCAGAAGCTCCTGAAAGGCTGATAACCCTAGGGAATTCCCTGCCCACCACTAGACTAAGAGTCTTGTTTCTACTTAAGTCAGAGAGTCTCTGATTATCTTAATGGATATCAGGAAATGGAAAAAATAAACCTCTCAACATTTTAATTTAGTTTATTAGAAAAAAAACACATCCTCAACATTCTTTCTGGTCTGGATGGGCAATGGCCATGCCAAGGATTAGAAATCCTAACTAAAGGGGCAGAGGGGTGTAATGAAAGAGAACGCTAGGAGGCACAATCCTTTTCTGGGGCACAACACCCTATTTTAGTTTCCTGGGGCCAAAGTTGTATTTTTTTAAATAAACACACACATATATAATTTAAAAATTGTCTTCAAGGAGGTCTTGAGTGACCTGATTGTTATCCCAATGCTAGCAGTGGCTCATTATCTGTGAATAGAGCAACCAATTGTACAGGGTCTTTTTCTTGGACACATAATATTTTCGTGTGACACTCAAGGGTTTATTGATCTAATCATCAACAGCTCCACTCACTCGCTATGCAATTTTCAACCCAAAATATTCCTCCCTGAGCATCATTCTCTTTTATTTATGACCTCCCTTTATTAGAATGTAAATTAAACTTTGAGGGCAGAAACTGCCTCTGTCTTTGCATTTGTAAATCTAACACTTAGCAATGCTTGGTACACAGTTAGCACTGAATAAATGCTCTGTCTGCCCTATCTGTCCATCCATCTGTCCGTCCACCCATCCATCCATCCATCCATCCATCCATCCATCCATCCATCCATCCATCTATCCATCTGTAACAGGGACTTTGGAACTGAACAAAATGTGTCTAGAATTGGTCTTTGCTTGTTGCTTCTGTGAGAAGACAAAGTCTATCCTTACTCTGACTTTCAGAATACTCTACAATCTGGCTCCATCCTTTTTTAGCCTTCATTAACATGACTCCCCTTCAAAATCTTGCTCTGCATCACATATGTCTTTGAACATACTCATTGCGTAGTACAAACAGCACCAGGAGATGTGGATTCCAGTCTCAGATCTGCCACTAACTTGCTGTGGGACCTTGGGCAAAACATGTCATCATTCTGAGTTTCCTTCTCCTCCTCTAGAAAACTCAAGGTTTGGACTAGATCAGAATCACAGGATCTCCAAGTGGGAAGAAACCTCAGGGGTCAGCTAATCTTTCTGTTATTCAGTTGTTTGTCATGTTCAACTCTTCATGACTCCATTGGAATTTTCTGGGCAAAAATACTGGAGTGATTTGCCATTTCCTTCTCCAGTTCATTTTTACAGATGAGGAAACTGAGGCAAACAGGACTTACCCACGGTCACACAGATACTAAGTGTCTAAGGCTAAAACTCAGGAAGATGTCTTCCTGACTTTAGTATCCATTGTACCACCTAGCTGTCCCAAGTTTATCTAGCCTGCATCTGATCGTGAAGGTCCCTTCCAACTCTGGTATGGCAGACAGAGAGCACACTTAAGAGTCAGGAAGCCCTAGATTAAAGTTCCACCTCTGCCATACTGTCTGTGACCTCATGAAAATCAGTTAACATCTGAGTGACCTTGTCAGCTCTCTAAGACTCTGTGTTGCTGAGAAGCTACTGATTTGCATTGGCAGAGAAGTTTATTCTACTGAGGAACCAAAAGTTAAGTTTTATGTATATGGAATACCTTCTATCCTAGGTATTTTTAAAATAACTATTGTTGCTTATACTACAGAGAAGACAAAAACCACTGGGAGTAGTGAGTGTGAACTGAAGCTTCCTAGAATGATGGAAACCTTAAAGCCTGGTCTTGAATCCATACCAGATATGTAGTAGTAGTAGTAGCAGTAGTAGTAGTAGTAGTAGTAGTAGTGGTGGTGGTGGTGGTGGTGGTGGTGGTGGTGGTGGTAGTGGTGGTGGTAGTGGTAGTGGTAGTAGTAGTAATATGAGCTAGCAAAATTCAAAATTACACACATACACACACATACACACACACAAAATCTGATTCCATCCTCACAACAACCCTGTGAAGAAGGTACTATTATCTTTCTCATTTAACAGATAAGGAAAACAAGGCTGTAAGTCAGGACTGGGGAACCTGTGGCCTTGAGGCCACATGTGGCCTTCTAGGTCCTTGGGTGCAGGCTTTTGACTAAGTCTAAGTTTTATAGAACAAATCCTTTTATTAAGGGGATTTGTTCTGTGAAGTTTGTATTTGGTTAAAGGGCTGCACTTAAGGACCTAGAGGGCCACAAAGAGGCCATGTGAGGTAAGTGAGTTGTCCAGTCCTCCATTTAGAAAGGGTATGAAGCAGGATTTGAACACAGGTTTTCTTGAGTCCGGATCTGGGTGGGTTTTGTGTTCCATTGTGACACAAGTTAAACGCTGTGGAGAACATTAGGGCAGCCCACCTACCCGGGTGGCCAACATGGTGGAAGTTGTCTTACCCTGCAGAAGGGTGTTTTTCAAAGTCAGCCGGCTCATGGAACCCTCAAAAGCCACAAAAACATGTTGCAGAAAGAAGCTTATACACCAGGACAGATCCTGGGCCCTCCCTCCTTTTCATTTCAAACACAGAATCTACACTATCTGATAAATCCCCAATTCAGGACAGGCTGTCCAACAGCAAAGCCCCCACCCATGATGGGTGGTTTGTCTGGGCAATTGTGTTTTCAGAGGGAGGCTGATGGGAACAGAAGAACGGGAATTCAGCCTCGACAACAAAGAGCCCCTTTTTTCATCTCTGCCTGGCACAGTCTAGCTATCTCTAAGATAAGGAGGCTGTTCATCTGAATCCCTCAGTGGTGGGACAAGTGCAGGTTTTCATTTCTTAGCCAAGTCTTAACTATGAACTGCCAGCTAAAGACAGAAGTGTATTTCTCTCTTCTTCCCACCCAGAACCACTGTCCAGAGGCTGTACACATGCAAGGATCCAGGGGATGGGTTCAGAGACACTCTTCACAACCTTCTGTAAGAACAAATGATGAATATTTAGATCCCATCAAATGAGACCACTATGCCTCTGCAATAACAAGCCTTTTATGAGGCGGTTCAGTCTGCCAGAGACTACGGATCTTCATTAAGATCCACCTTCCCCAGGCTGCTTGTCCTCAATACACCATTTCAATGAACTTATCTACCACCTGGTCTCTTAAGATGCTCCTTGGGTAGAGATGGATCTAATGTCATTTGTGAGTGTGGGGGGAGGTGATGCATTTCATTGGCACAGGCAAAGTTTAAGAAACAACCAAGCTCTCATAGCTTGTCTGGCAGCTCTCCTAGGAATTTGGTCATCACCAGCTTTCCTGTAAAATGGACTGATGGGGGAAAGGGGGTTTGGACAGGATAAAAGCTAGTAGACCCATGAGTAAGACAGTGCCATAGAGACAGGCCTATAAAGGCTTGCAGGAGACATGGAGAGAGTCAAGATAATGACTCCTCCCCGTCCCATCCTAACACTGAGGCTTTGGGGGAATAGGTCTGGGGAATGGAGAGAAAAGATCCTCAAAGTTGGGGGGCAGGGACTGGGATATTGGGCATAAATGAAAAGGTTTGGAAGTGAAAGTGCTGCCTTCAGACAAAGGGGACCCATTCAATTTATAGGGCTCACATATCATTTATTACATAGGACACTTTTTTGGTTCAGAGCTGTGACTGCATCTCCTGGTATGGAAAATTCCTGCTCCAATGCAGACTCTTCAGTAACATATATTTTTAGTTTTCTGTAACACTGAGAGGTTAAATGACTTTTCCCTGGTCAAAAAGCAGATCCCAATCCTGGCACTCTATTCACTATACCATGCAACCCCTCCTTGGATATACAACATCACAAAATCATTAAGAATACTCATTTGGTTTTACAATGGATTTACAAAACACAATCCATTGTGTAAGGGAGAAAATAGCAGGAAGTGAATGATATTTGTGCTGGGTAAAGAGTTGGGATGGAGAAAGGAGGTAACACTTAATTGTCTGAGGCACTGGGAAAGGGTTACTTGAATTCTGGCAATGGTAGTTTAACCTCCACTCATTCGTTCTGGCTCAAAGAAAGAATACTCTAGAATGTCACCTTGACTTGAACTTTTCCTAAAGTCAAGAGTATGGCATGTGTGGATGGGAGTGGCAGCAGGGGGATGTGGCAGAATGAGGGGAATGGTTCCATACCTGCCCTCCACCATCACAAACCCTGCTTTAAAACTTGTTTACATTGAATTAGACCTTAAGTGACTTCTGTAAAAATGAACCAAAAGATAAAATGTAATATCCTCCTCTTCCCTTTCCCCTTAGCCTCACTGCTATAGCCCAGATCTTCCTTTCCATGCTCACTGAAAGAGGATGACCAAATTCAAGAGAACCCCAAAAGCCTGAGTCATAGATCCTATCTATTTGCACCCTTGAGGGAAGTCTAAGTCAATTAGCTTAGGCCACCTGAGGGCCCACATAAATCTGTCCGATAGGTGTGAAAATTCCTGTTAGGTATAATAGTCATTTGTCTACTTGTCTTATTTATCTCATCTAGATCAGAGGTCCTTAAGCTATTGCCCAAGGGCCAAATCCAGCCTATAACTTGTTTTTGTGTCACAAATCTTACAAAAATAGACACCCTCGGCAGCAGTTTGCTCATGCCTGGTCTAGACCAAAGATGATAAACAGGGAGCCAGCTGATTAAAATGGAATTTGGAAATATTTAAGAAAATAAGTACAAATACAAAAAAATAAAGTAATATTAAAATGTGCTTCTCCAAATCAATATGAGGGCGAGCAGGGATCTTTTCTATTTGAGTTTGACGTCACTGGTCTAGATGTCACAGTGGACAGAGTGCTGGGCCTGGAATCAGGAAGACTCATTTTTGTGAGTTCAAATCTGGCCTCAGACACATGATAGCTGTGTGGCCATCGTCAAGTCCCTTAACCCAGTTTACCTTGGTCGCCTCATCTGTAAAAATGAGCTGGAGTAAGAAATGGCAAACCACTCCAGTATTTTTGCCCAGAAAACCCCAAATGAGGTCATGAAGAGTCAGACATGACTGAACAAACCACTGGCCTATACTATGAGCTCCACTGGTCTTGTAGCACATGTTATACACAGTTGGCTCTCATAAAGGCTTCCTAAATTCACAAACTGGATCATGGGCTTGGGAATGAGTTAGAGGCAAGTGTTCTTCACCATACTTTGTCAGATCAAAGTGTTCCAATATAATTAATAATAATAATAATTAATAACAGCTAACATTTCCATGGCACATACTATGTGCTGGTACTGTGCTAAGTACCTTACAATTATTACCTCCTTTGATCTACACAACAACCTTGGGAGGTAGGTGTTCTTATTACCTTCATTTTACAGAGGGAAACTAAGGCAAACAGAAGTTAACGGCCTTGTCCAGAGTCATAGGGCTAATAAGTGTCTGAGGCCAAATCTGAATTCAGGTCTTCCTGACTCCAGATCTGGTATCCTATTCATAGTGGTATAAGCCTGTGCATTCTCTGAATAAGAGGGGAAAAAAAAGAGAGAATGAAAAAATATATTTTTAATGTGGCATTTTTGAATGTCCTTGGAATACATAACTCCTAGCGGCCAGCAGCTCCATTACTAAATATATTAATCTGCCCAGTGCCATGCCTCTACTGCATATAAGTATTTAATACTGCATATAAGTATTTAATGAAGATGATTTAATGATAATGATTCTAGTGAAAAATAACCATGCTCATTAAGCTAAAACAATCTGTAAAATTGTATCTGATTAATCATTTCATTGTTGTACTGCTGGACCCAGGAGTAACATCCAAGTTCAAGTTGTTAACAGCAAAGTTGAAGATGTTTTCCATGGTCTTGATTCACAGGAATGTTTAGGCAAATCCCTACTCATTCCATTGAGCCTGGGGCCCAAGTAAGCAAAGTGGTGTAGGGGGCCCATTAAAGGAGGGGCAGGCACCTTCTCCCCAGCAGCTACGTTTTCTCACTAACAGATAAAGTGGTAAAGAAGGGATGGAGAAGTAATGGGAGAGGTCTTTCTTGTGTGCATTTATTTTTCTTGCTCAGCAGCACAGAATTTACACTGTAAATTCTGGCAACAAACCAAGTGTTGGAGCAGTCTGTAAGTCATGCAGCAGGCCTTGCAGAGCTCCGGCAGCCAGGGGGTTAATGTCTGTCCACTGAATACCTCTAGCCTGAAAACCCTTCTGGTACAATACTAAGGCCAGATGCTCAATTTTTCTTAGTATGCTCTCCTTTATTGTAGCCTGCGTGCATGTCTGTAACCAAGGGAGGAAGAAAATATTGTCGCACACACGAGGCGTAACCAAGAGCAGGGGAAAATATTTGTTTCCTGACCTCCCGGCTCCCTCTTTTAATTTTTGTTATGATCTCTACCCCTGCATTTATAGTGGCCACAAACGGGACAGGAAGGATTCTGGGGTCATGGGGATTTGGTTAACTGAGTCTCTCTAATACACTGACCTTTATGCATTGGTTCTGAAAAGATCTGAGAGGAAATGAGAGTGGACAGAATGAATTTTATTTCAGAAAACTTGAACGTGATTTAAAAAATTGTAGCTGGGTGCCACAGAAAAGCATTTGTGGACCTAAGGTTAATTACCGTTCATCTCCTCATTACCTACAGGATGCCCTAGGGCAAGGGTACCCTATACAATAGAATCCTAAGAAGCAAAAAAACTGTGATTTTTCAGAACATTTCCTGTCTCTAGAAAGGGCCATTCATTAAGAGAAAATGTCCTCACATCCTTTGATTCTGGTTACTTCATCAAAGCTCAGTATTAGTGTCCTGTTCTCTGATGCATATTAACTGACTTTCTATGCATACAATTTTATAACAACTGCCTTGTCCCACTGCAAGATAGAAAAGTGGGTTCACAAAGACTTAAGTGACCATCTACCTTTTGTGTGTATCATGGACTCCTTTATTAAGCCAATATACGCTTTCTTAGAATGTTTTTAAATGCATAAAATTAGTAAGGAAACTAATCATCCTCAAATATAATTATCAGATCAAAAAAAATTCACAGATCAAACCTTAAAAACCCTTCACTATAATCTAGCTCCATAATCTTACAGAGGAAGAAACTGCCTGAGGTCACAAAGCTAGAGAAAGTAAAAACTCAAGTCTTTCCTTTCCAGATATGATAGCCTTTTCCTACTCCTAGAGCAAGGCTTTTCTCTTTCTCCCATCATTACTACTAGGATTCCTGATTTCCCCAGGTTCTTTAAACTAAGCTCAAATCACACCTTCTGTAGATCAGTGGTTCTCAACTTTCCTAATGCCATGACCCTTTAATACAGTTCCCTCATGGTGTGGTGACCCCCAACCATAAAATTATTTTTGTTGCTACTTCATAACTGTTATTTTGCTACTGTTATGAATCATAATGTAAATATCTGATATGCAGGATGTATTTTCATTGTTACAAATTGAACATAACCCAAAGGTTGAGAACTGCTGCTGTAGATGGTGTGTCCTGCTCCCCCATTCTTGGGCTAGTCCTTTCCCCTTTCAATTATCTTTCGTTTGCACTGCATATATCTGGTGGTAACATATATATAGAGAGCTTTAACATCTGCAAAACACTTCACACATATTATCTCGAATGTTACTTGCCTGTTGACTCCCCCAGTGTGAGCACCTTGAAAGCAAGGACCGTGTATGGGGGCCAGAAAATTGGTATTTTCTCCAATACAATGTCTGGCTCATAGTAAATGTGATGGTTGTTGATTGGCCCATAATGGCACAGACTTTGGGTCCTACAAAGTCCTTCCCCCTTTCTAACCTCCAGGATTCTCTGAAGCTCTGACCGTGCCAGAGCAGTTTCCAGCAGCATGGCCCCAGGAACAGCAGCTGTCACTGAAGGCATAGATGCCAAGAAATGCCAATCAGGGAACAAAGTAGACGATAATTACCGTTTATGCAACTGACAACCAAAGCAAACAGACTGGAGACTGACATGAAACTGATGTTGTGCCTCTAAAATAAGAAAGACAATATTCCAAATCACAGTCAGTTTGGTGTTTGGATATGTTGTGACAATCAATATGGATGGTGGATGGATTCATCTCCAGCTCTGCCCAGGCTCTTCCTCTGCTGGAAAACCTTCAGGAACTTGCTATTGTCTTCAGGAAAAGAAGGAAAAAGATCATGCCTTAGCCTGACACCTAAATCAATCTCACTCCAATTTACCTTTCCATGATGACTACAGACCACAATCCTTCACATAATGTGAATTTCAGTTGAGTTCTTCTTCAACTCACCTTTCCCATCTCTGTACATTTACACAGGTACCTTGCCCCCAAGTCTGTGATGTATTCCCTCCCCCTCCCTTACCTGTTGAAATCCATCTTTTCTTTTAAGGCACAGTTTAGGGATTACCTCCCCTGATGGCCTCAGAAAATCTTTCAGGAGTACTTTGAATCTCCTCTCCTCATCACATTCTATCTTACATTCATTTGCAAACACATCCTATTCACCTTTATTCAATCATAACCTCACTGAGGGCAAAGATCATTCTATTTTTATATTTCTATCCTGCCTGAGGTGTTTATCTCTCTCTCTCTCTCTCTCTCTCTATATATATGTATGCATATATGTATCTGTATATGTGTGTATATACACATATATGTATACCATAGTTGTTTTGTCACGTCTGATTCTTTGTGACCCCAAGGACCATACTATACTGTCCATGGGGTTTTCTGGGCAAAGATAACTGGAGTGATTTGCCATTTCTTGTGCCAGTGGATTTAAAGCAAAGAGAAGTTAAGTGACTTGCTTAGGGTCATACACCTTATAAGTGTCTGAGGCTGGATTTGAACTCAGGTCTTCCCAACTCTAGGCCCAGCACTCTATCCACTGAGCCACCTAGCTGCCATATAAATATATACCTTCACACATACACACATATGTATGGATGTATAGAATTATATATACATAGAAATACATGTACTGTGAAATATATTATATATTCATATAAATATGTAAAATTTATGCATACATATAAAATATTTATGTATATATACCCACATATATGTAAGCATGAGGTCTAACATATATTTGTGTGTATATATATTTAAACATGAGGATTAATATGTCTATGTATGTACACACACATCAAAGATCTATAATTCTTTCACAATCCTTTCACCAATTGCAGACATAGAAGCAGAGCTGGGAGGAGCTGGAGGTTACCTACCCCAACCTCCCACACAAAGATGCTCTTCTACAAAATCTCAGTCGCACAATTGGTTTCAGTTCATCTACAACTTAGATTCTTAGAGAGTTTCCCCACAGCACTAAATTAAATGCCTTTCCCATCCATGTTCATACACTAGTATCAAAGACTGAATTTGAACACAGGTCTTCTTGACTCTAGGTGAAGCCCTCTACCTACTACACCACCTCTCTGCTCTCTGTACAACTGAATTTGTTGGACTGATTTGAGAAAAATGTAAAGGGTCACATCTGCTGTGTTCAAAAACTTGAACAGTTTTCATATAAAAAGAATTAGACTTTCCTGCAAGAAAATCTAGGGGACTGGGCAAGGGGGTTAGGAGTTAAAAGAAGGTAGATTTTGGCTCCGTATAAAGAACTCTAAGAAGATGAATTTAAAATGGAATCTGCTGTTAGTCACTGTCAGCAAACTTTTGGTATCTGGATATGTTTCAGAGGCTGGATGACTGCCAACTGGGATTTTGTAGAAGTGCATCTTACACTGTGTGGGAGGTTGGGGTAGGTGACCTCTAGCTCCTCCCAACTCTGTTTCTGTATCTACAATTGGTGCCTTTGAATCCTAAAAAAAAAAAAAAAAAAAAAAAAAAAAAAAAGAAGAATCAACTAGGGAGCGATCAGTTCTTTTGCCTCATAGAGACATAAAGAGAAGCACCTCATGAAGCATATGATTGTTATTCTGAGGTATTAGCTAAAGGATCATCCATTTAAGTGCCTCTGCCTGAGGTCGCATGGTACCATAGAAAAAACCACTGACTCTGAAGCCAGAGGTCTTGGGTTCAAACTTTCCTCAGATGTTTACAATCCATGTGTCCTTAGGCAAATTGCTTAACCTCCCTGGGACTCAGTTTTCTCATTATTAAAATGGGAATGGGGTGAGCTAGATGGCCTCTATAAGGTTTTTTCCAAACTCTAAATTTATGATCCTAAGTGCTCTGTTGCAGCAGGGGTGAAGGGAGAGCAGATAATGGAAAGTTCATTCTTCTGAGTGTCTTTTCCAACCTTATGCCAATAATAATTAATATTCAACTAGTTCATGAATGCTACTGTTGTGGGCACTTTAAGAACATTCTACAAATAGTACAGAATTTATCAATGGCCTTTAGAACTGGACTCATGAATGTTCTGGCAGAAAATAACCAGGTCAACTGGCACAGTCAAGGGGGATGCAAACACAACAATCTCTCCATCCATAGCTGAAATAGATTTTATGAGTTCTTGGTGACCCTGGACATTTCCGATGGTGGAAGGCGAAAAAATACAAGCTTCCTTTTCCTCCAATCTCTCTGGGATGCACACAATCTAATGGTCAGTGCTGAATGCTCAAAGGCAATAAATGTACAGTCCTTCCCTCATAAGAAATGGCACCTCAAACTTATTAAAATCAAGCTGAAAGAGAAAGTACCTTCTTGTGTCTTTGGCAGCTCCAAAGAATAATGGCAAAACAGACAGCATCTTCATTCTGTACTATCCTTTGAGGATCCTGGGGTGAGGAAGAGCAGCCGTCAGGAGAGAAACACAGAAAGGAATGATGCCTTCAGAGTCTGATTTTCAAGGAGGTTTTAAGGATAGTCAGAGAGAGAATGGCAGAAAGACCCTAGAGGTCTTCCCGGGGAAGGCCAGTTATCTGAATAAATCTGGCTGATTTTTTTCTGAGAAATGGAAAGAAAACCTATTCTCTATTACAGAAGTGTCAAAGATGTGGTCTATGAGCTACACCATTCCCCAGGGCAGCCTAAACCAGGTTAAAAGTAATTGACAAATATTGAACAAAATAAATGAAAATGCACTAAAACAAAGAAAGACTAAGGCAATTATGTGGCCCATGGGAATCCTTATGTATGAACTGTTGTTTTCAGTTGTGTCTGACTCTTCGTGACCCATTTTTGGAGTTTTCTAGGCAAAGATACTGGAATGGTTTGCCATTTCCTTCTCTAGCTCATTTTACAGATGAGGAATCTGAGTCAAACAAGGTTAAGTGTTCCCAGGGTCACACAGCTAGTAAGAATCTGAGATCACATTTGAACTCAGGTCTTCCTGACTCTAGTCTTGGGGCTCTATATACTCTGCCACCTTGTTGCCCTTATGTATGGATTAATGGCCCCCATTTCTATTAAATTTTGACACCACTTCACTATGTTAAAGGCCTATATTCATGTAAGGTTTGGTAGAGCCTTTTTTAAAAAAAATCATAGATTTAGGGCTAGAAGGAACTTTAGAGATAATCTAATCTAACCATTTTACAGATGAACAGACAGAGTAAACCCAGAGGGCTTAAGTGATGTGCCCAATGTTACAGAGGAAGGAATTGTTAAAGCCAAGACTTGAACCAGGTGAACTGGCATAAAAACAAGGGGTATACAAACATGGCAATCTCCTAGCCATGGCTGAAACAGATTTTATGATTTCTTGGTGACCCTGGACATTTCTGATGGGAGAAGATGGAAGGATATGAGCTTACTTTCCCTCCAGACTCTGGCCAGGAGATGAGATAAATCCCTTAACAACTCCTTTGTTTGTTGGAGATTAAATCAATTAGGAAACTCAGTGAAGAGCAGGGGCTCTAGATTTGTGTGATGTTCCCCTCTGGCAATATGGTGAAGCCCATTGACTTCTTCTTGGAATAATGTTAACTGAATAAATAAATTACAAAAGATTATAAAGGAAATGAATTATGGTGAGATGCAGGTACTGAACTATTTGAAAAGTCAATGTCATATGAAGAACTACTGGCCTAGAATTAGCCAATACTGGTTCCCAGGATGACTACCTCTTCTTTCACTGATTGTCAGTATCTCTTTCTTTATGGGCTCTTGTCCCTCTGTGCCTCCCCCATCCCTACCTTTCTCCATTTTTCCTTCAAAAATAAATATCATATTGAGACTTTGAAATTCCCTAGAAGGTACAGGAATATTTTAATTTGCGATCATTTAGAGTTGAGACTGAACCAATCTCATGGAGAATGTAGGCTGGACATGAATTCAATCCCACAAAGAATGTAGGCTACATGTGTAGGGAATCAAGACACCTATCTCAGCTCATAATCCTCGGGCATTTTTTCAAGGAAAAGGCCTGTACAGAATCTCTCCTGCTCTGGAGTTCCCACTCCCAGTTTACAATCTAATCTTCCTCTTGTGGGAGCTCAGAAGCTGCAGTTTGGTCCCCAAACCCGCTTCTGACCTTGTGGCCTAATCAGTTTGAGACACAACAGTGGATGCCTTGTAAGTCATTTGGTGAAATACACATTCAAAGGTATGCCTTGCAGAGCAGCACTATTTCTGTTCTTTATTTGTAGAAATTAAAATGTAAACATTTGACCAGGGCTGTGGAGAAGGCTGCTTAATTTCTTAACTAAGTTAAACTACAATCTGTCCTCTAGACATGCTGGGGGATTTCCCTCTTAATAGAAGATAACGCTATACACTAAAAACAAGAGATGCCAAGCAGATAGCTGCAATGGGAACCTGACCAACAGGTTGAAATATCAGTCTAAAATTCAACACTATCTAGAAAGAGATGCTCCTTAGCTCTTAAAGAGGGAACCTGTTCTTTGTTCTATCATTAGGTATTTTTAACTTTATTATTTAAGTAACAGACTTATAGATAATTTTAATTATGTTACATTTTCTAGGAATAAACAATCAAGTCCCAAGTAATACTAAAAGTACAATACAAAATCTAAAGAAGTAAACATTCTGTATGTAAAATTCAATTATAAATAGATCACAAAAGAACATATAGAAAGAGACACAATCTCTTCTCACTAATGCTCTTCTCAAGAGCTCATTCTGAGGACTGTCTACTTTCCATTACATACAGTATTCAATGCATGTCCCTGCTCCCATTTGATGGAGCCCTCTACCATCAGACTAGCATATCTCACACTGATTTTTCATTTAGATAATATAACGCCATTTGCTGGATCCTATTTCTCTTGGGGTCCTCATTATCAGCACATCATCATATACCCTGGAGACATCCTGAGCTAGATGCCATCACCATAGTCCTCAATCTTGCCAGCTCTGGCAAGAATATCTGTTTTCAAAGAGTATGGTAACATCCATATCAATGGTGGTACAGTTGTTATTATGCGAGTTTATCTAACTTTAATCTTAAGGCTACTCTTTAATGGAAATGTTAAATTTACTCAAATCTCAGTTTTTTCCTGACATTTAGCTTTAACATGTTAACTTAAAATAGCATCGTGTTATTAGGTAATAGCCCCATTCAGCTGAGGACCACAGTGGCAGAGGATGTGTTGGAGAGTTTTATTTGATGCCCACATCAATGATAGCTCTTCTCTCCAGAGCCAGATCTCCTGGCTCCATTCAATGGGACACAGTCCAGTTTGGCTCTATGAATGAATTACTAGCTTGCAAATCAGTTAAAAGTTCCTTCTCTCATTAAAAAAAATTGAGGCTCCAGCCATCGAGGTAAAAGAATATACTTTACCCTAATCATGTTTGCTGACTAGTTGCTATTTAAAAAATATCTTAGTGCAGATTTCAAATTCTTCTCTACTCTAGGCTCAGCAGATTATCATTTAGCCATAGAGCCAAGACACCATTTTTTACTTTCCACTCAAATCAGACTACAGCTGACAATCATTAGAAGGTTACTTACAGCCAGGACCAGATATTAGAAGATACCATACCCTCACATTTAAATTTATGGCCAGGTCTTCCGGATAAGGGTCACATTTTGATTTTGTTCCTCACCATATAACTATGAGAATGGTGGGATAGTTGACCCAGATCAGCTGATGCCAGAAGCCTCACTTCATGAGCTAGCTGACTGATATCTGCTGCTACAATCAGTAGGAGCAGTTTCATCCCTCCCTCATTTTACAGAACAGATACAGAGGCTCGTTACTGACTCTGTGAGGGGAGGTGTAGTCATCCCTTATCATCTTTTGTAATTGTTCTTTCCAAGAGTTTGAGAACTCCTGGGGAATCACACAATTATTAAGATGGAATGAGATGTACGGTCGGATGAAAGTATATCTGTCTTCTTCCAAGGAGGCAATTTAGACTTGTCCACGAGATCTAAGTTTGTGGTCATATATTGCATCTTTGGCAAAATCTGAGGCAGAACTGAAAATCCATGAGGAGTGCAAGGTAAGAATAGTTGTTTTTTTACTGAGACATTACTGAGATCTCCCGATTTTGCATATGGAATTGTATGAGGAGTACTCTCTTCCCCCAGCCACGGATCAACAAAGACATCCATTTTGTCCTGTAAAAATGAGTTCCCACCCATGTGTCAATCTCTTACATTGTGCAGCATTTTTTTTTTTCCTTCAGGTAGCTAGGTGTCAGTAACTATGCCCAAATCATCTGCATATGCCGGGACGTTAATTTTCCTATGGTACAAATCATACCCTAGTCCTATCCTCATCAGGGTAGATAGTATCCATACTACATACAGTTCCAGTGTTAAGTTAAAAACAGGCTAAGTAAGAGGGCAGCTCTGCCTCACCCCTGCCTGGATGGTAATGATGATATAAGGCCATTTCTGGTGTGGATAGAGGCCTTGCTATTATAATGCAGTCTTTCTGTTAATACTAATTGTGTCGTTATGCAAACTAGCCCATTTTAGTGCTAACTATATTATTTATCATCAGTACTAAAGTCTACCTCAGATGGTTCACTGAGGCAGTGAAGGGACCATGGATTCTTGAGAGCTAGGATGGAGGGGCATAACCTCTGACAAATTCTACCAAGCTGGAAAGTCTTTGACAGGCAGGCTGCCATTGGGGATATAATGGGGACTTAGAGATGAGCAGCCCTACTTCAGGTATTTCAAAGCTGTGTGACCACGAGATCACTTCACCTTTCTTCTTGGCCAGTCTCCTCATCTGTAAAATTGAGATAATAATCGCCTGCATTTTACATGGTGGTTTTGAGGATTAAGTAAGATAATATATTTAAAGTATTTTACAAACTTTATAGCTATATGAAGATGAGCATCATTATTATTAATAGTTATAGTATATATAATATATAACATAATATATATCACATATAATTTATAGTTATATATCATATATAATTATTGTCATGTATAATAAATATGAAAATTTTTCTGGTATCAATTCATAATTTACTACTTTCATAGCAAGGTCATTCACTCACAACTTGAAAAATCAGAGGGAACTCAGGTGTACAGCCTCAGGGAATTTCCCATATGACTGCAGCAATCCATATTTTAACATATACACCTGAGCCTCAGTTCAGCTCCCTCTGAGTGTCCTAAGCAGGAAAAGTGAAAAATGAAGCACTTGTTCAAAGGCAAACACCACTGCAAATCTCAAACAGACCAGGTAAACAGACATACAGACAGACAGACAGATGCATTCCTATTCTGCTCAGAAAGATACTCTAGTCTTCAAAGTAGGCTAAAGGGCTTGGGTGGCCTTCCCTCACCAAAACACCTTACAGGTCACAATCACTTGTGGGTACATTTAAATGGACTCAAATTTGACAGCTGCTTTTTGTTCAGCTAAAAAAAAAAAGTCTCCTAAAGAACATTATGAAATGTAAAACAGATCATTTTGATTACATTAAATACAAAACGAATGCAACCAAAATTAGAAGGAAAGCAGAAAACTGGGAAACAATTTATCCAGTCAGTGTTTCAGATAAAGGTCTGATTTCGCAAATATATAGAGAACTGAGTCAAATTTATAAGATTATAAGTAATTTCCCAATTGATTAATGGTCAAAGGATATGAACAGGCAGTTTTCAGATGAAGAAATTAAAGCTACCTATAGTCACATGAAAAAATGCTCTAAATCATTATTGATTACAGAAATGCAAATTAAAACGACTCTGAGATACCACCTCACATCTATCAGATTTGCTAATATGACAGAAAAGGAAAATGATAGATGTTGGAGATGTGAGAAAATTGGAACACTAACGCATTGTTGGTGGAGTTGTAAACTGATCCAACCATTCTGGAAGGCAATTTAGAACTATGCCCAAAGGGCATAAATATAAATATAATAATAACTTATAATAAAAATAAATAATAAATGTAAAACTGTGCATACCCTTTGACCCAGCAATGGCACTACTAGATCTGTATGCAAAGGAGATTTAAAAAAATGAAAATGTTCCTATATGTACAAAATATCTGTGGCAGCTTTGTCCGTGGTGGCAAAGAGTTGGAAAGTGAGAGAGCAGCCATCGATTGGGGAATGGTTGAACAAGTCGTGATATACGATTGTGATGGAATACTATTGTGCTATAAAAAATGATGAGCAGGCAGATTCCAGAAAAATTTGGAAAGATTTACGTGAACCAATACAAAGTGAAATGAGATCAAAATGAAAGGAGACCATTTTACACAGTAAGAGCAATGGATGACAGGATGATCAACTGTGAATGACTTCGCCACTCTCAGTATCCAAGACAATTCCTAAGGACTTATGATGAAAAATGACATCCATCTTCAAGAAAAGAACTGATGGTGTCGGAATGCAAATCACGGCATACTATTTTATACTTTATTTTTTGGTGTGTATTTTTGGTCTGTTTTCTTTCATAATCTCACTAATATGGAAATATGTTTTGTATGACCACACATGCATAACATATATCAAAATGCCTGCTGTCTTATGGAGGAGGGAGGAATGGAAAAGAGAAAGAGAATTTGGAACTCAAAAATTTTTTAAAATGTTAATAACTGTTTTTATAAGTAATTGAAAAAAATAAAATAAGATACTAAGTATAAAAAAGGACATTTATGAAGTCATTTGAGGAAAGAACTAGATGAGGCAAGAACCTTCTCTGAAGTCCATTTAAAGACACCCACGTTCCTATCTCTTAAGAGAAATAAGGCAGTTGGGCCTCTCTCTTTTTGTTAACAGGTCACTTGCAACCAGTGGTCTTCCTGACAGTGCCTGAAATTCCACCAACTAGAGATCAGTTTTGCTTGACAAGCACTTTCTTTTAAAATGTAATTATCCCTGAGAGAGTCAAGAAGGACTATCAGTCATTCACACCACGCAAAAATGTATTTGGCTCATAACTGATAAATATTTAATTCTGTACCAAGTACCAGGTGGTGTGAGATTTTTAGGATATGTCTGACATATGTTGATATTGTATCAAAATATCTCTGGCCCATTAAAAATCCAGCTCCCTAACTCAAGAAGTATGTGTCTGAGTTCCTCAGGTAGCTGTGACCTTTAGCTGGCTGGAGAGGGGATGTGAACAGCACATATCAGCATAAAGGGATTGTCTGCTTTATCCTGTGACATACTGACTTTTAAAACGTAGTTCAGCACAACTCATACTGAGTCTGCCAGTACATGTTCAACACCCAGTCTCCAATCTCTGTAAAGAATGGAGAAAGACAAATATCAGATTAGAAGAGACCAAGAGAATCTTAAGAACCCTCATGATGTAAGCGATGATCTGAGCATCCTCCCTCAATATTTTCCTGCCTTTGCCCCCGTCAGACCTTCCCCTCCTCCACCACTGACTTTACTGCCTTCCTAACTAACTCCCTTCTTCAGTTGTCTCTATGGATTCCTGGGCTTGACCTCACAATGGTTCCCTAGTTATTATCATTCTCTCCTCTTTCATATAGTTTATTCCCTATTAGTCACCTATTAATCCTATCCAAATCCATCCTTCTTGTGAAGGAATCAGGAACTCAACAGTTTGGCATTAGCTGAAACAAAGCCCCTAAGCCTCTGATATATACAAGGCTAGAGAAAAGTACGTTCACTCTGGGGAGAACATGGGCCATCCACCATGCCTGAAGTGCTCTCCTCACCTGTACCTCCTGGAACTTTTGAATCCTTCAAGATTTAATTCAAATCGTGTCTTCTATAGAAGACTTTTCTTGTCTCCATCCTCCCTCCCTAGTACCCACCAATAGTATCTTCTCTCTGGGATAACCTTCCAATTACTCTTGAACAGCAGTTCTCAACTTGTGGGTCACAACCCCTTTGGGGGTCGAATGACCCTTTCACAGGAGTCACAGGGGTTGCCTAAGACCATCAGAAAACACATATTTGCAATGGTCTTAGGAAATGAGATACTGCTCCTCTATCCATCCAGGCAGGTCTGCCCACATACGAATATTAAAGGGTCATGGCATTAGAAAGGTTGAGAACCACTGCTCTTGTAAGTTCAAGTTTTGTATGTTGTTTCTCCCACTAGAATAGAAACTCCTTGAGGGCAGGGATCACATTTTTGCATAATATTTGGCATATATTAAGTTCTCAATAAATTCTTTTTGACTGATTGATTGAACTCAAGGTACTGATACAATACAGCTCAGAGTTCCTGGTTCATGAAATCAGCTCCAAAAACTAAGAACCAAGATCAAGAAATCAGATTCAGGAATATGACTCAAGAGAGGCTTCTGTTGTTGTTTGTTTGTTTTTCCTAAAAGGGAAGTTTTACTTCAGGGAGAAAATGACTAAAGCAGACACTTCTAGAAAGCAGAAGTGACTGTCTTGAAGCTCCAAGAAAGAAGCCGACCAAAGGCATTCTTGGCCTTGTGACTTTGGTGAGAGTAATGAGAAGGAAGACAAAATTAAACCAGGCCCATGAGTGAATCCTACTTACTGCTTAAAAGCCCAGCTGTGTGTGAGAGCGTGGATCAATGTGAATTTGGCTTAAGTTAGCAAATATAGTATGCCATCATGTCGGTGTTTTGTTTCATCTTTCTTTGCTTTATATGTTAGTAATCTTATGTACAGGATAAAATGAACTGTGTTAAACCTTGTTATTGTAAAAAATAAATGCCTACATTTTAATTTTTTAAATGCCCTTTTAAAATATTTCCTTGGAGACTCTTGCTTTCTAGTGGTAAGGCTCAAGTCTGTACTGTATTACAGTGTCTTAACCAACAGCACCATATCTCTCGGGGTTCAATTCAACCCAATAAAATAAGATTTTTTTTTTTAGAAGAATGAGCATGTGCTATACATGGTGCTAGGCACTCTAGACACAATGACAAAAAACCCAAAACAAAACAAAGTCATTTATGATCCTTTGGAGGAAAATGAATGCCCAGAAATAATTAATTACAAAGTGATTCCAGTGTATGTGGAAGCAAAAGGGAAGAGAGAATATGAAGAACACATACAACTGGGGTGAGAAGGAAAGGCCTCATATTATAGGTGACATGTGTTGAGTCCTGAAGGAACCTAGAGATCCCAAGAGGCAAAAGTGAAGAGGGAGAGCATTCCAGGCACTTCTGTCTCTTGGAATCCCCAAGTTTGGCAGTGAAAAAGATGAGATACATAACCATAGCTTGAAAGACGGCAGCATCAAGTGAAGGTTTTTGTTTGTTTTTTAGGATTGGAGAAATCCCAGAGTATTTGCAGCATGGAAAGAAATAACAGACACAGACTGAAGATTAGAAAAAGAGAGAGTGATAAAGGAAGGGACAAATTTCCAGAAGAGAAGGGAGTGAGTGGAATCAAGAGCACAAGCAGAGAAATTAGCCTCGGCAAAGAGAAGCACCATGTCTTCCCTAGAGAGTAGATCAAAGGCAGATAGAATTGAGAGGTGATGTTGAGGATATCTGAAGTTTAGAAATGGGGAAGAAAAGGGAGTTCATAATGGATTTCTTCAGTTTTCTCAGTAAAATGAAAGGGTGGGATTGCCCCACTTACTTAAAAATAATTACTTTTGTTAGATAAGCATACTTCTTGACTGAATCAAGTGTGAATAGGTCCTATGTACTTCCCTGAATCCAAGCCATTGTATGAAAAACTGGGTCTGGTCCTAATAACCCCAAAATATGTACAGAAAGATTCTAATAATCTTTTTTGCAAGCACAAACAGGCCAACTATATATATATATATATGTATATATATATATATATATATATATATATATATATATATATAATATTAGATAAACTGCTCATCCTTTGCCTATATGTTAGAAATTTCCTTAGTTGGGGGCTATGAATAATTTAGACTAAACTCAGAACTTTTCACATAAAATAAATTCTCTAAAGCTGAAGAGGAGAGAACTATGTAGACCTTAGGGACTATACTGTACTTAGACTTGAAACCAGTTAATTGCTACAAAAGTATAAAGTTAAGGTCTTCTGTTGAGAGGGAAGTGTGGAGGTGTAGTACTGATGGCTTGAAGAGAGAAGAGAATCACAGACTCTCAGAGCTGAAAAAAATTCTCATAGGTCATCTAATCTAATGTGTACGTAAAAGGATATCACCAAATGCAATCCAATCCAAATAAAACTTATTTAGGATGTTCAAGGCACTGCAGTGACATGTATATGGATATTTTCTAGTTTGTAAAGCAATTCACATACATGACCTCATTTGAACTTTGTAACAGAAAGTTGAGTTAGGTAGTACTGGTGTTATGCTCATTTTCAGATTAGAAACTAACTACGGCATTGTCCATGGCTAGTAAGAGCCAACAGCAGGATGAAAACCCATATCTTAACCTCAAGTCCAATATTTTATCAACTATTCCCTGCTGTTGTCACTTTTGTGGCAAAATAAAATAGCCTACAAAAATATAAAAACAAAAAACAAACAAAAAAAATAAGGGAAAGGTACAGGAAAAATTTCATATGCCACTGAGGCAGCTATATAGGACCTGGAGTCAGGAAGACCTGAGTTCAAATCTGACCTCATACACTTACTACTCTGATCCTGGGTAAGTCACTTGACTTATGTTTCTTCAACTGCAAAATGGGGATATTAAAAGCCCCTACCTCAGAGAGTTATTGTGAGGATTAAGTGAGATAATATTTCTAACGGGCTTATCATAGTGCCTGGTACACAGGAGGTGCTACATAAATGCTTATTTCAAGTTTGAGTCTTGTTACCACTCTGTGACATCACACATTCAGAAATGGGGATTAATTTCCCTCCTTCCATCCCCTTTGATGGGCTAGGAAATAAGAGAGAAGGTCATTTTGGCCCATGTGACTCTTGGGGGGAAAACCTTGGATTGCACCCTGACCACAGTGAGGAACTTTGGGCAACTAGAGGGCAGTATGAAAACAGGGTATCTTTTGCAAAGGTGCAGAGGGTGTGAACGAGGTGGGGAACTTAGTTTGCCTTCTTCCCTTATTCCCTCACAATGGTCAAATGGGAAAGAGTTCTTCCCCTTCTCAGAATGAAGCCCAAGGGGGAGGAGAGTTCCAGGGTCACATTCTACAGCTTCATGCTCTGGGAAGATTGGGGCCTGGGCAGCCTGAACATCCTACTCCCGTTGCAATGGAGGTGAGGTGGCTTCCATGGTCTTCCACTTGGACCCAAGTCATGAGGTGGGACACACAGCCTCAATCCTCTTCACTTCCCAAACTGCCACCAGATTCCACTCTCTCCCTCCCACCTCTCATCAAAGCACGGATAGATGCCAGAAACTTTTAAAAATTGCCCCATAAAGTGACTTCTTCCAGATAGCCCTCCTCCATGGCTTTTCCAAAGTCTATTCACACCATTCCCCTAGTTTGCCTTTCTAATCTGATTTTTACAGATTGTTTCTAGGATCTTCCCTAGAGATACCCCCTTAAGTTTCATAGACTCCTTTTCTTTCCTTCCTTACTCAATTCATTCTGTTTTCATCATAGCTAATTTTGAACCCCATTATAATGTTTCAGGATCTTCAGTTTCAGAATAGCAACCATCCTATAGCCCACTTTTTAAACTTTTGCTCACACTGATATCATTAGTTTTTCAAATGCCTTTCTGATATTGAGATACAGCATCCTCTAGACCTACCAATCTAACAAATTGTCAAAAAAGGAAATGTTCGTCTGGCATACCTTTTTCTTAGTGAACTCATGCTAATTCCTTATAACCACCACATTCTTTTCTAAGTACTCACTACCCATTTGTTTAATAATCTGTTTGCTGAGATTCAAAGTCAAGCTCACCAGTCTCTAACTGCTCCTGCTCCATATTTTCTTGCATTTTGAAAATTGGGACATGTGCCCACCTCCAGACTCCTGGTGCCTTTCTCTTTGTCTGTTATTTCTCAAAGATTAGTACTGACGCTGGGTCTGCATCCACACATGCATACTCTTTCAGTATATTTCAAAGCAGATGTCTGGATAACTGAAGATCTCTATCAGTCAGTCAGCTAGTCAGGAAACATTTTAAATTACCTACTATGTGCCAGGCCCTGTGCTAAGCCCTGGGGATGCAAAGAAAGGTAAATGACAGCCCCTGCTCTTGAGCAGCTCATCACAGGCTAGCAGGGGCAACAACATGCGAATAATTATGAACTAATTATGTAACTGCACATACAGGACGAATTAGAAATAATTAACAGAGAGACTAGGAAAGGCTTCCTGTAGCAGGTAGGATTTTAGCCAGGACTTGAAGGAAGTCCATCAAAACTGAAGCATGCATCTGTCTTATATATTTACAAACATTTTTGAGAAGGGGTCCATAGAGGCTTCACCAGATTTTAAGAGGCCCATGACATAAAAACAGTTAAGTACTCCTGTCAGAAGAAGGCAGAAATCTACAAGTCATCATTCAATACAGTTTATCTGGGTCATTCCAGATGACCTACTTTTCCTTCTTACCTGGTTTGACCCTCCCAGCTTCTTAGGTCACTCTCTGGCTTTGAATCCTAGATTCCATTTCAGTAACTCCATGTCTACCACTTCTAACCCTGGCTTAACCTGTGTCTGATGACCTATGCTACGGGTTTCAGTTGGCTAACTCTGTAACTCCTGGTCTTGCTCAGATTATATTCAATTTTCTCTGTCTTCCTATGTCTGGTTCCTGCCTCATTCCTGTTCCCTTGTCTTATACTGCATGCAAGGAGCAGCCCTACCAGTCTCTGTCCTAGGTCCTGTCCTCTCTCTTTGCTGTAATTATTATAATAGCTAATGTTTCTAAAGTGCTTCATAGAGTAACTATACAAGCATTGAGTTCTGATAATGTCCAAAGGTCACAGGTAGAAAGCTATATCCTCTGACTATAGAATAAACCAGAATAATGGGCAACTTGCAGTGGTTCCATAAAGAGGCTGGAACAGAAAGAGAGGGACTGGGACTCTACATGATTAATATCTGGGAATTAAGAACGTGTCAGCTCATTCCAGCAGTGAATATGTTGGAATACATAACACACTACCAAATAATTAGAAGAAAGGGTAGAATCAGGATGATATATGGAATTGTGATAGGGAAAGCAAATCTGGATTCACAGCTTCTAAAATGAAGTTTTCAATTTTGAGCTATAAAAGAAAAAATAATATAAAACTGAAATAGAATCAGAAAGAAAGTAAAAAGAGAATCTTATTTATGTCTTAAAGAATTTCAAATTATATCCAAGTACTGTCTCATAAACTATTCCTCTAATACATGCTTGACTTTAAGAAAACCTAATCTAAGCCCAACATGGTGGTGCATATCTATAAGCCCACTACCAGAGAGCCGAGAGCTGTTGGACTTCTATGCTGTGATGAGCTATGTTGACTGAGGGTACAACTAAGTTCAAAATAATTATGATGATTTCCAGAGACTAGGAAGCCACTAACATGCCTAAGGAGGAGATGAAGCGGCCCAGGCCAGAAATGGAGCAGGTCAGTTTCTCTGCCCAATCAGTAGAGGCAGCTAGGTGGCACAACGGATAGAGCACTGGGCCTGGGGTCAAGAAGACTCTTCTTGAGTTCAAATCTGGCCTGAGATACTTACTAGCTGTGTGACCCTGGGCAGGGTCACTTAACCCTGTTTGCCTCTGTTTTCTCATCTGTTAAATCAGCTGGAGAAGGAAATGGCAAACCACTGTAGTATCTTTGCCAAGAAAACACCAAATGGGGTGACAAAGAGTCTGACATGACTAAAAACAGCTAAAAAGACAACAACAAAGAACAAAGTGGCATTGGACTGTGAGCAGCCCTAGCATTTCTAATCTGGATCAGAGGAGGAAACCCAGTCTTTAAAAAATGTTTAAAAAGAAATGAAAATGGAATCTACAGAGGTTTAGATTTCCTTATTATGGCAGGGATCTGGGAGGTCATCGAATCCAATGCATAACTGAATACTTCTCCCCTATACTCCTGATAAGAGGTCATCCAACCTTCACTTGAGAGATTTTCAGTGCTAAAGAACCATCTCCTTATGAATCTACCCAACTGCTTTAATTAAAAAAAAATCAATAAACAAGCATTTATTAAACACTTACTGTGTGCCAGACAGCATGTCAGATGCTAAGGATACAAAAACAAAATTGAACAAGTCTCTGTAACTCAAAGAACTTATATTCTAGGACAGCTTTAATTTTAAGGATGTTTTGTCTCATATTGAACTAAAACCTGCCTCCCTTTAACTTCTATCTGTTGATCCTAATTCTACCCTCCTGGGCCTAGCAGAATAAGTTTCATTCACATTGCTAATTCACAGGCAGAAAAAGCGGATACTAGAAAGAGGGATGGATTTAGAGTCTGTAGATCTGGGTGCAAATCAAGCTTCAACTTACTAGCTATGAGACTTTGTCCAAATTGTTTAACTTTTGGAGTGCTGGTATCTGTAATTTATAAATTTGTAAAATTTAATTTTAAATTTGTAAAATTATAAGTTTAATTCATTTAAAATTGGTAAAATGGGGGTAATATATTCAAACTACCTACCTTCTAGCATTGCTGTGAAGAAAGTACCTTATAAACCTAAAACACTACAAAAATAATCTTTATTATTCATTAATTCTTTTAATATCTCTTGATGCCTGCTTCACGTAAGAAACTTTGCTAGGGGCTATAAGGGTCTCAAAGATATTTAAGAGAAGTTCTATGGTTAATGAACTTTTCTTTTAGTAGGTCAGATGAGATGCACATACCAATAAACCCAAAACAATTCAGTTTCAAGCTGTCATGAAATTCTCTGTGGAGGTGGGTTTGTCAGCAGGGTTTCAGCAAATCCCATTTACATAACAGGAGGTAGATGAGGAAAAAGGTCAGAGTCTTTGCTGGATACCGTTACTGCATAGTAAACCTACTCCAGTCCCGTAGTTAGCCCCCAAAGAGCGGATTTCCCCCAAGGCTTTGTCTTGGGCCCTCTTCTGGACGGATGGATTATAGGCATCTCCAACTCAATATGTCAAAAGCAGAATTCATTATCTTCCCCCCTGCCCAGACGCTTCCCTCTTCCGAACTTCCCTTTTACCGTAAAGGTCATCCTCTCTCTCCCAGTCTCCCACGTTCACAATCTTGGCCTATTCCTTGACGTCTCATTCTTTTTCACATCTCCTATCCAATCAGTTGATGAATCCTGCTGTTTCTGCCTTCAAAACTTCTCTCCTCCATGTCTCCTCTTCCCTCACACAAGCCTTCATCACCTCTCCTGTAAATTACTGCAGTAACCTTCTAATTGGTCTCCCTGTCTCAACTCTGTCTTCCACTTGGCTGCCAAATGATTTTCCTAAAGTAGAGGTGTGATTCAATCAGCTCCCTGCTCAGTGAAATCCAGTGGTTCCTTACTACATCCAGAACCTAAGCAGAGTCCCGTCTGGTTTTTAGGGGTCTTCACAATCTGTCACATCCTTCCATCCCTTACTCCCTTCCAAACGTGCTACAGACTGGGAATACTGGCCTATTTGTTGTTCTTCACACATGATAACACGTCTCTGGCCACCCTGCCTTTGCTCTGGGCTGGGGGCTCCCACCCAGAAAGCTCTCCTCTCTCACCTCTGCTGCAGCATCCTTGGCTTCCATCAAAGCTCCGCTCGGATGTCACCTTCTGGAGGAGGCATTCTTATCCCCCCAAGTCATTCCAGCCTTCTGCTGCTGTGAGAGCTTTATCTTTTACATACTATCTGTTTACATGTTGTATCTTCAATTAGTATCTAAGCTCAAGGAGCTTCCAGACATCCTTGCAACACAGCAGGGATTGTTTTTGTGTTTTTCCTTTCTTTGTATCTCCAGCTGCTTAGACCAGTGCCTAGCACGTTAGTAAACATGCTTGTTGATTGACTGGATGATTGTGTGTGGAGTCTGCATTAGGTTAACAGGGTGAGCGTCCAGCAAGGCTATGAGACACAAAGTACATTCTGTACTCACTGGTGACCCACTCGGTTTTCCTGTGTTGTGTTAGCTGCACATTCCTGCCTCTGAGGGTCAAGGGCTTTCTTCACTTATGCAGAAGAGGGCCATTTTGTCTCTGTCCTTTGCAAGGTAGGGTCCCCCTGCGGGGCCCTGCTTGTTTATGCGTATAGCCAGAGGCCCTAGAGATTATGTAACTGGAGCTACCAGAAGGTTAGTAGCTGGTGATGAAGCCTGTAACTCAGCCTCTTGCCAGAGGCAAGCAGCCTGAGCACAGACTTTTATCACAGGCCTCATATATCTCCAAGTCATCTACTCCTCCATTTTACAGATGAGGAAGTTGAGGCCCAAGGACTCAGTGTGACTAAGGTCACACAGGTATTGTCAGAAGTGGAATTTGAACCCAGACATCTGACTGCTGAGCCAGCACACTTTCCACTGTACAATGAATAGCGTGCCAGCTGGGGGCAGGAGAGGGAATCCATTTGGTCCAGAACTGGCATCTGTCCACCTGCTATTTTATAGCTAATTTTACTGGATGCGAATGCTATGGTAAATATTTCTTTTCTAGATAATGAGGGTTATATTATATCACTCACTCTTTTTACTTTCCAAAGGAGTCAGAAAGTTGCTAAGCAGACCGTTCGTGCTGGCACCTAATAAGAAGGGTTTTAGTAACCACTAGGGCCCTCTCCAGCCCAACTCGCAGGCCCTGCCCCCAGCTGCATTCCTGCAGCAGTACTTTGCCATTGGCAGTTAGAAGGCGCTGATGCAGACGTGGAGATGGCAGCCGTTAGCCATTAGCCGTTAGTGAAGTTAGCTCTGGAACATTCTGATTCCTTCAATGAAGGGGTGAGTGAGTCCGAGAGGAGGAGAGGGCAGAGGGGGAAGGGATGGCAGGAGAGAAAACGGAACCACATAACATAAAACAGGCCTTGGTGTCGATGTTCCCGTGTGCACACACTTCCTCTAAGCCCCGTGATTCATTCGGGGCCGTCAGGAGGGGTGCTGCTCTATATCCTTGATGTTATTTATGGCCTGGCAAGGAAGAAGGCGGCCTGGGGGAGCTCTCTGGTGCCAGTAACTGACTTCGAGAGGTCACTAGTGGACCCCAGCCTGGGAGGAGGGAGAGGCAATGGGGCCTTCTAAAGGAGTCCTGACTGCTTTGCCATCTTGCAAAGAAGGATGATTGACTGGGTCACGGCTTGAAAACAGGCTTAGTTAGTTGCTAAAGTTGAAGTTTTCATAACTTCCTGTCCTAGAATACTGCATTATTCCCAAGAAAGGATTGTCCAATTTGAGTGTGATCTATAGTGAGTGTTATTTTTGACTCTGGTATATGTGGGTGTATGTGCATATACATGCACACATGTATACACATATATGTATATTTAAGTAAATGTGCATTTTTGTTGTTCAGTCATGTCTGCCTCTTCATGACCCCATTTGAGGTTTTCTTGGCAAAGATAGGTGTATGTATGTGTCTCTCTATATTTTTATTATGGTTTTAATTTGAAAAAGGCTCTCATTTGGGGATGTTGCTTTTATTTAGTGGCAGGGGAGGGAAGCTTCTATCTGAACCAATGCATAGAGTAGATGGAAAAATAAACCAGTACACTGCATTTCAGAGGTGGAGGGGACATGAGTCATTATCCAGTGCAGTGGTTCTCAATCTCTTTAAGCTCTTTAACAGAAAACAATTCCAAGCCATCCTCCTGCCGCCGCCACCTTGCTATCATTATCTTTTGACTGAGTAAATCTAGAACCACAAAAAGGACAATTCTCAGTGAATATATAGATTCACTTTTCAGTTCTTTTTCAGTTACGTCCAAGTCTTTGTGACACTATCTGGAGTTTTCTTGGCAAAGATAACCAGAGTGGTTTGCCATTTCCTTCTCTGGCTCATCTTAAAGATGAGGAACTGAGGTAAACAGGGTTAAGTGACTTGCCCAGAGTCATACAGCTAGTAAGTATCTTAGGTCAGATTTGAACTCAGGAAAAATCAGTCTTCCTGACTCCAGGCCCAGCTCTCTATCCACTGAACCATCCACCTGCCCCTTTAACAGCCCTCTTTCAAATAACTCCATGGACTCCATGATCTAATCTAGGGTTTTCTTATAGCAGATGACTAAAGAGGCCTAGAGAGATTACTTGCCTAAAGTTATATAGCTACCTGGTAATAAACTGGAACCACATTCTTGTTTTGCTTTTTTTTCCATCAAAAATTATTAGACAGGGTAATTTCTAAATAAGAACACTATGATCTCAGAAGAATCTATATCATTGGGTAACCCAAAGGATAAGAAAAAGACATACGGCAAATGTGGGAAGACTACACCATCTACCCCTAATAAGGACTGGAGAGCAAGAAATGGAGTAAATGATATTAAGAAGGTTATTTGCCCAGAAAGAGAGCTGTGCCCATCAGACAATAAGATAATTAGGCACGACAGATGGCTAGCCTGAGTTTGCATTGAGATCCATGAAATATTAAAAGAACCAGACAGAAATTTACAATGACCATTCGTGGAAAGACAAAGTACTGAAACCAGAGGACAGATGATGAAATTATTCCATTGTGCAATGGGCCACAGGAAGCCACTAAATATATAAAAGGGAGTAGATGTGGATAGACCTCATTCCTGTATGGATCATTCTGCCATGAAGTGTCAAATGCTGCTCTAGTCAGTAGCACCCAGGAGAATCTGAACAAGGCACTGGCTTGAAAAGACTAGAGACCTCTCATAATAATATTTGCTGTTCTGTGTCCAACTCTTTCTGACCCTATCTGGGGTTTTCGTGGCAAAGGCACTAGAGTGGTTTGCCATTTCTTTTTCCAGCTCATTTTTTATGGAAGAGAAAACGGAGGCAAACAGGATTAAGTGACTTGCCCAGGGTCACACAGCTAGTAAGTTTCTGAGGCCAGATGTGAACTTATGAAGATGAATCTTTCTTATTCCAAGTCCAGTGTTCTGTCCACTGCACCACCTGGCTGCCCACAGTATTTATACATATATGTGTGCATAATGCTAAAAAAAAAGTTTCAAAGAAAGGGAGCATATATAGGTATATGGTCAGCCTTGTTGTCAGGGAGACCTGGGCTCAATTCTCACTATCAATCCAATCCACCTAGGTTCTTTCTCTGAGCCAGCATCCATTGTCCTTGCCCCTGCTGTACAACCACTTCCCAAATCTCATCCTTTTTACATCCCTGCCTCTCATCACATTCCTCCTTTTCTTTCCACTCCTAGAGTTGCTAGCCTCATTCAAGACTTTCCCCCCAATGGGCTATTAAAATGGGCTCAGAAGTGGTCTCCATCACAAGTATCTCCCCTCGGGAAACCATCCTCCACAGAGCCATCAAATTGATTTTCCTAAAGTACAGGTCTGACTACATCACTCTCTTACTGAAGAAGCTTTGGTGGCCCCTGATGGTCTCTAGGAAAAAATGCAAAGTGCTCTGTTGGCATTAAAGGCCCTTTGCAATCTGGTTGTAATCTATCTTCCTCCCCACTGCATCCTGGGCCACTTCCAGTCGTCCTGATCTGTATCTGGCCACTGGACCCAGATGGCTCTGGAGGAGAAAGTGAGGCTGGGGACTTTGCAGAGCCTCCCTCTCTTAAATCCAATTCACCTGCATGTCGTGGCATCATCTCCCCGAAGTCATGGTCTTCTTTGAGAACCAAGAACAAACAACAACATCTTTCTAGACTGATTTCACCTTCTGCTCTCCCTTGTTAATGCTTCCAATCCCCCGACCACACAATTACTTACCTTGCATTCATCTCGTATGTAGTTTATATTTATTCATCTATATACATCCCCCCAAACCCCGCACAGAAAGTAAGGTCTTTGATAAGAGGGGCTTTGGTTCTGGTTTGTATTTTGTCACTGAATCCTTACTACTAATGTCCAGCACAATATGTTTAATAAGTGCCCCCTCAATTAAACAGGATTAAATACTGGCCTATGTGACCTGGGACAAATCACGTAACCTTTCTGTGTCCTAGGCAACTCTCTAAGAGATAATAACTTAGAGCTCAATTAATTCATATTTGATGGAGATAATTTCTAGCTGAAATTATATGCCTGGGATAATTAAGTCTTAAAACACTATATGCATTACTTCATTAGGTGTTCATAGTCATTTTGTGAACTAGGCTCACAAAAGTATCACTATCTCAATTTTATAAATAGGGAAACTGAAATTTAGAGAGGTAATGACTTGGGATTAAGACCTTGTTCTCCTGTAGCTGAATATCTGGGGGGTAGTTCACTTCAAGTCTAATACTCTAATGGTGTCTGGCTCAAATAGAAACAGACCCCTGAAAGCCTGAGTTTGAATCCTAACTTTTGATAATTACCTGTGTGGCCTTGAGTAAGTCACTTAAATTCCTTGAGCCTCAGTTTCCCTATGTGTAAAACAAGAAGTTGGAATAGATGGCCTCTGAGGTCCCTTAAAGCTCTCGATCTGTGATCTACTGGGAGGAGGTCTGTCAAGGGAAGAGATTTATACTTTGAGTCAGGGTTCAAATCCGGCTTCAGACACTTATTAGTTAGGTGACTCTGGGCTTATTTTGCTTTTCTGTGCTTTGTTTTCCTCATCTGTAAAAGGAGGGAGTTGGACCAATGGCTTGTAAGTTTATTAGTCTAATGCTCAGCATTCTGTCTTTGAAGAAAAGATCATGACCAAAGATCTGGAAAAGTTGAGGTGTCTTAAGAACACTCCCCCTTGATAGAGTCTAATTTTAACCATTAAAGAAGAAAGATTAATATAACTTCTATGGTCTCCTTCCTATCTCTTGGGGTGAATAAGTTCTCCTATGAGAGCTCCAAGAATGGAGAATCTTGCAAAGCTTCTGTCTTTCTCCTCCAGCTAGCTAGCTTAAATTAGGAAGCAGAGAGCCAGCTGAGAAATGGATGGCATGAAGGAAGAAGCCCTTTCTCCGAATCCTGTCATAGACTTCCTGCTGGGCCACCAACATTTGTCAGGTAAGGAAACACCAAACTGGAGTCATGCAGCAACTCCATTCAGCAAAAATCCTGCAGCTTCTCTATAAGCCATAAACAGCCCATCATGGCCTATGTCAAGTACGAATTTTGGAGCAAATTTTTAACGGAATGTGAATTGATAGTGGAATCATGCTGTTATAACACCACCCCTCTTTAACTGACTTGACTGGTTTGTCTCTGGGTAGTCCCAAGAATGTTTACCACCATCTTACTCCCAGTGAAGCAAACAAATCTTTGGTGACTGAGTCATCTCAGAGGAAAACAGGCAAGATCAATTACCTGTGGCCATCCCATATCTGGAATGTTCTAGAAGAGATCTCATTTCAAGACCGGCAATAGCTTTCATTTCTAGAGTGTTTGACAGACACACGTATAAGACAGAATGCTGAACTCAGAGTCAGAAAGAGCTAGGTTCATTCAAACTTACTAGTTGCATGGCTAGGGGCAAATCACTTCACCTTTAGGCGTCTTGGACACCTTTAAAGGGTAGGTTCTCAAAGATCTGAGGTCAACTATGCAAGAGGTCTTCTATACAAAGTCTTAAGGATTAGTGCTAGGTCTTGTTCTTTTTTAAAAAAACATTTTTATCAATGACTTTGATAAAGGAACATATAATATACTATGCATATCAAATCTGCAGGTGACACAAAGTTGAGAAAGATGGTGCAGAGAATTAAAAAAATGATCTTGGCAGGCTAGAACACTGGACTGGCTCTAATTAGAAGAAATTTAATAAGATGAGTAAATATACTTGGGTTCAAAAAATCAACCTCATAGCTACAAGGTAACAGAGGCAACAGTTAGATGGTTTGCTTGAAAAAAAGATTTAGAGGGGTCTTACTGGACCACAAACACAATATGTCAACAGTGTGATATGGTAGCCAAAAGAAGCTAATGCAATCTTGGACTCTAGTAAGTCAGATAGGCTTCCTAGAATAAGGAGGGGCTAGTCTTTCTGCACTCTGCTCTGTAGCCCTGGGCACCTGGGTGCCACCATTTTGCAAAGCTATTGATAGGCTGGAGGGTAACCCAGATGGTAAATGGCCTTAAGTTCGTAATTTATGAGAACTAGTTGAAAAAAAAAACTAGGGATATTTAGTCCAGACAAGAAAACAATTCTATAACACCTACTATGTGCAAGTGCAGCTAGGCAGCCCAGTGCATAGGATTGGGTCTGAAGTCAGGAAAAGATCTGAGTTCAAATGTGTCTCAGACACTTACTTGCTGTGTGACCCTAGGCAAGTCACTTAACTCTCATTTGCCTCAGTTCCTCATCTGTATGAGGACATATGAGGACACATTGGAGGAGTTTTCTTTGCCAAGAAAAAGTCCATGGAGTCACATAGAGTCAGACACAACTGGACAACTTCAGCTATGTGTCAAGGCAGTCTGCTCAGCGCTTTATAAATATTATCTCACTTGATCTTCACAACCCTGGGAGGTAAATGCTATTGTTGTTCCCAACTTATAGATGAAGAAAGTGAGAGGTGAAGTGACTTGCCCAGAGTCACACAGCTAATAAATCTCTGAGGCTATATTTGAACTCAGGTCTTCCTGACTACAACTCTGACTTTATCACCTGGACAACTTCTCACTTGTTGCACAGGGATTTTGTAGTGAAGATTCTTTATTAGTTATAAGTCAAACAAGATAGTTAGCAAGGTCCCTTTCAACTCTAAACTCTATAATTAATGATGGGTTGATGGAGAGAGGTCCCTATATTGATTCACAGATTCTTTGTGATTATAATTTACAAGATGCTTCCCTCATACCCCTTGAGGTCCACAGTGAAATGACTATGACCTTCATCTGACTGATTGGGAAACTGAGCTTCAGATTGGTGAGAAGACTCGCCTAAAGTTACATGATGAGGAAACAGTTCAGTTGGTACTTGAACCCAGGTTTTCTGAACTCATGTCCAGCAGTCCAGCTACTTCTATAGTCTGACCAGCAAAGAGATGAAATGTACTCCCCACCACTCGGGCTGCTTGCTCTGTGCCCTCAAGCCCCAGCAGCTAGCCCAAGCCTAGTTTCAAGGACTTTTTCCTAATCAAATATCCAGATGTATGTTCTGACAAAGGGCGTCCCTTTTCCAAAGTCTCTTTAAAACAAAACAAAACAAAATCCATGGCAACAGAGATGGAGCATCACCCCCAGAGTCCTGCTTGGATTACCTTAGGTCAGTCACTGCCACCTTTATGGGTCTCAGTTACTAACTCTGGAAATACCTCTGAGGGTATTATGAACTGTAATAGCACAATCTTAGACTTATAGGTTAGTTGGAAGAAAACCTTATAGGAAGGAAAACCTTATAGATTTGTTGAAAGAAAAACACTTTGTAAGTTTTCAAGTGCTACTGTCGTGTGAGCTACTGATAGCACAATGCCAATTTTCTTTTAATAAGTGGTTAATTTAAGCCTACATTTATTAATACTACACAAAGACTTTGCTTTGATAGACTGGTTTTCTTTGAATGCCCACCCTCTAGTGGCCTTTGCATAAATTCCTCAGACCCAGGGATTCTGAAAAGTGGTATTTGCACCCCCAATGTCTGGTGCAGTACCTGGCACATAGTAGGGGCTTTAATAAATGTTATTGATTGATTGATTGAGGGAATAGTGTCTGGCAATCTTTAAGAAAACACAGTTACGCTAATGACTGAGAAATAACTAAAGGCAAGAATGCTTAGACACCAGATTGATTCTCTGTATTCAGCAATCAGATTCAGTCAGAGTGCTGGTGGTTTCCATGCAACGTGTGGCTCTTCCTAATAGACAATCCACTGACCCACTGGCCTGACCCAGACATTAGCCTTTTACTGTCCCTCTACCGGCTGGCTCCACTAAAAGGTGATTAGTGCTCCGTGGAGCCTTTAGGTGTTGACTCTAGCTGTGCACAGATTAACCATAACCATCAATAAAGCCAGGTCATCTCTGGGCCATAGAATCCATGTTTGTCATGGGGGTGGGGGGTGGGAAAGGTTGTCAAGGCCCATCAAACTGCTGAGTCTAAATATGATAGATTCAGCTCTGGTGACCATATGTCCTCAACCTGCCTCTTAGAGGGAGGCAGATTTCTCAGTTGCCCTACAGACAAAACACATCTCTAGACAGACCGTGTGGCTGCCTTTGTAATCTCTCAACATTCCCTTTGCACCATAGCTATTAACCACCTTATTTTTTTTATTTCCAGTAACTTCTATGAGTACAAACCATGCCGAGGATCTACAAAGAATCAGAGAATGTTCATAAGCTAGAAGGGGTCATCAGATCGTTCCATTCCTTAGGGAAGGAAAAGACAGGAGAGATCACTTAGCCCAATGTGTGGAGAAGAAAATTGAAGCCCATGGGGGAAAGTGAGTCATTCAAAGACATGGAGCTGGACAGTGACAGGACCAGGACCAGAACCGATGACTAGGTGGGACTTGAACTCAGGTTTTCTGAACTCAAGTCCAGTGGTCCATCAACTGTTATAATTGGGCCCACAAAGGTACGGAAAATACTCACAGGGCTTCTGTGTGTTCTCGGCTCTCAAAAGTCCCTTCCCAACAGCAGCAGGTCAGAAGTTTTTCCACATATACACTAGCCACTATCATGAGTGCTGTGGTCAAGACAAACAGGTCTCCTTGTTGGCCTTCACATGCACCGCTTGATTTCCCATCTCCAGGCCTACCTACAGATGTCTTGAATGCCAATCCTTATACACCTCAACCTTAGTTCAAATACCCCCTCCTCTATGAAACCTTTCTTAACTCCCTCTATCTCCCAGTGCTCCACTCCCCTGTAATGCCTCCCCTGATCTCCCTGCCATTACCTTGTATGTTATATTTGACATAAGCCTTATATGTGTAAAAGAATATAAGATTGCTGAGGGCAGAAACTTTTTCATTCTTGTCTCTGTAACCCCCAGATCCTAGCCAAGTGACTGGCACATATTTGTTGACTGACTGATGGGCACCCCCAGATGCTTTTGCTTATAAAGCTAAAATGAATGCCAGTGTTCATGGGCACTCTCTTACCATCACCTTCCTCAACTTTCCCTCACGTTGTACACGTGGGGCAATCCCCTCAGGCGGCTAATGACAAAAACAAAATTAATTAGTCATATTCTATAGCAGAAACTTTTCACCCGAGAAGTCAATGGACAGATTTCGGGGAGGGGGAGGAGTCTATGAATTTGGATGGGGAAACATCTGCATCTTTATTTCAATATAACTAGTTTCCCTTGTAATCCTATATATTTCATTTTATACATTTAAAAACATTCCAAGGAGGGGCCCATTGGCTTTACCAGACTACAAAACGGATCTATGACACACACAGAAATGCCCAGAACTCTTGCTTTAAAGGATCACAGGCACAGAACCATAGAATTAGAATTATGATGCACCTCAAGGGTATAGTGCAGTCCTCTCTTTATAGTGATGAGAGAAGTCAAGGCCAAGAGAGTTTAAGTGACTTTCCCACAGAAAATAAGTAGCAGAAATTGGAACCAATCCAGAAACTCTGATCGCAAATGCAGCTTTCTTTCCATTTTACTGGGAATAAGCAACTATTTAGATTTCACCCGGACTTTTAATTTTTGTCCTTCTACCTGAGTGTACCCATTTCTCCTGGGATGGCGGGGTCTGGGAATGTTTGGTCAGTTCAGGGCTTCATTTATTTCTCTTATTTTGTTGTTTTCTCAACAAAGGGTCACTTGACCCAGCAAGATAAAGATATCCTTGATCCCCAGTTCATTTAGCTCTTGAGCCAAAGAAACAGTGGGGTCTGTTTGCAGTAGCTGTTTGAGCTTTGACCTCAAATAATTAACCAGTCACATTCATCAAAAATACCCAGAAGGGCAAAAAATGACTTTTTCAAATGCCCTATGAGTGGCAGATGTAATACTTGGCCTGCAAGTGGCTGAAAGTTGGGTTTGGCCACCTGGCATTTGTGAAACCACAGAGTTCCCAAGGCTTTTCAAGGCCTTCTTCCTCACAACTGGGCCTCAGATAAAGACTCACGTGCTGAAGAAGGAAAGGGTTGCTTTGGATTGTGGAGGCCCAAAAAGACACCGCCACGGGGTAGAAAGAGAACTAGGTCTGGAGCCAGGAGTTGACCGAGTTTGAATTGTATCATAAACTACTTGTGAGACTATGGGTTAAGTCTCTGTATCTCAGTCTCCTCATCTGTAAAATGGGCATAATGATATCTCTTATCTCACTAAGGGGTTGTAAGAAGCAAAAAACAAAACATGGGATATCCCAAGCTTTAATAGCTTAAAACGGTACCAAGACTTTTGGGATATACTGTAAATGTAAGAAAGCAGTGGGCCAACCTTAAAATGTCTTATAAATGTCAATTATTACTAACATGAAATCTGACTATTTTCAAAATATTCTGGAGATGGAGCACACTGCTATGGGCTCTTTTTTGTTTGCATAATTATACAATCCTTGGCCCCTTCACCCTGAAGTGCTGGATGGTTGTGCAAGTCAGCATGAAAAGTTCAAAGTCATTTTGTTTTGAGAATATTGCTAATTGGAAGTATCCTTGACTGTGTTTAGAACTAAGGCTTCGAAATGACTGACTTTTATGATAAAAATAGGCGACATGAGTTTTTTTTTTCTGTTTAGTATAAAAATGTGAAATTCAGCTCTTTTCTCATCCCATTTGGCCCAAAAATAGTCTAGCAAAGAAGTGTGGGCAGTTTCTTGCATAAGGCTTCTCCACTGTGACATAAATATTTATAGAAACTAGCCCTGTCCTCCAGAGGAGTACCCTTATCTCTAACAGCCAATGAATGCTTCCAGCACCTTTCACAGGTATATGGCCATTCTATCTGCTCCATGAGGCCCCTAGGTTTGGGATCCGAGGGCCAGAGTACAAATCTGAGTTCTGCTATCTGACCAGTACTTGTTTCTGGATTTGGAATCAGAGGATGTAAGTTTGAATTCTGGTTCTGTTCACTTAGGTAAACTTCTATCACCTGTTTAAGCCATGTCTTCCATCTGCCAAACGAGGGGGTGGAACTCTGAGATCTGCAAGGATCCTTCCAGCTACAGGTCTATCAGCCAAAAATCCAACCACTAAGTGGAGAGCACTAAGGTAGGCAATGAGGGAGATGGAAATTTTAGGTAAGATGTGGGCATTGCCATTGTTGGTGGAGTTGTGAACTGATTCAACCATTCTGGAGAGCAATCTGGAACTATGCCCAAAGGGCTATAAATAACTGCACACCCTTTGACCCAATGATACCACTTCTAGGGTTGTATCCCAAAGAGATCATAGAAGTGGGAGAAAGACCCGTATGTACAAAAATATTTATTGCAGCTCTCTTTGTGGTGGCAAAAAATTGCAAATTACGGGGATGCCCATCAATTGGGGAATGGCTAAACAAGTTGTGGTATATGGATGTAGTGAAATACTATTGTGCTATAAGAAATGAGGAGCAGATGGACTTCATATTGTCCTGGAGAGGCTTATACAAACTGATGCTAAGTGAGAAGAGCAGAACCAGGAGAAATTTGTAGACAATGACAGATACAATGTATGTGTGATGACCAACTTTGATAGACAGGACTCTTCTCAACAATGCAAGGTTATGAGACAACTCCAAAAGACTCAGGATGGAAGGAGATGTCTACATTCAGAGAAAGAGAAAAATCTAGAAAGAACAGAGTTTAAATGTAGACTGAAGCAAACAACCTGCTCTCTTTCTTTTTCATGTTTAGTTTTGTTTCCTCTTTCCCATTGTTCACTCCATCATGTAAAACCTTTCTTTACAACCAGACTAATGTCTAATGTGAAAGTATTTGCAGATCCTATACTTGACTGCACGCCGCCATGGGAGGGGGGGAGGGAAGGGAGAAAATTTGAAACTCAGGGGATTGCGGAACTGAATCTTGTAAACTAAAAGTAAACAAACAAATCAATAAAAAAATTTAAAAAAATAAAATGAATGAAAAAAAAAGAAAATCCAATCCGATGTCTAGGCAAGCCTTTAACTTTTCCATACTAAGAGCTCCAAGGCATTGTTGTTTTTTGATCATTATACTCACCCACAATTCCTAGCACGGTACCTTGTATAGAAAAAGAGCCCAATAAACATGTGTTGAATGAAAAAAAAAAAAGATGTGGGCATTGCCTTCACGGAGCTTACAGCCCGGAAGGCAGGAGAGGGGATAGTGAGGTACAGCGGATATCACTGTGGACTTGAGATGTCACTGGGTTCAGATCCCACCTCAGACACTTAGTAGTTTGGGGACCTTCAGCAAGTCACTACCCTGATCTTGGACTCGGTGTCCTCAGCTAAAATAGGGAAGGTTGGACTTGATAACCACTAAGGTGTCTTCCAACTCTGATCCTGTGGTCCTATAAGACGTATGCAGATTTCGATAATACAAACATAACAGACGCCAGAGGTCTACAAAGCAGCCGATGCACGTCTTCATCTCACATTATCTGAGCCCCAGGACCAATCTCATGGGGTAGATCCTACAGATGTTAGTGTCTCTCTCTGGTCCTCATCCTCCCCACCTGCAAAATCAAAGGGTTTAGGCTTCATGAGGTCCCTTCCAGCTCACAATCCATGACCCCATGAACTCCTCATTTTGCAGATAAGAAAAGCATAGAGTACAGAGGACACAAGAGATTTACCCACAATCACACAGCACGTAATGCCAGAGGCAGGATTTCAAGCCAGGTCTTTCTGATCCCAAGTACAATCACCAACCTCAAGTCACACAGACATCTTAAATGCTTTCAGAAAGGGGCAAAACTAAGTGCTGTGTCAGTCTGAGGGGAAATGGGGGAATCAAGGAATGCAGTATAATGTAACAAAATTACATTACTAAGTTTCTAGTACATGCTGAGTATGCTGATGTAGAGAGGCAAAGTTCAGACAACACCAAGAGCTGGGGGGTAAGAAACCAATGGAGATAAGAGATAAATCTTATCCTTGCTGGGTCATTTCAGTTGTGTCCGGCTCTTCAGACACAAATACACCAAATACAAAACATCATTTGGCGCTTTCTTGGTAAAAATACTGCAGTATTTTGCCATTTCCTTCTCTAGTTCATTTGACAGATGAGGCAAGTGAGGCAAACAGGGTTAAGTGACTTGTCCAGGGTCACACAGTTAGGAAGAGTCGGAGATGAGATTTGAACTCAGGTCTTCCTGACTCCAGGCCTGGCGCTCTGTGCACGATGGCGTCAGCTAGCTGCCTGCTGCTTCTGTCTTTATCCTGTCTCCTGTATGTCCTCTATATGCATTCCCATCAGTGTCCTCAGACTATCAGGCTGCTGAGGGCAGGGACCACTCAAAATGACCACCTATGGATGGGAATCGTTAAACCGCAGACATGAGTAGATTTTGAGGATCATTTCTTATGATGGTGATGATGTCTGGAAGACTAGACAGAGAACAAAGGCGAAGTAAACAGGCGGGGTGTGTGTGTGTGTGTGTGTGACTCCCTTAACCAATCTCATTTGTGATGCCTTTTACCCTGAGACCTTGAGCAAGTCACTTACCCTCTCTGGGCTTCATTAAGAGGACTGGATTTAAAAGCTCCAGTTTTCCTGACCCTGGGCCACTCAGACCTCATAAGGAAATCTAGATGGGAATAGCAATGCAGCTGTTTGGTTGAGTTGGGTCACCAGATACAATCCTTCCAGTGGAATGGGAGACCATCAGGCCTTATCACACATCCTGAAGCCTTCTAGGCCATTTACCCTGCCGTTATGATCTCCAGATCCACAGATACTGCCAGTGGACCTGTTAATCTACTCCAGGAACCTGTGGGTTTTTCTCTCCATCCTGCAATTCAACTCTATTATGTGGGTTTTGTTCCCCCTTGCTTCCTAATTAGTTTTGTGAAATTAGAAACTTCTCTTTATTTTCCAGAACTTAGCACAATGCTTGGCACACCAAGTTCAAATGTTTCTCTGTTCATTCATCTATCAGTTTAAATGAAGTATTTTGAGCCCCCATCCCCTTCTGCTTAGTTCACAAATGAAAGTCAGACTTGGGGTTACTCACAACAATTCTCAAAGAGCCAATTCTGACATGCCAAGCCTATTGTTAAGTCTGATTCACCGTGAATAGGTTCAGATAGACTCTTGAGTGGACCCAGGATTCTCTACTTTCCAGGGAACCTATTATTCAGGAGGCCAATCAAAGATTGTCTCTTTCTACACAGCAGCCCATCAATTTTAGTTAAAGTGAGAGAGGCCAGGAAAATATGAGTGCTCACCAGACCCCAAAAGATTGATGTCACTTTCCTACCCTATTTATATTACTGAAGCTTAGCATGAACAAGGACAAAGGTTAATGTTTGTTTTGGTTTAAATTCCTGGATAGAACTTCCAGACAGCTGTTACTACCACTGTACAGACAACCTCAAGATTATGCTTTTAAAAAATGATCCAATCAAAACTAAAAGGAAGTGTATAAAACATTATACCAAAGTCCTCCCTACCTAGCTTCTGCACTGACATGTCCACTGCTTCAGGGACAGTGTTATCCCATTCTTTCATGGAGGACACCCCCCTAACACACACACACATACCATGGCTCTTATCACTTATCTCCTACCATAGGTAAATAACAGATAGTGGTTCTAATTTAATGGGATTCACTGACAACACGAAGAGGTGACTGAAGTCTGACCCCCAAACAGTTCTTGGAAATCAGCCTCCAGCATTCAAGGTTCTGAAACTCAGTCCCTCTCAAGTGTATGCTGCCTGATATCAGACAGTCATGCTAAATCTCAGAACTCCAGAGTTCAAAGGCACACCCAGCACTGGAAATAATCTAGGCCAACCCTGACCTCAAGTAGGGATTTTCTTCACATCATCAACAACCATAGACCAGTCTTTGATCTGTTTCTTGAGTTAGTACAGAGAGGGGGACCGGCAAGGAGGGTAGCAGCAGAAGGGCATTTGGAGACTCCTCCAAACCCCAGCCTGAGCAGGGCCCCTGCAGACAAGGCCTTTCCAAACTTCTGGAGGAGCAGGGAGTGAGAAGGAAGGGATGGGATGACAGAGACAACATCATTTCTTCACTATTTCTTCTGGGGCAGCCTTCCAACCCTCCAGGGAGTGTCTCATGAGTCTCTGCTTTTGCCAGAGCATGGAGGAGCCTTCCACTGGCGAACCAGAACCATCAGGACTCAGTTTCTAAATGAAATATCCCTAAGAATTAAAATACACATAGACTCCCAGGAGTATAAGCTTAGAGTTAGGAGAAATCACAGAGACAGTGATGTGGGAGTTGGAAAGGACCTAGGAAGACATCTAGTCCAATCCTCTTATTTTAAAGATGAGGAAAAGGAGGCAAGAACTTGGCCAAAATCACACGAGTTACAGTAAGCAGAAGAGCTGGGATCAGAGCCCAGGTAGCCTGATGCTGAGTCCAGCTTTCATCCCATCGGTCCATGATGCATGCCTCATTCTTTCTTCGTTGGCTAGCACGCAGCCACCCACCTGTTTATGCCCCCAAAGTTGCTTTCTGCTCTGAGACTCCATTTTTCTCTTTGGGTTTCTCTCCACCCTCCTGATGATTCAGTGGCAAATGGATGCTGAAATGTTTTGTTTTTTAGAAAAAGGCAGTTTTCTAAGTAGAATGAGGTACTGCTCAGACCAGTCAGCAGAGAAAATCAAGGTCAAGGTCACCACAAACTAACATTAAAATCATGCTTAAGACTAGAGCCAGGGGTGGGGAACCTGTGGTCTTAAAGTCACATGTGGCCCTCTAGGTCCTCAAGTGCGACCCTTTGATTGAATCCAAACTTCACAGAACAAATAAGTTTAGATTCAGTCAAAAGACTGCTCTCAAGGACCTAGAGGGCCACATGTGACCTTAAGACCACAGGTTCCCCACCCCTGGACTAGACCTTCAAACTGTGCCTAGATCAATGGAAACTTCATGTAAATTAGCAAGATAAGGGAATATCTTGGTAGAAAGATTGGCTCTGGCCTTCTAGAAACTTCCATTCAGCCCAGTCTCTGACACAGTACTAGCTTTGTTTCCGAGTTAGTAACTAAATCTCTGAACCTCAGGTTTTAGCCGTAGTATGTGGCAAGTAAAACTGCAGCATCTACCTCCCAGTTTTGTTTACGAGGTTAAAATGAATTCACGTGTGCAAGGCATTTTCAAAAACTGAAAAGCACGATTTAATTATCAGTCACCATTCGTATGATTACCCAGCCAACTTGAGATATCGGAATACTGAGTAACTAGGGAGCTGAGATTATTGAATAATGGTCCACTTGTAATTAATACAAAAATTTCTAATTAATATAAACACTTATAATTAATAGAAAGCCCCCTTGTAATTAATCATATAAGGATTAGCATTCCAGAATCTCACATATTCTTAACAACTCACATTTACAAAGCACTTTCCTCAAAAGAACCCTTTGGAAACGTTAATGCAAACATTGTCCCTATTTTCTAGATCTGAATACTGGGGGCTCAGAGAAATCGAGAACTGGGGGAGCTGAAGTTTGAGCCTGTGTCCTCTGACCTTGAATGCAGGCCCTCTCCATCACATCTGGCTGCCATTTAAATCGTTTCAGGAATAAAAATGCCACTCCTCACAAACCAGAGGCAGAGGTGTTGGTTCTATGCTTTGGCCCAACATGGATTTATATATTCTCTCAGTACCTTGAAGAAATCTCAGATCAGTCACAATCTTGAAAGGGAGCTCAGAGGCAGAGCCATAACTAGGCCAAGGAGCTTAGGATTTTACCTCAGGCACTCCAATCCTTCTGTAGTATAGAAAGAACGTAATATAGAAAATCGTGTGAACTGTTAAAAAGAATACCAGCTACTGAACTGGGGAGAGGTTTTCCTACCTCCATTCATCTTCCTCACTCTGTGTTGTTGGCCTTCTATGGATGTCCCAAGGATTATCCCCCTACGTTGTCTCCTGCATCCCCTTTATCGATAGCACTTATACCACATACTTGCTCCAACTATGAAAATTCCTGGTGCCAGACCTGCTTAGAGACAGCCAGGGGAGTAGGTAGGAAGGTTATATTCTGTTAACCAGGAGGAAAGGGCAGTTGTTTGCTCTGGGATCCAGTCCCCACCCCTGACTTTTCTTAAGGCAGAATGATAAACTCTGTCCTTAGCTGATGCGCCAACATGGTGAAGCCGATGATAGCTTGGTTTATGAAAACCAAAAGAATTCTGCCCCAACACTAGTCAGGCTGTGCTGAGCTGCATATTTCTTTAACTGTTTATTATAGTCAAAGCAGAGAGAGGTACATCCTTGAATCAATTAAATAGACCCTCTGACTCACCTAGACTTTTGAAAACTTGTTTTGAATATCAGAATAGTTGGGAGAATCGTTCTCCGCTCCTCTCCTTGAAATTTGAGGTACTTCGTATTTACTAATTTTGTGTTGTAGACTGTTTAATGACTAACTTCTACATAGTAGGCATTTCACAAATGCTTGTGGAATTTAATAGAATTGCACATAAGAATTACCTAAAAGTGAATTACAAAATTACAAGAAAAGTCCTTTAAGAAGAAGCCAGGACTTTGTTGCCTGGCTTCAACTGTCTTCTCATGACACTATACGTCCTCTGTCCTAGAATGGCCTCAGATAAGTAATTAGTCTCTGTCCTCATCTGGAAAGCAGTGCTGTCTACCTCACAGTGTTGGTGTGAAGCTCAAATGATGTAATACGGCCTAGTGAATAAGGAGCTAGAGAGAGTCAGAAAGCCCTGGGTTTGAATTCCATCCTGAACACTTAATAGGTGCATCACCTTTAGCTGGTCACTTAGCTCTGCCAAGCTTCAGTTTCCCGATCTATAAAATGAAGGCTTGGACTATCATGGGGCCTGGGGCCTATAAACTTGTTTTAAAAAAATATTTTGAGAATTGTATTTCAGTTCAATTGGTTTCCTTTCTAATCCTAAGTATTTAATTTTTCGCTTTGAAAAATACTGTCCTGAGATTGCTTCCAAAGGGTTCATGACACATAAGAAAGGTCAAGAAGCCCTCAACTAAATGGTCTTCCAGCAACCAATCCATGATCTGAAGAACTTCAATATATGAGATACTACTATGATTATCATTGTTCGTGGGATTCAGGGCTACAAAGGCAATTATTTTATGTAAACATAGTCCCTATTTAGACTATATGGGATCACTGCCCTTTGCCCAGAAGCATCATTGGAAAAACCCCTTCCTACTCTAAGACTCAGCTGAGAACAGGAAGGAAGGAAGCGTGGGAAAAGTAGAGAATAGAGACTGAGGTTGTGCATATCTCAAAAGAGGGTCATGGCTTCTGGGTCCCTGGTAAGGGCGATGGCTTTCCTCTCAACCTCATTGGTCTATTTTCTGTATAGTAAGCCTCTCTGGAATTTTCAGGACAAAGAAAATATAAGTGGGAAATGCTATTTTTAAGCTTCATAGTACTGTTCACTAATGAGCCTGGGTATTTCCCAAGCTTCCATGGTACATCAGTTTCTACATGGCCATTGTACAGTAAAAGTTTGTTTGACAAGTCAGAAATGGTACAGAATAGGGGTGGGGATGGAGGAGGGGTGTTCCCATAAGTTGTATTTTCTGATGAAATGAGGGTTAAATATAAAAATCTTTGTATTTCAAACTTCACAGGCCTAACATTTTATGACTCTGTGTTTACTTGCTACCAGTCTTTCTAAAACATATTAGTCCACTTTCCTGACTTCATTAAGTCCAGTCTAGTGAGAAAATGCTTACATCTGTCTTTGATGGCTGAAGATCTCATGGGGGCCTCAGGCTCACCACTGCTCCCTATAGAGCAGTGTGGCCCTAGAAAGAAGAAGAGATGGGTTATTTTTAAGATTCTACCCCTGTTGAAAAGCATCCGTGGCATGTCCAAAAAGCAAGAAGATCTTTTTAATTGTATATAGTTCCTCTAAAAAAATTCTTTCCTATCATAAGAGAAAAACTCAATTCTTGATATGAGCTTGTTTTTTTCTTCTAAAAACAAAATACCGAAAAAGTGTTGCCTACCACCTAAGACACGTGCTACCTGGCATCATCTGTGCCAGATGGTGGAGAATACAGCACTTTAGTTGAACCACACAAATGGAATGCATGCCATCCTATTATGTACAGTCATTTTCACCCAGTGACAGAGTTGTTGCATCAAGAATTTTGCATCAAGAATAAACAATATAAGACATACCTGAGGCAAGCAACATGAAGTATATCCTCAAATCAATCAGTTAAGGCCAATTTGGGGGTATGCATATGTGTATTCATGAGAGAGAGGCAGAGACAGAGAGATGGGGACTCCTTATGGAGGAAAGACCAAGACCCTGGTTATTGCTGGGAAGACTTCTTCTGGTGGATGGAACAGGGTGAATCTCAATTGAGGAGTGCTGGCCGAGGGCCGGGAGGAGAACCATCTCCTGGTTTCCTATTTTAGCTAATGATTCTTGTTAAGTATATGTGTTCAGCTCAGTTTTTCTAATGCTATTAAAATAATGCAAACGTTATTAGCACCCTGCCCCCCCAAAACAACACAAAACCAAAACCAAAACCAATTCTAGTGCCCTTGGGCAAAGCTCTGATGGCTTGGCTTAGGTCTGGCTGCCCATAGGAATATCTTAGTCCAAGTTTCATAAAAATTTCATTAAAAAAATTTAGACATTATTTCCAAAATCCATTGGACTGAGTCTGTTTTATTGGTCAGCAGTTGCCCCAACTGTTTACTGGACTCAGCTTCAATCTCTTCAGTTATTGTAAGAATTATCGCAGATGAGGTGCTGCTGAAGACTTCTATAAACACCACCATTAGCAACAGTACTAGGCTCTCCTCCCACACTCACTTTCTGCTTAGCCTTTCCATGACTTCCTCACTTGCCTTCAAACCACGGGAGCATCTGTTATCTTCCCCAAGGAGTATGGGTTCTGCTGTCTCATTGTATAATCAAGGAGCTGGGAATAAAAAGGTTTTAATTTCTTTAAGAGTATTTTTCCTCTGCTTCCTCAGGGGCAGCCAGCCAGGAGACACAGTGGAGAGAACACTGGGCCTAGAGTCAGGAAAACCAGATTAGGCTCTGGCCTCCAACACTTATGAGCTGGATCTGACCCTGGCAAGTGATTATTAAATCAGTTTTATTAAATCAGAAACTGCCTCAGTTTCCCCAAGTGTAAAAATGGGGCTAATAATATCGCCTACCTCCCAGGGTTGTGATGAGTCTCAAATGAAATGGTATTTGTTAATTGCTTAGCTCAATGTCTGGCAAGCACCAGGCATCTGACTGCTTCCTTGCTTCCTTCTATCATTCTAAGCTCTTGGGTAATCATGGACAAATCACTAAACTTCGTGCTTCACTTTCTGAATTTATATATTGGGGAGCAAAGTTCTTTCCCTACTAATCTTACAAGGTCACTGTGGGAGGGAATGGGTAGAAAGCATTTTGTATGCATTCAAAGACCGGAGAATTGTCTATTCTATTTTCATTCATGTGCATTTTTCTACAAAGGAGCAGAAAGAGGTGATAGCCTATTGCCAAAATGGAATTTAAGGTGCTTGAGGTTTTTTCTTTATCCCTCTAGTCTAGGGCAGTGCCTCGAATATAGGAGGCACATTGCTAAGTCCTTATTGAATGAATGAATGAATGAATGAGCAATGATCTACATATCAGAATTGATAGAGGAGAATTCAGAAAATAAAGTCCCAGTCTCCCAGTTGGACTCCCTACCTCCAGCCTCTCCCTTCTCCAATACATCCTCTACTAACCAACAAAGTGATCTTCCGATAACACCTGAGTGAGTGAGTAAATGGAAGAGAAAGTGGGCCAGTCCCATAGCCAGAGAGAGGGCCAACAGAGAGATGGTTTGAATGCTGCATTGGTACCCATGAAGTACCCCTATTACATTGCAGATAAAATATACACTCTTCCAATTGGCTCTTAAAGCCTTTTCCAACATGGCGGTAAGCTAGTGTTCCAGCCTCATTATACATTAATGCTTTCCCCTCACTCTATGGTCTAGCCCAGCTGGCCACGTGCTATTTCTCACACACAGCACCCCTCCCATCTCTTGCTCTGAAGAAAGGAAGGAAAAAAATGAAGAAAATAAGAAAATAAGCACTTATCAACCACCTAGTATGAGTCAGGCATTATGCTAAGTACTTTACAAACATTATTTCATTTGATCCTCACAACAACCCTGGGAGGTGGGTACTATTACTATCTGTCTTTTAGGGTTGAAGAAATTGATACAGGCACAGGGTAAGTGACTTGCCCAGGGTCACACAGCTAGTAAGAGTCTGAGGTTGAATTTGAATTCAAGGGCATCCAACTCTAGGTCCCATGCTCTACTCACTGAGTCATCTAGCTGCCTCCACCTCACAGAAGCCTTTATTTCCTTTAAGACTCAGCTGGAGTACCATCTAGTATGTGAAGCCTTTCCAGTTCCCCTTTGTCTCCCAATGACCTTATGGCAGCTAGATAGAACAGCGCAGAGCTGACCTCACCGCTCCTGTTGTCAGAATGACCTGAGTTTGAATCTTGCCTCCGATATTTACTAGCTCTATGACCCCCGACAAGTGCATTTAACCTCTCTTTTAAAAAAAAACACAAAACTTTAATCTTTTTTTTTCTTTTTGGAGGGCAATTGGGGTTAAGTGACTTGCCCAAGGTGACATGGCTAATAAGTGTTAAGTGGCTAAGGCCAGATTTGAACTCAGGTCCTCTTGACTCCAGGGCCAGTGCTCTATTCACTGTGCCACCTAGATGCCCCCATTTAACCTCTTTTACCCTCAGTTTCCTAATCTGTAAAAACAGGATGAAAACTGTACCTACCTTACAGGGTTGTAATAAGCAATAAATAAGACATGTCAAGAATTTTGCGCTGTTTGATAAATGCTGTTAACGTTGTTACATTTATTCTGTGTATCTACAAATCTTCTCCCTTGATAGAATGTAAGCTCCTTGAGGGTAGGGCCTGGTTTTGCAGTGCCTAGCATAGAATAACATAATTGCCAGCATTGTCCCTAGCGCTAGAAGGCGTACAAAGTGCTTGATATTCACCATCTCAACTGGCCCTCATCACTGCTCTGTGAGATAGATGCTATTAGCCCCCTTTTACAGACAGGGAGACTAAACACAAAGCGGAATTCACAATCAGCTCTCCCTGACCCCATGTCTGGGGCTCTATCTACCATGCTACCTAGCCACCTAAAGTCCGTGCTGGAGAAATGATTGTTGAGGGGGTGAGTGAGTGAATAGGGGACAACATGGGCCAGAACCCATAATGCCGTGTTTTCATAGCCGCTGATGCTCCTGTCTCATACCTGTAAGGAAGCCATCACTTCTCTAACAATCTTTACTACAAGAACAGCTCAGTTCCTCCTGCCTGCCCTCCCTCTCCCTCTTCCCTAACCACAACCATATCAGCTGATACAGCTTGGGGAAGAACTGGTGCTTGTCAGGGGGAACCAGAGAGTGAAGTCCTCAGTTTCCTTATCTGTAAAATGAGAGATCATAAGCAGCTAGACCGGGCAGTGGACAGACTGCCGGGCCTAGAGTCAGGAAGACCTGAGTTCAAATCCAGCCTCAGACACTTACTGGCTGTTTGACCCTGGGCAGGTCACTTAACCCTGTTTGCTTCAGTTTCCTCATTTGTAAAATGGGCTGGAGAAGGAAATGGTGAACCACTCCAAGATCTTTGCCGCAAAAACTCCAAGTGGGGTCATGAAGAGTTGTACCCAACTCAACAACAACAAACAGAGGATGGATTAAATGCCCTGAGGTCCTTCCTAGCTTTAGCCTCATGATCCTACTACTTCAATTCTATGTGCAGAGTTGGCACCTGCCTTTCTGAAGGAATAAAGTCCATGGGCTTTGTGACAGCTACTTTTATTTATTCCCCAGGGATAATTTTTTCATTCACTCCTGGGATGGTTGATATTGTTCAAGGTCTAAAAATGGGATCGTAGCTCACAGGACCATAGATTTCCAGCCGGCAGAGGCCTTAGAGGCCATCATGTTACAGATGAAGATAACTGAGGGGCACAGAGGTCAAGTGATCGGCTTGGGGTCACACAGCTATGAATCATCTACAGCACTATCTGAACCCAGCTCTTCCTAACCAAAAGTCTGTTCCCCTACCTGGGAGACCCCTCATGCAGGAGGCATTATTATCAGAACATTGCGGTCAATCAAGGGGGCCTGGTATTTTGGTGTTCTCCTTCATTCAGGTTTTACCTCACCGACACAGTTCTAGGAATAATGGAAACATCTGGAAACATGCACAAGGAAACAATTAGATCCAAAAGGCAGGATCTAAAGAGTTCAAAGCAAGTGCATTTGTCAAGCTTAGGGGCCTACAACACTCTCATGCAAACTCAGGTCCACTCACCGAGCCTTTGGCTTCCTCAAGATTAATTGAGGACTCCTGTTATCCTACATCCTATCAATTTCTCCCCAATGGGGCACCTACTCAAGTGGTATTTTTGCATGTGATGTTAAGGGTGATTAAGCCATACTCCCCCACCCCACCCCCTCCAGAGGATTTTCAAAGAAACAATACCAGGGGCTCCCCACCGTGTTTCCCTTAGCTAATGAAAGAACAGAAGACTAGTGGATGAAGTATCGGGCTTGTATTTCAAAGGTAGGGGGGTTAAGCCCTGTTAAGGTTACAGCTACTAAAATATCTTTCTGCCGCCCTGTCAATCTGATTGTAGATTCAGTCTTGTCATTTTTTGCAGCATGCAAAATATGGGGTGGCCTGCTTCAGGATGATTCCCCTAGAAAACTTCAAGCTAAACAATTCAGCCAGATACAGATGCAAGGTGATAAGGACAGCTGCTGTCTTGGGGGGAAGGGGATTGCCTATCTTTTTTCAAATCTCAAAATACTTTTAAAAAAAGTCTGACTTCTTTCTAGTGAAATTTCTCATGGGCCTCCCTGCCTATAACTTCCGAGCAGGATTCTAGCTCACACAAATGAACTTGAGATGGTTAAAAATGAGAAGACAGGATCTGCCACATCCCTGACAAACAATTACCTTGATGGTTTGCCTCCCTCTGAACATTCACTTAATGTTAGGCTACTGGATCTACTGCTCAGGGTACTGTACCTACCTGAGTCCCCCTGTCCCCCCCAAAAAAGATGTGTGCCAATGGATGGGATCTGAATGATGGTTTTGGAAGCTTCTACCAGTCACAGAAGGCAAATGGATTGGAAAATGTAATTCCAACAACTCATTTAGGGAAGTTCTTGTGACTACCAGGGAAAAGAACAGAAGGCTTAATGCAAATCCACAGGTGTCTCTGAAAACCAACTACTGATGGCTGGCAGAAGGATAAGGAAGTTCTTCTGATTAGTTTCCCATGAGAACAATGTCAGGGATGGAGGGCTGACCTTGAAATCAGAGAGATCTGGATTCAAGTCCTCCTTGAACACATACCAGCATTATGGCCATGAGCTTAACCTATCACTGCCTTCAAGCAACTCTCTAAAAACACAATTAATTTATGGAAAAATCACTGATTTGCATACATGGCAGGAGTCTGCATCTACAAATAGATTCCCTACACTGGAAGTTTCCCTATACATTAAAAAGTTCAGATATGCCACCACCCTCCCCAAAATGACACTGGCATTGAACACTGGGCTTCTTTTAAGCTTTAAACACTGAGTCATCCCAGGGTCCCATCCACCCTTAACTTTGGACTAAGCAGATAATTTTTTATAAACCTGACAGAAGAGGGGCATTGCATCAATTTATATGAAAAACGTTTCTGCCCAATGGTGTGCTGTTGTGCATTCTTTGTTTTTGAGGAGGACATGGGGGGAATGTATCATTTTCTAAAGAACTCCAGAAACCCTGCTGAACAAGAGTTAAGTAGGAGTCGCCATATGTCTGTACGAGGACAGACTATTCAAAGCCAAGGAGTATAGACAGGAAATCATAAAACGCAGTATCATAAGCATATTCCACTGGCTTTGGTCAGCATCCAACCTTGCTGTATTTCAGATGGAACTCCCCTCATTGGTTCAAAGACGACTTTGGAAACCTCTGAGTCATGATCCCTTCTTCCAATTTTGTGACAAGATGGGGAAAGGAAAATAAATGACCCTCTCTTTCCCCTTGCAGATCAAGCCAAAAACAAAGCACTTTAAAATGAATGAAGTCTCCATTGAGTGGGATCAGCAAACCAAGGGCTCCAGGCCACGCCCCCCCGTCCCCTTTTTTTTTTCAAATTGTGTTGACTTGGCTAGCTTGAGATAGGTGTATGTGGAGAGGTGAGGAATGTTGGGGTTCTAGGTCTCGGGATTTGAGTGAAAAGGAACCAGATAACTTGAAATAGATGTGTTTGTGTGTTAAGAGTTGACTATGGCTGAGCTTCTGGGTCCGAGATTTTGAGTAATAAGAAAACAAAGACCTCGCCTTTTAACCTCGACTTCACCCAAGGCTCCCAGTCCCAGGTGCTGAGTCTAGACTGCAAGCTGGTCCTTTTCACGCATCTCTCTAGATAAGAGGAAGGGGGTTGCGGGAGAGACCACTCAGTCCCTAGGACTTTCAGTCCCCACAGAGTGCGTTCCAAAGTTGAGACAGCTCAAACAGCTGCCCAGAGTAAGCCCAGAACGGCGATGCGGTGAATGAGGAAGCACCAGAACTTTGTCAGAAGCAGCAGAGGGGAAAGCGAGGCAGGGGGGAGCTCTGCGTTCTGAGCCTGGCTCTGGCGATCCCAAGCAGCCCTGAGGTCCCAAGCAGCGCAGAGCCACATGGGGGGAAAGGGAAGTTACCTTTGGATTCCCGCAGGTGTCCCTTCCAGTCTTTGCAGCAGCACAGTCCCATGGCCGAGCCGAGGTGTAGCGCCCCTGCCGAGTAGCCTTGGGTCAGAGAGTCATCTCCACTGGTCCCCCGGGCAGAGCTGCGTCCTCACTGGAGCACCGTCCTCAGGCGCCCAGTTCCAAAGGCAGCATTGCAAGGGGTGCCTGCCAGCAGGCTCTGCAAAGCGCTCCAGCCCCATGGCCAGGGTGAGCATCGCCACCCCCTCCCTCCACTCCCACCCCTACCTCCACCCCCACCCCCAACCCCACCCTGGGCCCTGTAGCAGCTGGGGGCAGCCCAGTCTGCCCGGCCCGACAGCTTTCCCGGCTTGTTTCCCAACTCTCACCAACCCTCCAAGATGTGCATGCAGACCAGCTCCCCTCCCTGCCAAGCTCTGCAAACATCCCCAACACAAACAGACCCTGCTAATCAATTTGAGAACTAGCAGATTGTGGCCTTGGGGATTCCGCCCCTATCTGCTCTGCCTGGGCAGGGCCCCGGCCCCAACCCCAACCCAGGCTGCATGCATGTCCCTAGCTCTTCCTCGCCTGTTAAACCTCCAGGACTTATTGTCACTTTTTTGAAGGAGGGAAAGGCCACAAGAGGGGGCTTTATGGAAGCAGCAGATGCCTGTTCTCATGGAGCCAGAGGGGAGCTGACTGGCTCTGAATGTAAACTCTTAAGTGGGCATAAAAACACCATTGAACCTAATGCAAGATGCTGTTAGCAGAAGGAAAAGGAGAAATCATTGCTCTCTGCCAGCCCACATTAAAGGCCGGCTTCAAAGCAAACAATAGCTCCTGGAGGCTTTCTGCAGATAGGGGAAGCAAGCACCCTAGGTTCTGCTTCTCCCAGAAGTCAGTTCCTCATGGTAGAAAAATCTCCTCTGGTTCACTGAGCCATCCTGAGCCTTTTAATTGCAGTGCCCCTTACCCCCCAGCACAATGACAGGCAGAGACAACATTTGCCAGTTGACTTGCTTGGCAATGAATCCCCATCAGCTCCCAGACCCCAAAGAGGACCTGACCCATGGTCTCAATTTCTTTAATTTATTTCCAATCTGCTGATGCTGCTGCTGGTTAGTCTTATCTTCCTTTTTGTCAAATGAAAATGAAGCTGCCCATGCGGAGAGAGAGATGTGATAGCAACAGGTGAAGGTGGGGATCCCTAGGTAAAGTTTCCAGGGACAGTGGAACCTGAGCTGGAAAAAGGCCACACAAGGCTCTCTCTTTGGGGTGCCAAACTGATAGGGCCCACCCACAAGCACTAAGTTTGAAGGACCAGAGAAAGAAAAAAATACCCCACAGGCTCCTCTAAGCAGAACCAAATCTTCTAAGGCACTGCCAGTGGGCCTTATGTCTGTCTTCGGCTCTGTCACAACTCCCCAGGAAGAAAGGTGCAAAGAGAGACTGCTTGCTCAGCATCCTGACAAAGCACTTTCAGTTAATGAAAATGGGGAGGAATTATAAAAAAAAGGAGTCCAGAATACTAAAAGGAAGCCAGATTTAGAGTAATTGGAATAAGCATTTTTGGTCCCAGAGTACAGATAATATAGCACACCTCCCTCCTTTTGGGAGGAGTCAAGAATGTTGCAGATAATGCAACAGATAGTACAGCATATCTCCCTTTTTTGGGGGGGGGGGGAGAGAGAGACCAGGGAAGAATACTGTTTCATAATGAATTTTAACCATATCTATAATTTCATAAGCATAGAATAGGGGTCATTGACAAAGTTTTTTGTGGCATGGATCCCTTTGGCAGTCTGGTGAAGCCCACGAACCCCTTCTCAGAATAATGTTTTTTTTTCTTTTTCTCTATTTTGTATTTGTGTTCTGACGTTTGAGTTTAAAATAAAAAAAGTATAAAAAAGAATAATGTTTTAAATGCATAAAATAAGATTTTAAAGGAAATGAATTAGGTCAAAATAAAGTTATTAAAATATATTTAAGAAAATAAACAAAGTTATGGAACCCCTGGTAGAGAGCTCCCAGTGAAGAACTCTTACTACCAGTGCAGACTGGCACCTGCCCTATACTTTACCATCTTAGGGAGTTGCCTGAGAGATTAAATTATTTTCTCAGGGTCAGATGGTCAGTGTGTGTCAGAGTAGGGGCATGAACCCAGATGTTCCTGCCTGCAAGGCCAGGTCTAGGTCCTCTTTCAATAGTGATCATAAGTTCATAGATGGAAGGCTGAAAGGTATTTAAGAGGTCATCAGGTCCAACTCTTTCTTACAGAAGAGGGCATTGTGGCCCAGCTTAGTCAGGTCACTTGTCCAAGATCACCCAGTCAGTGATAGAATCTGGACACAGATCACTTTGAGTTTTGCAAAGTGTGTTATAGAGGTGTGACTCAGGCTTGTCTGGGCATGATGCTCAGTTCACCTAACATGGAGGTGCCCCTGACTGGCCTTTGGAGCATGTCTAGATTGCCTAATGTGGAGGCCTCTGTTTCCTCTACCACTCGAGTGGGTATAAATAACCTCCTTTGATTGGCTCTCTGTATCTTTAAAACTGGAGAGACCAAGGAGGTCAGTCTTTTCTGCTGTTCTCTTTTCCTCCATTCTTTCTGCTGCATTCAGAGGGTGAACATCACAGTTCACCTGCATCATGGGTACCATGAACTGAATCAGTGAGAGGGGAGGGACTTCCTTCCCCTACGCCTTCTTTTACTCCAGCTTAGAGAAATGGACTTGGGGATGTTTGTTTATGTTTTTCTTTGTCTTTCTCTGTTTCTAGGTGTCATCAGGGATCCCCATGGAACTAGGAGTTTGAACCATGATGACCATGGAGCCAGGATTGCAGGTGGAATGGTGCAGCCAGCCAGCCTGGTGTGGAAGTCAGAGTGCCTGGGTCTGGAGCCTCAGGGCAGGGTTTGGACTTGAAACTGGGACTGTGCTCTACAGGAACTGAACTAAGCTTGGAACCTAATCCTCTTCCACTCCCCAGAGCCTGAGATGGTATAAAGGGAGTAGGGGATTAGCCCTAGGATTCAGGAGTAAGTTTTTATGTTTGTGATAATAGCTTTTGAAGTAAATACTTCTGTGTAAAAGCGAATCTGACTGTTAGTGGCTAAGTGGAACACCATCAGTGGGGGCCAGAGCCATTAGAGAGAGCCTAGACAGCACCCAAAACTCCTTAAGGATACAAGAGAACACTGAGGGAGGAATGAAATGTAACTAGAATGAAATATAACTACCTGGCCTTTAGCTGGTAAGGGCCAGAGTAGTCTGTGCCACATAGGTTACTCAATTTAGAGCTCAGAAGGATTTTAGAGGCCAGCAAGCCCAATCCCCTCATTTTACAAATGAGAAAATTCAAAACCAGAAAACTGACTTGTCTGATGTTTCACAGGTAGGAAGGATTCAGACTCAGATTCTCTGATTCCAGAGTCAATAGTCTTTTCACTGTGCCATACCATCTCTTATATATGAGCTCTTTTAATCCTCACTACAGGTCTCTGAAGTGCTATAATTATTTTACAGATGGGGAAATTGAGGCTGAGGGAGATTAGGTGATTTGAGCTAGGTCATACAGCTAATAAGTGATCAAGGCAGGATTTGAATTCATTTCTCCTGACTCCAAGCCTGGCGTGTTATCTACCATCCTCTTCTGCTTTTATGTCTCAGTTAACTATCAGGTATTTTTTGCTTAATTGTTCCTTTGTTATAAGAGAACGTTCAATACCAGTAGGGAGTATATATCCTGATTGACTATGATGTAAAAGAACAAAAGGCCTCAATAAAACATGTATTTGTTTAGAAAAAAAAGAACGCAGAGAGAATAGGCAAAATTCTGACTTTTGTTCTCTGCCAAGTCATTTAAAAACAGTTTTAACACCAAGTAAGATCAGTTAGTCACAGCATGCTTAATGAGGCCTGAGAAATTCCAAAGTACAACTCTCAGACCTTCCCAAATAGCATCTCCAGTGAGAGAGCCGCTGACTGTTTAACATCCTAGGCTAACGTTTCCAAAGCAAAAATCCATAGCTCTCCATTGTAGTAACACTCGTTTATCTTTCTAAGAGGAAGTTACAGAACAGGCTGGTTTTGAATGAGCCTATTAGACAAGGTCAGGCTCCCCACTGAACAGTTCAAATGTATTTTGGAATATACAACATCCAAGAATAGTTCAAAGTTGAGTCAGCTTCCCTGCATTAGGATATCCAGCCAGGCTGGAGAAGGCAAGGCAAGGCAAGGTCTCATCTATGGTACAGCACAGGGTTTTACATCCCCTTATTTATTTTCTAATTCATTATACATGTGTCTTCATTGCTTGCCTAGATTGTAAACTCCTTGAAGCTTGGGACCACTCCTTTATTTCTTTTATATTTTGCAGTTGGACACACAAACACTTGACAAATAAATGAATGCTTGTGGCATGAAATCTATACTGAGCTACATCTTTGTTTCATGTGATTTCATCAATGGAGGGAACTTACCCATTGCTAGGCCATAGTTGGACTTTTCCATATTGATAAGATCTGTTGGCTGGTAGGATCACCTTCAACTCATAAGGAGGTATCAGAGAGGACATAAATGTATGTTTTATTGTTGCTTGTCCTTTGTGCTCAAAGAGGACCAAAATGTTATCAAGATGTCAAGGTCAATGTACAGAAGGTCCAGCTATAGCTGATGAGACCAGTATGAGCTTGGAAGGCTCAAATAATTGAGTGGGCACAAATAGTCTGTATGAACATTCAGGATGGAGATGTCTCTAAATTTGTGAATTTCATGTCTCTTGAGAATAATTATAATGAGAATAATTATAACCATCGCCAGTCATCTTGATCTATATCCGGACTCTGATAACTCTAGAGGAGTGAGGCCAATAACTTTGCACAACCCTGCCTCACTTAAATCTAATTCACTTGCAAGTCAAGACATCACCCTCCTGATGTCATTGGTCCTCTTCGAGAATGAAGGACAAACAAACAACGAGTAACAATTAAGAGAGTAAACTGAAGCCAATGTTATACCAAGGAACCAACCAGGTGTAATATCTATCTTATATAACCACAATGAACTTATTATAATAGTAGAAGCAAATAAATGTTACAATCAAGTTAGTGTCTGATTTAAGCAGGAGCTATAGGAATGCTTAGTGGTCTTTATGAATGTTATCTGTGAAAACCACCTTTACTTAGTTATCTGGTTGCCAGGAAATGAAGGACTGAAGATTGACATCAGGGGTCAAACTCAGATAAAGAGAACACAAGAATTTCATCCAGTTTGAAGACCAGAGGAAGAATTAGAGGTTGAAAACCAAGATCCAGGAAAAGGCACTGGATTTGGAGTCTGCAGTCCTGGCTTTGAATACCCCCTTTGCCCATGTATTACCTCTTTGGCCATGGGGCAAATGATTGCCTTTCTAGGCCTCGGTTTTTCTTATCTGGAAATTGAAGAGGAGCCTTCTGGCTCAAAATCTATGATCCTATAATGTTTCTACTCTGTTTCCTTTTGAATTAAACTAAGAAAATGAGTTTTATCCCCAGCAATTAGCACAGTGCCTGGAACGTGGTAGGTACTTATTCAATGTTTGTTGACTGATTGACAGAAATAAGAAGAGGGAGCAATGGTAACACCCTTGGGGAGCGTTTGTGTGGTAGAGCTGAATCCATTGGGCACCCAGCAGAAAATGCTGAGCTCTGAATGAGGTCTTCTGCTTCTCCATTGCTGTCCCCCCCCACTCCTCCACCACCTCAAAGCCTGGTAATTATGGACTGTATGCACTGTGTACATGGATAAATGTATGAATAACATGCCGTTTTAGTGCGTGTATAGGTAATGACACCCAGAGCATTCATAATGAACAGGCTGGTGAGTGAACAAATGCTTGAAAAATCTTTGGACTTTCTCCCAGCCCCCCTGCTCATGCAGTCTTCTCTATTGACATAATGCAGGGAGTTGCTAACTCTTGTCTTGTCAAGTCTTGCTGATCGCACTCAACAACATCTCACATCCATCACTTTTCCTCCACTCATTTATTCACAGATCAGACACTCGTTATTTCTTGCCCAGACTATTGTGGAGCCTTCTAATAGCTCTCCCTGCATCCAGCCTCTGCTTTCCCTAATTCATCTTCCACACAGCCACCAAATTAACATTCCTCAAGCACAAACCTATGTTACTAACCTGCTCTTGAAGCGTCAGTGGCTCCTGATTGCTTCCAGGATAAAATATAAAATACTTTGTTGAGCATTTAAAGAAAATCTGGCCTCAGATGTGTATCAGCTGTATGAGGCAAGTCACTGTTTGCCTCTGTTTCCCCAACTGTAAAATGGGATAATAATAACCTATTTTCCAGGGTTGTTGTGAGGGTCAAATGAGATGATATTTGTAAAATGCTTAGCACAGTGCCTGGTATACAGGGGGTGCTAAATAAGTGCTTATTTACTTCCTTCCTCCCTCCTTCCCTTCTTTCCTTCCTCCCTCCTTCCCTCCTTCTCTCCCTCCTCCCTCCCTTCCTTCCTCCCTCCCTTCCTTCTTTCCTTCCTTCCTTCCTCCCTTCCTCTCTCCCTCCCTTCTTTCCTTCCTTCCTCCCTCCTTCCCTTCCTTCCTTCCTCCCTCCCTTCCTTCCTCCCTCCCTCCCTTCCTCCCTTCCTTCCTTCTTTCCTTCCTCCCTCCCTTCCTCCCTTCCTTCCTTCTTTCCTTCCTCCCTCCCTTCCTTCCTTCCTTCCTTCC
>CM053582.1:521888967-521928285 GCA_028627135.1 Pseudochirops cupreus | reverse complement strand
CTCTCTCCCTCCTTCCCTCCCTCCCTCCTTCCCTTTCTCCCCTCCCTTCCTCCCTTCCCTCCTTCCTCCCTTCTTTCCCTCCTTCATTCCTCCTTTTTCCCTCCTTCCTTCACTAATACACAAGATCAATATGAACATATAGGGGGATCAGCTTCCAGCAGACTCATAATTAGGAATTCTTATATCTGAGGCAAATTCACCTGAGGGGTTGGGAACGAAGGAAGGTGGTGACTCAGAAGACAATCTAACCGAGGTGCGGCATCTCATCCCACAGAGAGTCTGCAGAACTAGGATGACCTGGCAGTGATACCCTAAGAGTAGCAGCCTAGGATCAGGCAGCTTGGGGTATGATTGTCAAATTTCCAAGAAAGCTGCCTCATGTCAGTGTCCTGGACCAAGCCTGGGTTGCCATGAGATAGTTAAACCTATAGATTCAAGGCTGTTACAAGCTGTGCCTACATTGTGATACACAGATCTGGCGGCATTCTTGAGTCTGGGAGGCTCACTACCCCAAGGTGGCCCAAATGGCACTAAAGTAGCAGGAAGTTTCAGTGCTGTCCATCAATGGTTATGACCATTGGTTATGACAAGGTTATGACATTACTAGTTCCTATACATTTTTAGTACCTTAAGTATATTGCACTTTCCCCCTCCCCAACTACCCACTTCCTTTTCCCTGGGAGGTGCCCTGGGCACCAAGATTGCATGACTTAGACTTGAAGTCTAAGGGAACCACATCACAATGGATGACACTGACTTTTATTAGGCTCCAGTCTTCTTTTTTTTCTACCTACTTAACAACTCGTTGTCTCCTCAGGGTCCCTCAAACAAGACTTTATGCTACCCTCCCTGTCTAAAATCCTCATCCCTCCCTCCCCTGATGTTCATTCATCCAAGTACAACCTGTGCTTTGAGGCATGAGGTCTGAGTCTTTCATGAATTCTTTCCTGACTTCTCTGGTTTACGTTCAGTGCTTTGTATGGATCACCTGCTAGATAGACCTAGTTAAGAGAGGCAGCTTGAGTGAAGGGTATAGAGGACTGGCTTCAGAATCAGGGATTCATGTCCTGGCATTGGCACACAGACTATGCCATCCCAGGCAAGACACCTACCCTCTTAGTGCCCCCAGGCCATGACCTAAGGCTGCAAGTTGCAGGGGAAAAAGGGCGCCAACCTGTACTACAAGAAGGGGTTTACTCATTATCAGTTCCATATACCAATGAAATTACAGTTATGGTTTTTAAAAAAGACTAGTTGACCTTCTTTGTCTTGCCTTCCTAAATTAGATTGTGAGCTCCATGAGGGCAGGGGTCTCTATGCCTTTTCCAATGCCTAGCTTGTAGTAGGTGGTCAGCAAATACCTGATGGGGATCTAATGGGGGATTTTTATGTCTATGGAACTACCTTGGTGTTGTGGAATCATTAAGGCCTCTTTTGGAGATCTTGAATTCAGAGGATTAAGGCAGGGAAGAGGTTTTAATGATTGATCATGTAGTCCAACCTCTCCCTTTTACAGAGAAGAAACCAGAAGGCCCAGAGGTGAAGTCACCCTAGAGAGAATAGTAAGCGGCAAAGTCAGAATTCAAAAGCAGATCTCAGGATTCCAAACCCAGTGTTCTTTTTTATACTATATTGCTCTCCTTGAGTCTATTATTACTGAGTAAAATCCATATAATGCCTTCACAGCATCAGCTTTCAAGCTCTTTGGAAAGCTGCCAAGTTTGTATGAAAGAAAAAAAAACAATATTGAAACCGTTTGACTATTAAGGGTCTGGTTCAAGTGACTAGGATAAGTGTGCCTCTCAGATCCAATTTCTGACAATTTTACTAATATTCTGGATTCATTTCTTAGAGCAAATTGTCTAGAGCTGGACTTCAGAGAATACTGGAGGATCCCAAAACAGATGAGGTAGAGCATCTATGATTTGTCACGGCTGTTTCTCCCATTGCTTGCCCAATTATTGAAAATACCACTAACCATTCCAGGCCAAAAGCTGGTCAAGAGAGGCATTGGCTAGCAATAATATATGAAGAGGGTGATATTGTGGAAGGTCAAAAGGTTTATATGACATAATCTTGGTCCTAAATATTAACCATGAGGCATTCACTTTGCTTTTCTGAGTTTCTTTTTCCCTCCTTGCAGACCTTCTGCCAGAACCTGGTTTTGGTGTAAGCTTGATTCCCACTCCTACCATGAAATTGGCTGTCCAAGATGCTATTTCTCTGGTCCCTGGGATCTGCTTCTCCAACCTACCTTCCTGGGTGCCTGCTCCTAGAGGAGATATCCTATAAGACAGCCATAAACTTTTACAAGATTTACAAATTTGTTCAAATGTGGCCACATATAGGAACATCAACAGAGTCTCTCTACCCTTCCAAAAAAGTAATCAGACAGAGTGTAACTACCATACCTAAAACAGCCTTGAGACTCAGACATCATGCCATATTGGCTTTGATCTATTCCCTTGGATACACTTCCCCAGATTCAATCTTTACCAGACCTAGGACTTTTATGTCCTTCCAGGTTTAGGGATGGAACATAGTAAAGGACCTTGGGATCATGCCATATGAGGGTCAGTTAAAAGGGACTGGGGATTTTAAGCTGGGGAAGAAAGGATTGAGGTGGGGCATGGTAGCATCCTTTGAGTATTTTAAGGACTGTGATATAGAAGAGAGATTAAATTTGTTTTGCTCAGCCCCAGAGGGCAGAACTATGTTCACTGGTGGAAAATGCAAAGAAGCAAAATTTGTAATTGATGATGGGGGTTGGGGGTGGGGCAGGGAACTTCCTAACAACACTATCCAAGAGTGAAATGGATGACTGGGAACGTAGTGGGTTCTTCCTTACTAGAAGTCTTCACACAGTGGCCAGATGAACATCTGCCATATTAGTAGAGAAGGGGTTTTAGATCAGGTATGAGATTTGATAGTTTATGAAATTCCTCTTAGCTCCAGGATTCTGAGATTCTGTGAAAGTTTTTGAAATGATAACAAGTCTGTAGAGTTGGATGAAAGGATCAGGTTCCTTTATGATTTAATGTGGGATTTCCCATTCTTTTATTGATTCATTCTCTCATTTGGCAAACACAAATTCAACACTCAGCATGTTGGGACTCACTACTATACTGTAGCGATCTCCACTCTGTACCACCTGATTCTTAGCAGCTGTGAGCAATCTCTGAAGGAGCAGTCTCAGCTGGCTAAATTGAAATTGGGCAGGAATGAAGACCTTCTTATTGATGAAGCTGATGACGCCCTTGGCTCTGAGACTCTTCTTTTGGTCCTTTTAGAGTGAGTGCCCCCTTCCCTTTTCTGCAGGTGTACTATTCCCCAACCAACTCATCAATTCTGGCCACAGGGGTTACAGAGGTCTATAACTAAGGTGGGGTGATTGGGGCTTTGTCCCAGGGTAGTAAAATTCAGATGACTTCTTTCATGGATCCTTAGAGTCTAGAGCCTCACTTCACTTGATTTGATGGTAAGTTGTGTGTCATTTTCCCCAAATGGCAAATTATGGGTTATAGCTCCTAGATTAGGGTATACCTTTTGATCTCCCGGGATGTGCTGTGGAATATTTACAGAAAAATGCCACAGTATGGATAGAAGCATATTCTTCTCTTATATAGAACATAAGGTTATACCTTTCTTCATTGGTCAATTAGTTCTTTGAAGGAAGGGGTCACTGAATGTCAGATCTATTCCCTTTAAATCCCTTCCCACTCTTGCCCCCAGCCCCTTTTAGCATGACATACCAGATGATTGTGATGATGATGATGACAAAGATAGTGATGGTTGCACATGCTGAACTTTTATCTGCTTTGGAAATGTGGATGAAACCAGGGGAAAATCAAATTTAAAAGGTCTAATTTTAAGATGTAAAGCAAGAGGTCTGATAGATTTTGTAGAAATAATAAGCAAATAATGATACTGTCTGGATTTTTAAAATTAAGAATCCAGAACACAGAAGGTTTATATGGCATGATCTGGTATTTCTACAGAATTTCTAGGTTCTATATTGATACTTTTTATCAGACATCTTAGTAAGTTCTGAAACATGTACCTTTCCAGTAAATTCCTAAAACACAACTGAATTCCATCATACTCTGACTCAGTCTTATATGGATGTCAGTGAGCATGCCTCCCAAAACATGGTTTTTGGGAAGAAGTCTTACATGTCATAGTCCAACACTCTGAGGAGCTCTCACTACATTTAGGGTGGTTATTAGGGTGATCACAGCCCTTCTATTCCTTAGTATATAACTATCCAGTGTTACTGTGGCGGAAAACCCATCCTTTTGTGGTCAACTGGGTGGTAAACCTCTTTAGTACTGGTGAAGGTGGCCTTTAGACACCCAACTTGCCATCTCTCAGTAGACCCAGAGTCAAGCTTGGTAACCTTCCAGCCACTTCAGGCATAGCCTTCAAGAGCCACTCACTTCTAGACAACAATGAGGCAAGAGAATAGGATGTCAGTAGAAACTTGTACACATTATTGGTCTGCTTTTCCAAAACATCTCTTGCTTTCTGACTTATAACAAAGATCCAGATGGTATATATGGCTTGCCAATGATTCTCGGATCTATCTATCCCCTTCTCTGGTGACTTCCAGTCTCACATCTCCAAGTGCCTCTTAGACATCTTGAAATGGTTGTCCCGTAGGCATCTTAAGCTCAAACAAAGCTAAATTCAGCCTGTTTTCCCCCAAACAATCTCCCCTTTCAAATTTTCCTATTACTGTCAAAGGAACCACCATCTGCCGAGTCACCCAGGCTTGTAAGCTGAGGATCATTCTTTATTCCTCAGTGTCTCTTACCCTGCATATCTAATCTATTACTAAGGCCGGTTGATTTTTACCTTCATGACATTTCTTATCAATGCCCCCTTATCTCCTCTGCCACTGCCACCACCCTGGTTCAGGCCCTCATCACCTCATGCCTAGAATCCTGCAGTAGCCTGATGGTTGGTCTCCTTGTCTCAAATCTCTTACCTCTCTAGTCTCTCCCTTTACTCAGATGTCAAGGTGATCTTTCTAAGGCACAATCTGACCTTGTCACACCTTACTCACTAAACTCCAGTGGCTCCCTATCACCCCCAAGATAAAATTTTAAATCCTGTATTTGATGTTCAAAGCAATTCATAACCTGGCCACTGCCCTTCCCACCTCTTCAGTCTTCTTATATCCTATACCATTCTCATTCCCCTTTCCCTTACACGCCCCTTCAGTCTTTGATCCAGCAACACAGGCCTCCTCTTAGTTCCTGGAACAAAACGCACTATCTCTAAACTCGAGGCATTTTCTCTGATGTCCTCATGCCTGGAATGCTCTCCCTCTTCATTTCCACCTCCTGGTTTCCCTGGCTTCTGTCAAGTCCCAGCTAAAATTCCATCTTCTACAAGAAGCATTTCCCAATCCCTCTTAATTCTAGTACCTTCGTTCTGTTGATTATTTCCAATTTATCATGTCCATATGATATACATGTAGACTATATACGTTTGTATAGACATACAAATATATATATACAAACATGTATATGTCTATATATGTACGCACACACAAACATGTATATATGTATGTGTTGTTTGTACATAGTTGTTTGCATGTTGTCTTTTCTACTAGAACGCAAGCTCACTGAGAGCAAGGACTGTCTTTTACCTTTCTTTGTATCCCAAGTGCTTAGCACCATGCCTGGCACACAGTAAACACTTAATGATTGTATGGTGTTTATGAGCAATAATGATGCCCTGAATGCATACCAGTGAAAGAATAGCAAAAAAAGAGTGACAAAAAGTGATGAAAACAAAGAAATTAGAATTAATAAGAATTAATGGAATATCTTTATTCAAGTGGAAAGAAATGGTTAAAAAGTTTTTACACTAGATATTTTAAACATGGTAATTTTATAAAAGGTAGCTAGGTGGTGCACTGGATAGAGCAGTAGAGGCTTGGAATCAGGAAGCTCTGACTTCAAATGTGGCCACAGATATCAGCTGTGTGACCCTGGGCAAGTCACTTAACCTTTGTTTAGCTCAGTTTCCTCATCTGTAAAATGGAGATAATAATAGCACCTACCTCCCAAGGTTGTTGTGGAGAGAATAATTACAAAGTACTTAGCATAATAACTGGTACAGAGTAAGTACTATATTTTTTAATTATTATTATTACATAATTACTTCTCAGCATGGCAGCTAGGTGGCACAGCGAATAGAGCACCTGGCCTGGAGTCAGAAAGACTCATCTTCATGAGTTCAAATCAAGTCACTTACTAGCTGTGTGACCCTGAGCAAGTCACTTAACACTGTTTGCCTCAGTTTCCTCATCTGTAAAATGAGCTATGAAAGGAAATGGCAAACCCCTCCAGTACCTTTGCCAAGAAAACCCCAAATGGGGTCATAAAGAGTCAGACATGACTGAAACAAATCAACAGCAAAAATTATTTTTCAAGCATATGCAACCTACTGCAACGGTAAGAGTACTGAATTTGGAGTCAGAAGATTTGGATTTAAATCCCTTCACCACTTTTTACTTGTGTAACCTATGGCCAAATCCCTCAGTCTTTTTGAGCCTCAGTTTCTGTCACATGTAAAATGAGAGGGTTGGACTAGATAGCACCTAATATCCCTTTCAACTTTAAATGTATGAAACTATGCATATATATGTTCCCATATATTTTATTTTAAAAATGATCTCATTTTAGACATGTGATACATTTGGAGGCAGCCTCTATTTAGCCAATTTAGTAACATAGTTAGCTAAAAACGTTAGCATCAGCCCAGTCCTGAGAAAACAGCATAACAGAGGGGATTTACTTGATGGCATTAAAAAGAATTTCATCCATGCAGTTTGGGATAGGGCGTATATTGTTTTGAAATGGTTTTGAAGCATCTTGGACCATTTTTCTCAAATTGTTTTACTTGGGAAAAATGAATCCCCACTTCCCAAAGGTCTGAATTCTTTTCAAAATATATAATCCTCCAACCTAAAGAGATTCAAAACTCAGGATAAATGACCTTCTCTTCCTGCTGTTTACTACAATGTATGGGCAGCTGGGTTCTCAGAACTGGGCAGGGACTATACTCTCAAATGCCATCCTTTACCTAGCCTATGTAAGCCTCAGTTTGAGGCCCCCTTAATGTTCACAATGGTTATCAGTGCGTGTCAACCAAGGCATGGAGCCCCAAAGTAGGGACCTTAAGATACATGACTGTGTCAAAGACTAGTTTGTTCATCAACATAAGAGAGACGGACCCTTAACCACAATGGATACTGTTCAAAGAAGGAATGTGTCTGGAGTTCTGAATTCCCACAGAGAAACACAGGGGAAATCCCTGGGGAGAAATTCTTGGTTAACATTTTTCTTGCACTTAATGTGGCCTAACACCATTGAACTCAGCCAGCTTGTGCCCAATTTAGTTATTTTACAAATCCCGCTGTCCTTTCTCCTCCCCCCAATGCTCCTGTTTTCTGAAACAAGGCATGTTATCGTGAAGGAATGAAGGGCAGTGTTACAGAAACATAGAAGTTCACTGGGACTTGGGGTAAGGAGACATGCTTCTATCATAGCCCTGCTCCAGTCTGTTTTGCTCATTAATATAGACTTTTAATTCTTCATGAAGAAAGAGACCAGTTTCCAAGGTCCTTGGTGTCCTAGGCATCCAACAGATTCAGAAAGAGGCAGATAATTGGGTTGGGGAGGACTGTTGTGTTGAATTTAAAGATGGAGATTGTCCTGTATACTCTTGGGACCCTCTGTTGGCCAGATGCCTTGTGTAATCATGAAAATAGATCCAGAGAGATGAAATGACCTTTATTTTTAAGTAGTAAAAAGTACAAGCCTAGAATTGCCTACTCCAGAGGAAAATTAGGCATTTGCCTTGTTACCTATGGAGGGTCTCTTATAGTCTATTTCTAAAAAAAGATGTGTGTAGCTTGTTACTGGAATCTTTGCCTCCTGAGCTGGCTTTGTGGAAGTATGTACCTGCTTGGGAAGGGCTGCTCAGTTCTATTCATACGCAGGTCTTAAGCTGCCATGACTAGCCACTATAAGTTTTCCCCATGGCATATCTGCCATGAACAACACTGTGACACCTCTCATGTCATGACTGCCATTCTCCTTCTCTGGGTTGGCTCACTCAACACCCATATGTCATGACACTGATAGGTTTAGGTTCCCATAAAAAAGACTACCACCACACAGCTACATTTCAAACTCTCCTAGGATCCTGGGGGATAATCCTGATGTGTGTGACAGGAAGAAAAGGAAAGGCTTCACTTTTCCTCTGTAGCTCCTGAGCCCCCACTGATATGATTCCCATCTATATAGAAAAGTCAGTCACAAATGCTGACACTATTAGCTCTTTAACATAAAACTTAATGATATAGCAAAAACAATAATAATCATCACAGTTACTCATAAAGCAAATATAGCAGCGGTTCTCAACCTGTGGATTATGTTCAGTTTGTAGCAATGAAAATACATCCTGTATATCAGATAGATTCATAACAGTAGCAAAATTACAGTTATGAAGTAGCAACGAAAATAATTTTATGGTTGGGGGTCACCACAACATGAGGAACTGTATTAAAGGGTCACGGCATTAGGAAGGTTGAGAACCCCTGAAATATAGGAATAGACAGCAATATCATAGTCCACACAAAAACCCGAGTCATACTCTTCAACTAATGTATGCAAATGTGAAAGAGAATGGTACAAAGTTATGAAAACCTGGCAGAGAGATTCATGAGTGATGACAACCCATGTGTTTCGGGCAGCTCACAACTCTAGACCATGAGACTTGATGGTCTTACTCCTTTCATGAATAACCTGTATCACCTGATTCTTCACTAATTGCTCCCCTTTTGGTCCTTGCCATTCTCCTGATGGACATATTTGCTTCTTTTATGATCTTGATCTAATTAACACAGTGACAGATTTTAAAAACTCATATCCCACCACTTTCAAAAGGGGAATAAGGAAGTGTTGCCCTATTATAGTGATAAACAGTTTTCTTTTAAGAAACTACAGAATTCCTTAGGTTGACTCTCTGGGCAATACAGACAAGTCCAGTCAGCTCCTCATTCAACAGGATACTGGATTGCTCGATCAAATTCAAGTTTTTTAAAGCTACTGCAAAGCCTGTCTTTCTCCAATCTCCCAACCCAATACTCTCAAACAGGGGCAAGGAAGGAGCAGACAGCAGAGAATAGCCTTCTCTCTTACTGTTTATGGTGCTAATGGGCAGTAACTGAACTTAGTTCTCTTCCAATGAGCTTCAGCCTTTCACCAGCCAATCAGCAACACTCAACACAGTAGCTGAAGCTGACACTCCTTCCCCCTATTATTAAGTTAATCTTTTTATTATTAAGTCTTCTGTTTTCTCAACTCTGCTCTCTCCAGATGGTTTTTCTACTTTTCCTCTTCTTATTTCTTCAACACACACACAATGACTCAAATCAGAGGTTTCTGTTGCTCAGTGATTCATCTTTCCCTTATAATGTAAAACTCAAGAAATTCGCCTTTCTATTAGATGTAAAACTAATAGTCCTTATTTAATTATCCTATTTTATTTACGATTTTATGAGTCTTCACCTCTTAAATTCTAAAAACAACAACATGCAAATTAACAAGGTCCACAATTAACCTCAGTCATTTCTTTGTCCAAGTTCCAAGTTCTTTATTTGGCATTTATAAAAATCTGTCTTCAAATTTCATCTGAAAAGCTTCTTTTTAAAATGAAAATTAAAATTTTTTTTTAAATAAAAGTTTTCTTTCCCTTTTTGCAACTAAACTGTTTCTATGTAAAGGAGACAATAGCTTACATCTTTCACAAGTTGAATTACTTCTTTTTTCTTTATGCTAAAATTCATTTTCTGATTGGATTGGTTCATTTTCTTCCCCTTTCAACAACCAGTTGCTCATATAGGAAAGAGGCAGGACCTTATGTGTATTATATGCATTTTTATACCAAGAAGTTTACCCGGTAATTGTTTTTCAGCCAAACACTTTTTATCAGTTTTCAGGGAAGCAATGGATAGAAGTTGCAGGAAGCAACTTGCAGGGAGTTGTGAATAACAATTATCAAGGTTAAAGGGCAAGATAGATAACCATTGGAATGGATAATCCCTAAGGTCCAGACCAATTCTAATATTTTCATGAGAGGTACTGTGATATATAGAAAAATGGAGCTGAATTTGAAAAGACCTGAGTTCAAATGCTGCCTTTGCTCTTTACTACCTGGGTGACCTTGGACAAGTCATTTAACATCACTGAGCCTCAGTTTCCTCATCTGTTAAATGGGGTTGAGTAGACGGTTTCTAGCACGACTTCTAGTTCCCCATCTGTGATTCAGTGTGCAGAATCATAACTCTTGTCTATGGCACCACAAAGAAGGCAATATGCTAGTGTGTGTATGTGTGCATGTGATCTTCACATTGACTGGAAGAAGTAGAGGGAATGAATATCCCCACTCTCAGCATTTAGAATTCCAGAATTTAACTTTACAGTTAAATAAGACAGAACAGATGAAGAAGACAAAAAAAAAGTCAGAGAAAGTAAAATAAACATTTCCAAGCCTCTTGAAGCTTTTGTGTTTGGCTCAGATTTTGAAAACTGATTGGAGGGAATAATTTTTCAATTAGCTCCAAATTTAGGGAAATTGTAAGTTACTTAGGTCAGCCCCTGGCATGCATTTTTCTATTGGACCAGCAGCCTTGGAAGTAACCTCCCACAACATGATTGAGATGTGGTCTCTAACTCCAGCTGAGTTACTAACTTCCTGGCCGCCTTTCATTGGAATCATTCTCCTGCCTGTACTTTGCAGAGCAGAGCAGTAGTGTCCACCCCCCCCCATCTAGGACAGGAGGTATCTACAAAGGAAGAGGCAATAAAGAAAGGTCCCAGTTGGGCACAGAGGTTTCTGGAAGCTTCTTTTCCAAACCCTTCTCTGCTTCTTTTGGAGAGGAGAGCAGGATCATCGGAGGGGAAGGCTGTCAGTGTCTCTGGCTCACACATCCCACTCCTACTTTATGGTCTGTTTTCTTTGGTGCCGCTTTTAGGCCTGTTTACTGTCTATTTCCTACCTTCCAGACGATTGCCACACAAACAAACCTGGGTTGTTGTGCTTTGCCTTTTGTTATATTCCATACACATAGATTGCACAGCTCCAGAGACTGAGGTATTGGGTTCAGGAGGCTTTCTGATTATGCAAACGCATCTTTGCTCTTCCCTTACAAAATCATTTTTTAAATTTCTCCTGAATGTGACAGTTTGGTGTGGGAGCAATACCCAGCCTTCTGAAAAGAAAACAAAATGAACTGTGGTTTGCCCTAAAGAAAAGCATACCCTAGTCTCCTGTCCATCTGTCATAGGTTCATCAGCAGACACCTTGTTAACAAATGAGCTGATGCTGTCAGGACGGCTGCAGGCAATTTTAAAGGGGAGGGGAATTTGTCTTAATATTGCTTTAGTTGGCTTCAGTTCAACAGACCCTTCTGAAGCACCTACCATATTCTCAGCCCTGGGGATAGAAAGATGAAAAATGACACACTAAACCCAGAGGCAATGTGGTAGAGTACAAAGTGTACTGAATTTGTAGTCAGAGGACCTTGTCTGCTACTGACTACCTATTGGACCTTGGGAAAATCACTCCTGTTCTCTGGGTCTCAGTTTCTCATCTGGAGAATGAGGAGGCTGGAATTAGATGCCTTCTGAACTGTACAGCTATTATCCTAGGACCTAGATTCAAATTTCAACTGTGTTACTCATTAGCTGTATGACCCTGGGTGAGTCACTTTACCCTATTTGCCTCAATTTCCTCATCTATAAAATGAGCTGGAGAAGGAAATGGCAAACCATTCCAGCATCTCTGCCAAGAAAACTCCAAATGGGGTCACAAAGAGTCAGGCAGGATGAAACAAGAGTCAGACAGGACTGAAATGATTGAACAAAAAATACCTGTGTGACCTTGGACTAGTCTCTTCCTGCCTAAGATACATCAGTAAAACGAGGCAACAGTAAAATTGATCTATGACCCCATATTCTCTGTCCTGAACAAGCAATCATTCTGATGGGGGAAGGAAGGGCAGACAGAAGATACGTACACAAATATAGTACAAGAAAGATAAAGAAGCAAAGACAAAACACTGGAGGAGGGAGAAATAGAATTCAGTCAGGGGAAGCGGGTGAGGGTCTGTCTGTCCAAGGCTTCAACGCACTTGAGCTGAGCCTTGAAGGATGAGAAAGTTTGTAGCAGGCATGGGGAGGAAGGAGCAGATTCCAGGCATGGTGGACAGCTGGGATGAAGGCAGTGAGGCAGGAGAGAACCAGATGCAATCGGGACAAATACCTTATCTCGGTAGAAGCCACAGGAACCACTGGGAGGAAACCAGGGGAGTGACACCGTCAGCTCTGCTCTTCAAGTCAAGGCCTTGAGTCAGTGAATCCATGTTGAATTTCCTCAAAAGGAATACCTATTCCTTTCAACATTAATCTAACCCCAAATGATTGTTTCTAGGATGAATAAAGCTTGATGAATAAAGTACGCTCTTTGCTCTGGTGGTTAGACAAACAGGAACCTTAGCTCGGTTGATTCCCAGGATAATCTCCCTGGGCCCCAGCCTCCCTCACAGAGAGGCCCGGGACCTGAAAGGGTTAGAGATTACTATCTACTTCATCCTTAAGCCTTTAGAGGGCAGACGAGCCCTTAGCCTAGAGCTGTGCAAAGACAGGTGCTTAATACAGGCCTTTTGATGAGGAGGGTAAAGGGAATTCAAAGGAGATGTCTTATAAATCTGTTTGCAGGCTAGAATGATAATGGTTTTTCAATGGAGCAAATTGCTTTCTAAGCTGGAATGAAATTCTTGTCTAAGAACCAGGCCTCTGGGCCTTTAGAGAGAAGGTATGGCAGAAAGAGAAAAGTCAAAAGGCTTGGGTTCAAATCCCACTTTTGACATTAAATAGCTCAAGGCCCTAGCCTTAGTTTATTTTTCTATATAATAACATTATAAGGAGACTTGTCTTACATGGTTGTTGAGAAGTGCAGATGAGATAGCTTGTGCAAAGTGTTTTACAGACTTTAAGACGCTATGGAAATGTCAGTCATTATCCTCACCCTGGTTCTTCTACTCCCTAACCAGGCAGCTAGGTAGCACAGTGGAGAGTGCTGGGCCTGGAGTCAGAAAGACCCGAGTTTAAGGCTTACCTTGGAGATTTACTCGCCATGTGACTCTAGGAAAGGACATAACCTCTGTTTGTCTCTTTTCCCCATCTATAAAATGGGTATAATAATAGCACCTACCTCCCAGGGTTGTTGTAAGGATCAGAAAAGATCATTGTAAAGCACTTTGCCTAGTACATAGTAAATACTCTATAATGTTAGTTATGATTATTATGAAGGTGTTGATCTATATAATGTCAAAGTTTCTTTTTTTTTGGTTTGTCTTTTGGAGGGGGGAAGGTAGGGCAGTTGGGGTTAAGTGACTTGCCCGAGGTCACACAGCTAGTTTTGTGTTAAGTGTCTGAGGGTGGATTTGAACTCAGGTCCTCCTGACTCCAAGGCTGGTGCTCTATTCACTGTGCCACCTAGCTGCCCTGAAAGGTTCCTTTTCACCGAAATAATGTTGGGTATGGTGAGTGGGAAGTAGAAAAGGGAGCCAAGAGAAGTTACTGTTCAGTCCTGGCTCTGCCTCTAAATAGCTGTCGTCTTGGACAAGTCATCTCACCCACCAGGTCCTCCTTTTATCATTCTATGAAGTGTCAAGCAATTTTGTTGTTGTTGCTTAGTGGTGTCTGTGACCTCCATTTGGGGTTTTCTTGGCAAAGATACTAGAAGGGCTGACCATTTCCTTCTCTGGCTTATTTTCCAGATGAGGAAACTGAGGCAAACAGGGTTAAGTGACTTGTGCAGGATCACACAGCCAGGAAGTCTTTGAGGCCACACTTGAACTCAGGAAGATGAGTCTTCCTGACTCTAGACCATCTAGTAGTCAGGAAAATAGTGGCTCTCAAATACAACTAGGAGACTTCTCCCTATTAAAGTCAGACACAGCTCTCCTCTACTGTCACCTCTCCCTCCCCGCACATACACAATTAAACACACTTTGTGTCCTTTAGCTGTTGGCTGCCTAGCCTGTCCAGAACTATTGGAACTGTCTTTGCCTCATTTTAAAGGATTATTGCCAATGAATAGAATGGGCTGAGAGCTCATAGGATCATAAGCTGGGAGTTGAAAAGTACCTCAGAGGCCATTAAATCCACCTTCCTCCCCCGTTTTACAGATGAAGAAACTAAGACCTAGGGAGATGAAATAATTTGTTCAAGGTCACACAGCTAGGAAGTAGCAAAGGGATTGTCAGAATAATTTGTTTAAGGGGGAAAGTGATTTGCCCAAGTCCACATTAAACGCAAGATCTGAATCCTGGAGAACCAGTACTCCACCTGGTGTACCACACTGCCTCTGAGGAAGCACAGTATAGGGGTAAAGGGATTGGCTTTTGCAGTAGCCTGAGGTATGTCTACCTGCCTCGAGTCTCTCCCCGCTCCAATCTACCCTCCATTCAGCTGTCACAGTGATCTTCCTAACTATGTCCCCCCTACCCCACTCATTAAACTCCAGTGGCTCCTTATCACCACTAGGGTCAAATATAGAATTCTCTGGTGTCTAAACCCTTCATAACATTCCCCCCAACCCCAAACCACAACAAAAACTCTTCCATTCTTCCACCTTACTCTAACCCCCTCCACTGCCCCACCAAGTTGTCATCGATCTAGGGACATTGGCCTCCATGTTGTTCCTTGAACAAGAACCTTCATTTCCCAGCCCTGGACATTTTCACTGGTTGTCCCCCAAGCCTTGAATGCTCTGCCTCCCGGTCTCTGCCTCCCAGCTTCCCTGGCTTCCCACAAGTCCTGGCTGAAGTCCCATCTTCTACAAGAAGTCTTTCCAGTCCTCCTTCATTCTAGTGTCTTCTCTTTGTTGACTGTCTAATGTATCCTCAGTATGGCTTGTCTGTACGTAGTTATTTGCACGTCTGCCCCATTAGACTCATTGAGGGCAGGGACTGTTTTTTGCCTTTCTAGGTATTCTCACCTCTTATAACATTGCCAGGCAGATGCAAAGTACTTTATAAATTGACTGATTGACTTAAGAAATATTCGGTTGGTTGACTGGCTCTAGTGTCATGGCACCTAGATTTAAATCCTGACTCTTGCTCCTAATATTATGGAAGTACCTTGTATGTGAGGAAGTCACTTAACATTCCTGGACTTGAGTTTCCTCATCTGTGCAATGAATGCATTGGTCTAGAATCTAGTGCGGCCCTTTGATTGAATTCAAACTTCACAGAACAAATCCTCTTAGTAAAAACATTTGTTCTGTGAAACCTGGACTTGGTCAAAAGGCTATACCCAAGGACCTAGAAGGCCTCGAGGCCGCAGGCTCCCCACCCCTGGTCTAGATGGCCTCTGAAGTTTCTTCCAGCTCCAGGACCCTCTAAGTCTAATACGATGACAATTTGAGAGGGGGCTGTGTGGAAAAGATTTCTTAAAGAAAAGGTCACTTTGCTGGGTCTTAGGTGGGATGTCAGGTGCTAAAAGATCACAGGACAGCAGACCAGGAACAGTGTATCCCACCTAATAGCCAATGTGGCAACAATGATAACAGTAACAATAAAGAATACGTCTGTAGAGTGACTGCGCATGCTGCTGCCACCTGGTGGCCAAATAAGGAAGGCTCTGAGCAAAAATAAATAAATAAATAATTGTGCCTATCTCCAGGCAGATCTGTGTTTATTCACAGCCTGGCTCTGGGGTGGCCTGAGCTCCACTCAGAATAAATTCCCTCATTTTTCTTGCCTTTTCCTTCTGTGCTGTTACTGTCATGTGTGTGAGAAACACGACACACACCTACACTTGGTGTGCAGAGGGACCGAGCATCTCTTTTGCAAGCAGGGCTTAGACGGATGAAGAGCTTGGTTCTAGTCCCGCTTTCCAGACATCAGTTTCTTCATTTTTAAAATGGGGATGATAATAAAAAAAACGTAAATCCCTCCTAATGGTGAGAGAGACTCACAGCATCCTTAGAATTGAAAGAAATCTTAAAGGAATTTAGTTCAGTGAGGAAACAGAAGCATAGAGAGGTTAAAGGGCTCCTTCTGGGTCACACAGGGCACATATGGCAGAGCACAGTCGGTTCCAAAGCCAAGACTCAGCTGATATATACATATATATATATATGTATACACACACATATGATAATGCCATATGTTATCTATATTAAATATATTATACCTATAATATATAATATTTTGCAAACTTAAAAATGACAATTGTTATTATACTCTCCTATACCTTTATAGTGCTATGCAAATCTATTTCATAGCTATTAACATATATGGGTTTCTATAATTTAAATGATCTTCCCAATATTGCTTGGTGTGATAGAAGGGTGGCAGTGCGATGGGAGTGGGAGTTGGTTTGGGGGGATTATAGACAGCTAACATTAGAGCCAGGGACACCTGGGTTCAAGGTCTACCTCTGATACATACTGGTGGTGTGACTCTGGGAAAGTCACTAGACCCCTTTAGACTTTAGACATCTTTCTGAGTTTCACATAAGGTGCTCACCTGCGTTGGTGTACCACAGTGCCATGGTGCCTGACATATAGACTATTAATAAATATAAATTAGTAATTTATTAATAACTGGCTAGGTGGCACAATGGATAAAGAGCTATACCTGGAGTAAGGAAGGCCTAAGTTCAAATCTGCCCTCAGATACTTACTTAGCTGTGTGACTCTGGGAAAGTTGCCTAACCCAGTTTGCCTCAGTTTCCTCATCTGTAAAATGAACTGAGAAGGAAATGGCAAACCGCTCCAGTATCTCTGCCAACAAAACCCCCAAATGGGGTCACAAAGAGTTGTCTACAACTGTAAAGTAACTGAACAGCAAAAACTGTGTGACCCTGTGTAACTTCTGTTGGCCTCAGTTTCCTTAAATGAAGAAATGAAATTTCCATCAAATGAAGAAAATAGTAGCATTTCCCCTATGGGGTGATTGTGAGGATTAATTGAAATAACATCTCTAAAATGCTTTGCAAACCCTAAAGTGCTGGCTATTGTTATTGATCCATCCATGGAGCTGGCTTTGTCTCTATGACCACTCTGATAATGCATTTGTCTCTTTGCATTGGAGAAGTGAAGGGTGATGGTTGTTGTGGAATGCTGCATATGTTGTCAGTCGCTATAGCCATGCCAATTAGTTTTACTTAACTGTTTTCCTTTGTTAGAGGCCAAGAGGGCGGGAGGGAAAAGAACATGCACATAGAGGGAAGTAACTGAGGGTGACAACAAAAGGAATCAATAAAACTTTAAAAAGGGACCACAGCAGGAGGTCAGAGCCACTGGGCCTACATCCTCTATCTCACTGATCAAAATCTTGATGTGACATTGCAGGAAAATGAGGAGCTTGGAAGGCTGACCTTTCTGGGAGATCAGTTGGGGTGAAGACAAACCACAGATCTTTCTCTCCCTTTCTCTCTCCTTCTCTCTCTCCTCTCTGTCTCTCTGTCTCTTTTTTCTCCTCTCTCTCTCTCTCTCTTTCTCTCCTCTTTCTTTCTTCTCTCTCTCTCTCTCTCTCTCTGTCTCTTCTTTCTCCTCTCTGTCTCTCTCTTTCTGTCTCTGTCTCTGTCTCTCTCCTCTTTCTTTCTCCTCTCTCTCTGTCCTCTCTGTCTCTCTCTGTCTCTCTCTGTCTCTCCCTCCCTCCCTTTCTCTCTCTCCCTCTCTTTCTTTGTCCCTCTGTCTCTCCTTCTCTCTCTCCCTTCTGTCTCTCTGTCTCTTTCTCAGCATGTTTGACTGCCTTTTACAGCTCTTGTACACTTCCAAGGCATCCTTTCTAAGAAACTGGTAATTTTCTAATCACTTAAAATATTAGGTTCCCTGTGTCACATGACAATCTAATCCAAGGATTAGATATAATCAAGATGAGTTCTGGTTTTTGTTTTCTCCCATGCAGGATGTGTGTGTGTGTGTGTGTGTGTGTGTGTGTGTGTGTGTGCATGTGTGTTAAAGATAACAGGGTTTTCTGAAAACGCAATAAAAACAATTTCCTTTTATAACTAGAGTTTCTCTTTCTTATACAAAGAATTTTGCTCTGAAATTAATCACAAAATGAACATTTTAATCATGTTATTTTTTGTGATTCATTTTATATTTCTTATCTTTTCTAATCTTCATAGGAACTGGGAAAAGTTGGTGTCACAGATATTCTTATCCCCGTTTTACTTACGGGAAAAATGAAGTTAGAGGCTGAGGACCTTGCTCCAGGTTGTCTGACTCATTGATTGGAAGCAGGACTGAAACCCAGATCCCTTCTGATACCATTATGGCAGACTGCTTCTCACAATCTGTTCCCACAGCTCCATACAAAGTGATGCCAGCCTGAAACCCAGAGAGATATTGCTGGTGTCTCCTCTGGCCCCTAACCTTCTACTCTGTACTTACTGCAGGGCAGCCTTTAAGTGAACTTGTCTTTTTCAATGTCAACAAACACCTTTGAAGTGTCTGTTGTGAGTAAAGCATTATATTAAGCCACTGGGAGATGTGTCAACATCAGATGGGACAAGGGTTTTTCTCACATTAAGTAGAGGGAGCCAAGATACAGATCCCAAATGACTACAGGGGATGTTAACTGTATGGGAGAGGCAAAAATTCACTTCACCCCCAGGCCCAAGAGTAAGGATGGAGGGACACGTACAGGGAGAAGCAGAAAGGGATTATTGAAAGAGATAAAGGTGACATTTGAGCCAAACCTTAAAGGCGGGTAACCTTTTAGTCGGGGCAGCTAGGCGGCGCAGTGGATAGTGAGCAGGAGTTCAAATTTGGTCTCAGACACTTACTAATTGTGTGACCCTGGGCAAGCCACCTAACTTCTGTCTGCCTCAGTTTCCTCACTTGTAAAATGAAGATAATAACAGCACTTATCTCCCAGGTCTGTTGTGAGGATCTAATGAGATAACACTTACAAAGGGCTTAGCACAGTGACTGGTGGGTGAACCATGCCTGTTTATTCCCTCCCTGCCTTTCCTTCTCCTTCCTGTGAAGCTGAACTCCTTCGAGTGGTTGTGAATCCCTCTAAGGAAGCTCAGTCAACTTGCAAGGCTAGATGCCACAGCCCGTTGTCAACTGCAGATTCAAAAATCTGGAGGATCTGCCTATCCAGGGACACTCTTTCCTATATTTGAACTCTGTACTGGGGAGCCTACATGACAATACTCTTATGATTATCATCAAGAACATTTATTTAGTACTTTAAACTTTGCCAGACACTTTAGACATATCATCTCATTTGAGCTTTGCAACAACCCTGTAATTGGGGCTATAAATATCACCCCCATTTTTACAGATGAGCAAAATGACGCTAAGAAAGGTTGAGTGATTTGCACATAGTCACACAACTAGCAAATATCTGAGGTAGGACTGGAATTCATCTCCTTGGCCCCAAGTTCTGTATCCTATCCACCATGCCATTATTATTATGTAGTCAAAAGTATCCACTCAGCAGCTCTGCTCATCTCCTAATTTGTAGTGAAATGGCTTGATGTCTCTCCAAAAGGTACTTTTTTATGCTTCTTAAACGGGAGAGAAACTGCCTGGTGACCTGCTAGCACAGAGGCAGACACCAGGGTTCAAGGGTCAGTTTTAATTCCCCACATCTTCTGGTTGATTGAACAAGAACACTTCTGAAGACCCTGATTTCATCTTTGTCCCTGATTCTTTCTCTCATTAGTCTCTATTGCTGTCTTCTGCTCTGCTCTTGGGACTGATTATGCCATTTCCAGCTCTTGGTGTGCCTTTTGGGTTTGACAGTCTTCTGGCTCCAATGTCAGCAAGGTCTTTGGGTCTTGGGACTCTGGCCTTTTCTAGCTCCTGGCTCACTTGTCAACCACCAACTGTTAGTGGTCAGCTGCAGCAGCTGGTCACTCATTACTCATTGACCTCCCACAACCTACTGGGGAGGCATCACAAACAGATGTTGGACAAAGAGACAGGAAGGCTCTGTTAAAATCCCAACTTTCCTACTCACCACTACTTCTGTAACCTAAGATCAAAAGTTACAGAACAATTAATTATTGATCTGAATTGGTAGAGGGAGTTTTCTTTGCCAGAAGTTCCTGACACAAGTGAAATGATGAGTAAGGGCTACCACCCCTACCCCAACTCCAAAATTCCCCAGTCAGAAAATTGTTTCATTTCCTTGGAACCCAGTTTCTTCATCTGGAACTTGAGAGGGTTGGGCAGTCCCTTCCACCCCTAAATTTTATGAAAATCCTCCATGAAGATCCCATGATAAGACTGATCTCATCCATAAGATACCTGTAAGACGTTTGAAAGAGTCAACACCGCCACAAAGCAATAGTGGATAAACATTGACTGAGTACCTACTACATGCCAGGCACTGTGCTAAACAAGAGCAGGAGAAAAGGAGTTGAGCAGAAGCCTCAGGATTGCCGGGCCTCATCATCTCCACGCATTTATTCTATTTTATTCTAACATAGTGCTACGTATAGTACTTCATGAATGACTTTCTCCTTAATGGCTATCAAGACATCTACAGAACAGGAGGAAGACCTAGAGGCCATAGTATAGCAAGTGATGGGTGAGAATTCAGGAAAGCTTGGGTTCAAATCCTTGGCAAGTCACTTAACCGCTCTGCAACACAGCTACTTCATTTACAAAATGGCGGAAGTAATATGGCCTCCCCCACAGGGTTGTTCTGAGGATCAAATGGGAAAGCATGAAAAGTGCTTTACAAATCTTAAAGCGCTACATAAATTCTATCCTTGTTGTTGTTATTAGCAGTCACATCTTTATTTTTATCAACAGGCTGGCCAGCTGTCTACGATGAGGTAACTGGGTAGCACAGTGAACAGAGAATTGGGTCGGGAGTCAGGAAGGAGTGAGCTCAAATTCAACCTCAGTCTTTTACTAGTTGTATGACCCTGGGCAAGTCACATAACCTCTGTCTGCCTCAGTTTCCTCCACTCTTCAAAGGTGGTATTAATAGCACCTACCTCCCAGAGTTGTTGGGAGGATCAAATGAAGTAACACATATTATGGGCTTTGCAAACTTTAAAGTCTTCTATAAATGCAAGCTGTAATGCTGCTACCGCTGGCATCTTATTTGTCCTTCTTCTTTGCCCTCCCTGGCATACTGGGTTATAGACAGTCATCTTGACCTTTGTCTTGCTCCTGGACTTTGGTGACTCTGGAGGAGAGGGTATGGCTGTCCACTTTGTGCAGGTCTGGCCCACTGGTATCCAAGTTATACACAAGTCAAGACATTGCCCTCATGATATCCTGGGTCCTCTTTGAGAATGAAGGATGAACAATGAGCTGTCCCCCAGAGTGGAATGTGCTTTGTTCTCTTCACTTTCTGGCTTCCTTCAAGTGTCAGCTAAAATCCCACCTTCTGCAAGAGGCCTTTTCCAGTCTCCCTTAATGGAATGCCTTCCCTCCGAGATTGCTTCTCATGGGCCCTGTATCTCTTGTATGGACATAGTAATTTGCATGTTGTCATTCCCCCCCCCCCCCCATTAGAAGAATGTCAGCTCCTTGAGGAAGGGGACAGTTTTTTTCTTTCTCTGAATCTTAAGGGCTTAGCATAGTGCCTGGAGAGGAGTAAGGCCTTAAAGACTAATTGATTAACTGATACATGACAGTGCAAATGGACCATGAGTTTGACCCAAAATTAACAGGAGATGAATGGCAGGTGAGAAGTCCTTCAGGGAATCACAAAGCTCCTTAATGACCTCCAATTTTTTCCTACAAGTAAAGCCAATCTTTTAAAAACCAATATTCTACCAATGTTTTATGACTATAAGTAATGGAGTACAGTCTTTAAAGGAAGGAAAGTGAGCATCACACAGAGAGCAGTGGAAAGGCCCATGGCAGGTATGATCAGACTGAAACATATACCAAAGGAAGAGCTTCAAAGAAAAGGATTCAGGAATCATCAAGGAAATGGGTCATCCAAAGATCCAGAAGCACAAATATGTATGACACAGACACCCATATAAATGCATTTGTATGGGCACATAAGTATTTACATGTGGATAGGAATAGGGACTTGACTTTTGATTTAATTGGTGTAGGGAACTCACAGGTGAGAAAACTCACTAAGTTAATGCTGGTAGCCACCTTCATGCATCTTATAGTCCTAGAGACCTACCTGGAGGACCGGACAGGTTAGCAACTTATCTGGGGTCACAGAGGTAGTGTGTGTCAGAGGTGGGATTTGAACCTAGACCTTCCTAACTCCAAGCCTAGATGTCCCTCTGCAGCACCTCTACAATACTCTTACACACGCACACACACACACACACACACACACACACACACACACAGGGAGGATGAGAGGGGGAAAGGGGGAGAGGGGGAGAGAGAGAGAGAGAGAGAGAGAGAGAAAGAGAGAGAGAGAGATGTATAGGTATAATATATTGAACTGGAAAAGTAAGACATGCACATAAACAAATAATCATATAACACAATATTAATACTAAATAATAGAATTCTAGAATTGAAAAAGACCTCTGAAATATAGTTCAGTCTCTGCCTGAGGCACAAATCTCACAGAATATCAGAGTTGGGAGACGTTTGCACAAATATTGAGTGTTCTGTCTTAGTTCAGTCTCGAGCTTGGAACACTCTGGAATACCCTATCTCCTCAGACACCATCTAGTCCAACCTGTATTTTGACTGGCAGTCCCCTCAACAACATTCCTAACCAGTTGTCCTTTAGCCTTTGCTTGAAGACCTCAAGGGTAGAGGTGTCTTTTATCTCCTGACAAAGCTACTGGCAACAGAAACACCAAGGTATCCACAGCCCAACAGTAGAATTTGTCTAGCATCTTGCAATGGGTGATTTTTTTCCACTAGTTATCTGGGTAGTTAATCCCCTGCCTTGCTTTCCCTCTTCCCCAACTCCTCCACACACTTTTTTCATTTGCTGAAACACGGCTAAGATCAGTAATGAAAGAACCTCATCAATCTCTTTGTTCTGAGTTGGTGCCTTACACCAGTCTGCCATTGTGAGTCATCTTTTCCTATTTTGATTCCTGTCTGGTTATCCAATGATTTCAAGAATCTTCCCACCTCCATGTCCATACCCTTTATCTTCCTCATTGTCTCAGAGCAAGATTATATAACACAGCTAAGGAGCGCCATGTTTGTACAAACATGCCCCTGGGAACAGAAGGAAGAATCTAGAATTATTCTTTGCTCATAAATGGTTTTCACTAAGGGGATTGGACTGAAATGGAATGATGCCAGCGGACTATTTGGCCTTTGCCTGTAGTATAGGCTATATTTTTTGCACTTTCTTTTGTAGGAGAGAAAACATTATTGACTTACTGTCCCCATGAACTTAGCCTTATCATCTAACATTATGGGAAATTTCCCAGCATGCTTCTTGAGTTTCATAGTATTTTTAAATTTCACTGATTTCTATCTTTGCATAATTAGCACTAGTCTTCCCAGTGACTGAGAGGACCTCTGGATAAGTCCTGCCCTTCTCAGCTCAGCCACTTATTAGCTATGTGACCAGGGACCTCTCTCTTTGGGCTTCAGTTATCTCATATATAAAATTAGGGTAATAGAATAGATGATGTTTAAGATTCTTTTGAGCTTGGACATTCAATGACTCCACAATTCTGAATTTCCTAGGAAAGTTTTTCCTGTCACTTTTTTTCTTCCTTTTTTGTTCAATCATTTTTCAGACATGTCTAACTCTTCATGACCCCATTTGGGGTTTTCTTGGCAAAGATACTAAAGTGGTTTGCCATTTCTTTCTCCAGCTCATTTTACAGATGAGGAAACTGAGGTAAATTAAATGAGGATTAAATGACTTGCTCAGGGTCGCATAGCTAGTAAGAGTCTGAGGTCAGATTTGAGCTCATGCAGATGGGTCTTTCTGACTTCAGGCCAGGCACTCTATCCATTGTGGATACAGTGCTGCCCCTTCCTCTTCCTAGTGTCTCTTATTGTACATAAAAACAGTCAATAAATATTATTAAGTGCCTACTACACACCAGGCTCTGTGCTACATGCTAGGGCTACAAAGACGGGCAAAAGATAATCCCTGCCCTCAAGGAGTTTGAAGTCAAATGGGGATGACACCATGCAAACAGCTATGTACAAATAAGCTATGGATAATATAAGTTGGAAGTAATCATGAAAAATGACAAAATTAAATTGGTCTCTCTGTCACCTGTTCCACACTTGCTGTTCTTTTGAACTCTATCTCTCAAATTGAATCCCCAGATTTCATCACCAGACGCCTGGGCACCTGTCTGTGGGACTCTGCCCTGCTTCTGGAAAAGTAAAAAGAATCCATCCTTAGTTTACAGAAAGAAAGAGTGATGACTAAGAATGTCCTGCTCTCCCTAGTACTAAGAAAGCAAAGGAAACCAAGTGATTTGTGGCATCCTCTGTGGGGAGCTCAGCACCTTCTGGCTGACCTTCATTCTTAATTAGGAAGGAATAGAAAAATGACAGATAATAGAGGTTGACTTCTTGGATTCAAATGCCCTATAGTTTTTTCCTGGGAGAGTCCTTGCTGTACTCTAGTTTCTCCCTCAGGTCCACACCTGGCTGTGGTTAGCACCATGTCTCCATGACTACAGATGATTTCTCCAAGATTGGTTTAAGATTTCCAGTCCTCTTGGTGCCAATACAGAGAACCACGGAACTGATCTAGCTGATCCAACTTTAATGGCCACAAAATGCCAGAATGCCAGAGTTGGAAGGGATTTAGAAGTCGTTTAGTCTAATATTCTTATTTTTACAGATGAAGAAATTGGATCCCAGAGAGGAAGCCCAAAGAAATGAGTAGGAAATGGTGGCCCAATTGGGACCAGAAGTTCAAGGTTTGTTTTGTGTTCTCACTGTATCATGCTGCCCACTTTAGTTTACTATTCCCATTTCCTTTTCCCTCATTCTCTTTTGACTTTTGACCTCATTATTCAACTGATCCTACTCTCTCCAAAGTTACCAATGACCCTTTAATTGTCACATCTAGTGACCTTTTCTCAGTTCTCCTTCTTGACCTCTCTGCAGCTGTTGGTCACCCACTCCTGTTGATCTCCCTCTTCTCTCTCCCCACTGGGTTTTTATGGCACTGCTCCCTCCTGGTTCTCCTTCTACCCATCTAACTGCCAGACCAAACCAAAACCAAACAATTATCTCCAAAGTCATATCTCTATAACAATGGACAGCCTCCTATATATATATGAAATCTGGCAACTTTTGTTGTTCATCCTTTGTTTTCAAAGAGAACATGACATCACAAGGGTCACATCTTGACTTGCATGTAAATTGGATTTAAGTGAGGTAGAACTGCACCAAGTCATGAGCCTCAATCTCTCCTCCAGAGTCATTGGAGCCCAGTAGCAAGACAAAAGTCAAGAACTTAAAACTGGGATACTCCAGTGGGAGGCAAAAGACACTTTTGGTTCCAATACTGAGACGGTGCTCCAGTGTGAGACATGCCCTTCACTGGTTCTAACTTATTCACTATGTAGTGGCAACCACACTGGCATACCCAGGAGGGCTGCTAGCACAGATTCTTAGATCTGCTTTGCTAGGAAAGATAGCTGTTTAAGGGGTCAACAGTCTTTTTAAATTTCATTCACTAGTTCTGGGGAAAAGTCAGCACCCTGAACTTCAGGGAATATCCAAACAAATAAAATAGAGAAAATACAAGCAGAGAAGTAAAGACCAACAGACAGGGCTTCTAACTGTCTGAGAAATTAGCACAGATTAGCAGACAGATCCAACTGTCTCACCAAGGCAATACATACATAGTTACCTGAGAGAGAAGCACCAACATCAGGGTTTTTCAAAGCCAGGGGGCTCCTTAATGGCTACCCAAAGTCTCCTCTGGTCAAATAACAAGAACACTCTTCCAATGAGTGAGGCCCAAAGCAAAAGGCTCACTTCAGAGTATGTGTGTGTACATATATGTATATGTATGTATATGTATATATGTATATGTGTATGTGTGTGTATACACACACACACATACATACACATACACACACACACACACACCCTTTTTAGAGCTAGAGGGCATCATGTGACCCAGTGCCTAATTAGAAATTAGCAAAAAGTATAAAAGCCTTCCTACAAGCAAGCTTCCCTTAAGGGGCTCCAGGTGAGGCTTATTAATGGGTAGGGACAATCTTACATCCCATTAACATTACACACTAATAAATGAGAATAATAATAATGCATAACATACATATGCGTGTGTGTGTGTGTGTGTGTGTGTGTGTGTGTGTGTGGAGAGAGAGAGAGAGGGAGTGAGAGAGAGAGAGAGAGAGAGGGAGGGAAGGAGGGAGAGAGAAAGTGGGCAAAGAATTTTCTTCAACCCTGTGAGGTAGGTAGTAAAAGTATAATTATCATTTCATAAATGAGAAAATTGATGCTCAGAAAATTTAAGTGAAATGATCAAGGTCACATTTCTAGTGAATGTTTCAGGTCAGATTTGAACTCAGACCCCTCGGTTCTTTCTACTTCCTCATGTCCTTGATTGGCTATGGTCCTGTAAAGCAGAGCTATCAAACAATGTGACCTCCCACAACACCCCCGAGTGTGGTCTGAATGAGGTCAAAATGCAATTGGGAAATATTTAATATAAATAAAACTAGAATAAAACATAGTTAGCATTTAAGAAATAAGTCAATATGGAGTCAGCAAGAATCCTTATATAAAAATTAGTGACCCTGTTTCTATCTGAGTTTGACACCTGTGCTGTAAAGGACATATCAACCCACAAAAGTAAACTCCTTTGGGATATTTGTAATGAAGGAATGGTGCAAGATCCAGTTAATGGGCTTATTTCCATCTTCTCACATTGAGATGTGGACTGAACAAAGTTTTTCCTGGGTATAGATAGAAATTCACTCTCTTCATAGCAATTAAATATCATTTCCTTTCCCATGTCCTTTGCTGGACTTTAAGCTTTTCTAAGAATTTTATAATCCAACCTATCTAGAGAAACATAAATAGTGCCCTTTGATCATCAGGACCACAGAAGGAAAAGAAGAGAACTTTTGTTCCCAGACAAGAAGACAGGGATTCCCACCAATGTTGGGTCCTGGAGAAAGGGAAAAGTCATGCAACTTTTCTTAGGACTAAATCCCTGACTCTGCTATGCATTCTGGTCCTTTTAAAGTATATTGTAGAATAGTGATATTAGAACCGAAGTACCCTGGATATTTTCCAGTCCAATATCCCACATTTTATTGATGCCAAAGCTGAGGCCAGATTTGGTGAAGTGCTCACACTGGTGTTAAGCAACAGAACTGGGTTTTGAATCTGGTGGCTGACTCCAGATCTAACACTCAATCCACAGTATCATGCTTCCTCCTTCCCTTATTTACGCTCAGACACAGTTTTAGAGCCTTAATACCTAGACCCTACAAGTTGTTCAAAATACTTAAGTTAGGGGGTAGTGATCAATATGCCCCCAAAAGAGCAGCAATAAAATATTTCATTTTTTTAATGCACGAAAGAAAATGAAAAAGTACAGAAGACACAAATGCAGTTTTATTTCTCCATGGTTAAATTTTATGTAATGTACATTAAAAAAAAATTATGTGACTTCTTTTACAAACCTCTTTCTTGTTTGTATATTGAAATGTTTGTGTTTTTTGATGATTAAGTTCAAATTTACAAAAGAAAGAAGAGAATTTTTCATAGGTATGAATACTGGTTTTGAAGGGGAGAAAACACATTGGACAAAGAGTGAAGAGATTTGAGTCCTAGCCCTGGCTGTATCACTAACTCACTGTGTGACCCTAGACAAGTCACAGTCTCTCTGGACCTCCATTTCCTCATCTGTAACAGGAAGGAATGGGACAGCTAGGTGGTAGACCACTGGGCCTGGAGTCAGGAAAATCTGAGTTCAAATCTAGCCTCATACACTTTCTAGCTGTGTGACGCTAGAAAAGTCATTTAACCCTGTTTGCCTCAGTTTCCTCATCTGTAAAATGATCTGGAGAATGAAATAGCAAACCATTCCAGTATGTTTGTCCAAAAAAATCCTAAATGGGTTCATGAAGAGTTGGACATGACTGAACAATAACAACAAAGGGATACAGGTTCCTTTAGGGCAGCGGTTCTCAACCTGTGGGTTATGTTCAATTTGTAACAATGAAAATACATCCTGCATATCAGATGGATTCATAACAGTAGCAAAATTACAGTTATGAAGTAGCAACAAAAATAATTTTATGGTTGGGGGTCACCACAACATGAGGAACTGTATTAAAGCGTCGTGGCATTAGGAAGGTTGAGAACCACTGCTTTAGGGTATTAGAATTTTGTTTCCATGTGCACTTATCTATTCTTGGAATGGGGGGAGGCAGGAATTACAAAGGTCCTTAAGGAAACGTGGACTTGCGTGACTACGGGAAAGTAATTTCATTTCTCTGGGCCTTGGTTTTCACAACTATTAAATTAACAAGTTGGGTTAGGTCATTTCTAAAGTTCTTTCCAAATAAAAAAGTCGTTTCTGTTTTAAGACCAGGAAAAAAATAAGCTTCATGGAGGAGGCATAATTTGGTTGGCCCTCCTTGCTGGACAACATGGAGAGTTGCTCCCTGGGACTGGTTAGACTCTTGCCACTCTGGATGCCACCTCTGGGCATTGCTACAAAGGGCAGTGATGGTCCTGTCACTCCTTCGTGGGCTGACTCTCTAATGGCTACAAAGTTAAGTTCAAGCTTCTTTGGAATTCAGGGTTCTCTGTAATTGTCTGCTACCTAGTTTAAGTTTGGAGGTATCTGTCACTGGGAAATTGGCCACAGGAACTCAAAGAGAACATTTCCTAAAGTATTGAAAGCCATAATCTGCATCTGGGTCCATTGCAGAGGAAGGTACCAGTCCTAGGTATAGTAAGGTATTGATTGTGCAAAGCAAGGTGTTCCTGTGAGTTATTAAGTCCTAGTTCTGGTCTACATTGAGATAAGTATGGCTAAACAGGTAGGAAGTCTCATCACTGTATTAGAAGAGTTAAAAAAAGAGGCCTTTTTTCTTGGCTAAATTTCCCATTCTTCAGAATGAGAATTTTTTGTGAATCTTTCAAGTAATTTTCATTCCCCTTGGATACAGACCAGCTGGAATTCTGAAAGCAAGGCCAGTGAACAGTATAGCAAGTTCAAGGTGATATCCAGTATTCCCCGTTGGTACCAGGTGCAGAGATATCTAGACATCAACATTTCATTAAGAAGCTTTCTAATTAGATTGGCAAAGGGGTTTATGGATGTCAAAAACACTGTATAATTCTACATTTAAAAAATAATCTGTCTATATTGGCTAAGTTTCAAGGTCAAGCTTTGAAGAAGGCATGTAGCTTGCTTTCTGTCTGCCAAGAAACTGAAGACTGGATAAGGAAACTCCTAGATGGTAAATATTTGAGGATCCATTTAAAAAAATACAAGTTATAATAAATGACATCTGCATTTAATTTTCTCTGGGAAAGAAGCTGGAGAAGTAACAGTATCAATAGGTGCCCCAAGAAGTGAGGGCAGGGATGGAAATCTGACTGTATTAAATAAGTCAAATGAGCAGAATTTAATGAATTAATTGATGAAAGCACTCAGGACCACTCTGACTTCTCCGGGAATATTGTCCCAAGTTTTGGGAGATGAACAGAAACAATGAACTCTTGTTTAACCATTCTGTTTTCTGGGTTGTGTGCTGTGTTGCTTTGGACAAATGTGCAGCTTTTGCATTGCTCCAAGTATAAAATAAGGCCCACAACATTTACTGTGAACCTGTTTTATGGAGAGACTGGGTCCCGGAGAGTGAAATGATGATTGAGTCTTGAGTAATCTTTTGCTAATGTGGGTCTACATATATACATTTGGCTCTATTCTCTCCCTTTGGCCCAAGGCACAAAGGGTATTCAGGCAATCACACTGTCTCTTTGTGATGATACTGACCAATACGAAGTGTTCCAAAAGTCTTAGGGCAGTTTTAAGCTTTAATAGCTTAAAAAGAAACATAAAAAGAATTCACATTAATTAGGAGCTTTAATGGCTGTTAAATATAAATAACTTTAAGCTTGCATAGCTTAAAATTGTCCTACAACTATCAGGAAAACCTTTAGAGGGAAAACTAAGGATATTCCATCTGACTAATGATAGCTGTAACATCTGGATCAAACACATTGCTTTGGTTTAAACCTGCTGGGTTGGAGTAAGGAGCCAGTGTGAGGCAGCTAGAATAGGATCACAGGATTTAAACTTGGAAGAGGTGTTTGTGATCATGTAGCCCAATCTTCCCATTTTAGAGAGGGACAAATTGAGGCCTAAGAAAGATTTTTGAAAATGACTTGTTCAAAGATAAATAACAAATCCAAGTTTCAATCTCAGGTCTTCTTGACTCCAAATTTAATTCAACTCATTTAAAAAAGCATTAGATGTCTACTCTGTGCAAAGCGCTACAGTAATAATTAGCATGTATTTTAAGGTTTGCTTTATACACATTATCTCAATTATCCTATACTGAGTATTGGGTTTAAAAGTTCTCTTTTCAGGTGGCTAGGCAGTGCAGTGAATGGAGTACCGGCCCTGTAGTCAGGGGGACCTGAGTTCAAATCTGGCCTCAGACACTTAACACAAAACTAGCTGTGTGACCTTGGGCAAGTCACTTAACCCCAATTGCCCTGCCTTTCCTCCTCCAAAAAGCAAAAAAGCAAAAAAAAAAATTATCTTTCCACTATATCATGGTAGCTTTTTAAAAACTTACTGTCTATCCAGAGAAAGGACTGATGGACTCTGTAAATTGAAGCATACTATTTCCATTTTTTTTGTTTTTTATTTTGCTTCCCTTTTGCTTCATTTCTTGTTTTACAACATGACTAATGGGGAAATATATTTTATTTGATGGCACACGTATAACTTATATCACATTGCTTGTCCTGTTGGGGAGGGAGGGAGAAAAATTTGGAACTCAAAATCTTTAAAAAAATGAATGTTGAAAAATTATCTTTACATGTAATTGGTAAAAAAAAATACTATAAAGTTTTTTAAAGAGAAAAAAATAAATTAATTTACTGTCTGTATTAGGATTGGCCTAGGATTAAATCTAAATTAATTATAAAACACAATTAATATATTAGATATATAAATGATAATGTAATTATTAGTTATTTAATTATTGATAATAAATAAATTAAAATATAATTGGGGAAAATATAACAAAATGAATAAAATTACAAGAAAATGTAGATATTACATTTTAAAATTAAATCAGTACGCAGCCAGCGGGCATCCTGATACAGGATTTAGACTGGAATATCTGAGTTCGAATCCTGTCTCGTTCTCTTACTAGTTGTACGGCCTTTGGTAAGCCCCTTAACCTTTCTCAGGCTCACTCTGCTCATCAGTAATCTGAGTATAATAATGACACCTGCCTCATGGGGTTGTTATGAGGACAGAGCGAGAAAACACATGCAAAGTGCTTTACAAAACCGAAGGGATGTGTGTGTGCGTGCGCATGTGTGCATGCGTGTGTGTGCATGTGTGCATGCATGCATGTGTGTGTGCGCATGCGTGTGTGCGCACACGTGCACATGTGTGCATGCGTGTGTGTGTGTGTGTGTGTGTGTGTGTGTGCTAGCTAGACTAAGTCAAAGACTAAAGGAGGGCAATTTAATTTTTTTTAGGTCAGTTGGTAGGCTCCTGGATTTCATGCTTTAACAAAAGATTAGTTTATCACTACTACCATCATTTTAAAGACTCTTAAAGAGACACCATGGAAGAGTATTAGACCTGGGCTCAGGAGACCCAGGTTCAAATTCAGATTCAGACACTTTCTGGCAGAATAATCCTGGGAAAGTCACTGAATTTCTCAATTTCTTTATATGTAAAATGGGCTAATAATGTTTGTTCTACATAACTATCTCACTGAGTTTATGGATGGGAAGTACTATATCAACATGAGTTTTATTTTTATTATTTTATTATGAAGGCTCTCATATTGATCCCAGAGCTCTCTTGGGAGCTGAAGTTAAAAAAAAAAAGCTTAGTAAGCTCTGGATGCAAACATTTATTGACATCTATGCCAAGAATCCTGAATTTTTCTATGGAAAGAATTGCTTCAATATAATGTAACAAGCATTTATTAAGTTCCTACTATATACAAGGTGATAGGGAAGCTAGGTGGTGCCATAGTGTACAGAGTGCTGGGCCCAGAGTTAGGAAGAATCATCTCTCTGAGTTCAAATCCAGCCTCACATACTTATTACCTGTGTGACCCTGAGCAAGTCGCTTAACCCTGTTTGCCTCAATTTCCTCATCTGTTAAATAAGCTGGAGAAGGAAATGACAAATTACTACAATATCTTTGCCAAGAAAACCCCAAATGGGATCATGGAGAGTTGGACATGACTGAAAATGACTTAACTTATAACCTGGGACATCTAACTGCCAGGCATTTGGTAAAATCTGATATGCTTTAGCATATGGAGAAGGAAAGGGAGCTGAGATGAGGGTGTGAGTGTTTGGCAGGAGAGCAAAACGATACTGTTGGAGTCTGAATCCTGTCCTATTTATTAGCTATAGGACCCTGGGCAAGATGATTAATAAAAGACACTCTTTCAGCCTCAGTTAGCTTGTCTGCAAATGTCTTACTGGGAGGATCTGACGAGCCAGTATAAGTCAAACACTTTGCAAACCTTAAAATACTTATAAATGGTGGCCATTAGCCATCATCATTGTCTTCATCCTTGTGCTGTTGTGGTCACTGCTGTTTTCTTTCAAGCATGTGGAGCCCCAGGGAGGGCTCAGCTTGTTGACTTCGCGGATACCTGATCCGACACTGGGCTCTTGAAAAGCTCTGGGGCAGTCACGTAATAACAACCTTTTCCTTATCTGCTACTTAATTCTCAGTTGTCTCTGCCATTAATGCTAATCTTTGTCAAATTCTTCAGTGGCTTCCCTCTCCCCTCTCCAGCAGTGTTTCCAGGATGATAACAGTAGTGGCCACAAATTTGCTAGAAGGGACCATAAGGAGCAGATTGTTTTCATTTTACAGAAGAGGAACAGAGTAGCCTTTTATTCCAAATCCAGCATTCTTGCATTGTGTCCTGTTGCCCAGGACCACCTCTGATGGTTGTATTTTATATTCATTTTTGGTAATAACTTTCTATCTTTGTTAGACTGAAGGAAATGCCTACTCAGGAAATTCAGGAAATATGATCCAAAATGACAGTTTAGTAGACAAGATTCTCCCTGCCTAAACTACAGGGAAAAGGTAGACAATTTCCTTCTTGTAATCTATAGTCTTATGGCTTTTTGGAAAGGCTGGTTTTGGCATTGGTACCTACTGTGGTAGGCACTTAAAAATACTTGCTGAATAAATAAAGAACATGGATAAATGCAGAAGGCATATACTCAGACTTCGAACCCCATTGAACGAGATTTCTACCTGTTGAAGCCTGCTGTTCTGAGTGCATTGCTCACAGCAGGATAGACTTTTATTGGATTAAACGGAACTCTCCACTGATTTGAAGAGTATTTGAGGACAAGGACTTCCCACTGAGCGTGTTCATTTGTACACTTGAGTCTAGTTTTTTAAGAGTTATGTGTTGGTCTCTAAAGTCAGTTTGATTCTGACTTTAAATATGTTCTAGAAAATACAATGGCAAATGATCTTGGGTCCATGAATTATGGACCCTTTCTTCTCTCATCGAGAAAGAACAACAGACCCATATCATACTCAATCGCTAGACTTTGGTGAATCCAAAGTGTCTAGAGTCGTCATTATACAAGGGTAACGATTTGCCACAAGAAAGTGTTTGGTTTTCTGGTTCTACTTTTTGCTAGTGTTCTCTATAGGATCTGTCTATAGTAAATGGTGATGCAATTTTTATTATTTATCTTAGTACAATGTAAAGGGCACTTGACTTGGAGTTGAAATCTCAGTCTGCATCCTGACTTCAATAGCCTAGTAATAGGGTGGCAATGGGCAAGTAACTCTGAACCTCAGTCTTCCCATATATAAAATGGAAATAATGATCATTTGTGTCACTTATAGGATTGTTATGGAGCAATTATAAACGATTATTATATACTTTTTATTTTATTTTATTTTATTTTCATTATTATTGTTGTTGTTAAGTTAATGTGTTTATGTTCCTGAATGAAATTGTTATATTTCTTCTTGGTTTGTTTTATAGTTTCATTTAGAGAAGGGGAATGGACCTGTGATGGATCTGATATAAGGAATTCCCAGGTTTGGAAATGCCTTGGTTGTTGTCCTTGGTACTTGAAGAAGACCAAAATGACATCACAGTGTCAGGGTCAACTTGCAATGTGTCCAACTGTGTTTGATCAAATGGAAACTCCTTCCAAGGCAGGCGAGCACCTTTCCTGCATCTTTTTGTCTTAGAGGCTTGCTGTAGAGCACTCAAATGCTAAATGACTTGCCCAGGGCCACACCACCAGTAGGTATAAGAGGCAGGATTTGAAGGTAGACCTCCCTGACTCCAAGACTAGCTCTCTGTCTATTGCCTCTCATAATTCTATTAACCTGTATTTTTCCCTAGCTATTTACTCGATGACTTTATACTGAAAGTCATAGAAGACAAGACTTGTCATATTATTATAGCATTATGTGGACTATGTGTATAAAATTATATGGACTTACAGTACTAGGGATAGCCTTAGATTGGATCATGAAATGTGATTTGCCTCAATTCCCCATTACCTGCCTTTCCATGTCTTTTCATCCATATTGAACCCTTATCTCTCATATGATTCCCAGGTGTCAAATTATTGCCCTTCTTTTGTCCCTCCCTGCTCAAAGTCCCTTTTACGATGATGTCCCAGTGAGCCTGGGAATGCTATGTTCTTAAGCTTTCCTTCCTCTATTTCTGATATCAAAATTTACTTTTCCTGTGACTCATTCCTTTGGGGATCTGTTTTACACTAAGTGAAAATGGGTAGTAATTCATCTGATAATTTAGTCTGTGCTGGTGGTGAGGCATTTCATATAGCAGAAAGAATGCTGGACCTGGAATTAGGAGAGCCGGTTTCAAATTACAATCCTGACATTTATTGGCTCCAGGATCATTAAGAAGCCATTTACTGTCTTTGAGCCTCTGTTTATCTATAAAATGAAGTCAATTAAGAAAAAACATTATGGAGAAAACATTTTTTAATCTTGGGGAATACTATAAAGTGTTTAATGTATTAGATAACATGGTTCTATCTGCATGTGGATTTAATGTATCACATAACAAAAATGTTGTATCTGTAAATATGCTATATAAATGAGAGTCTACTATATTATATAACCATTATGTTATCTTTCTCAGGTAACATAATACTGTGACCCAGGTATGATGCACTCATCTCAAAAGATCTTAAGGAATGATGATAAAGGAAGGAATTTCAGACATGTAAATTCATGTGTGTATACATATATGTGTGAATATATTCACATATGTAATATATACACATGTAATATATATTTTAATTAGTTTTTTTTGCAACCTTCAGTCATACTACAAAAGTGGCTACCCCTTTTTCTGTGTTTAAGATTTAACCTTTTGTGTCCAGGTTAAAAATTCATGCAAGCAAAAACTTTTATCTTTGATTATATAAATAGTAATTCAGATTATAAATCATTTAAATTGCAAGGAGGCCTGGAAATGCTGGACATAGCAGAGCTTTTTTCTCATCATTTCTGTAGAAACTTGAGTTTACTGGTAAGACCAGATGTCATGTGACTCGCATCATTATTAACTGCCTACATACATCACTAACAGCTCAAAAAGGCAAAGACAATTCGAGTTCCAGGTCATGACACCCAAAGAGAAAAGAAAAGGGGAAGTGTATCTGGCAAAAAAGGATATCAATAGAACATTTAACCCCCAAAAAATTCAATAAAAATTTGGCCTCCAAGTTGAATTTGCTCTACTTGGCTAAGAGCCTGAAATAACACAAGGAAAATGCTGTATGAGTTTGCTCCGGTCACTGTTGTCATATAATAATATTGCCAAGGCATCTTTACTAACCCAAGCTTTTTAGAGTGTGAAGAAAATTTGGCAAAATGGTTTGAGCAGCTTCCTTCATGTTCTCTCTGTCAGTTTAGCTATAAAATTGGATTAGTAGCAAATTACATAGTATCCTCTTATTTTTTTAAGTGACAGTCATAAGCATTCTAATTAAATTAGACTAGCTATCCACACAAAGAAAATCTCATAGATGAAGAATACCAGTTGTCCAGATTATGAAATGGTCTTGATTTGGCAATCCATCTAGCTGGCCTATCTCTATGTATATTTTGGGTAGTCAGTGCAGATGGGTTGGAAGGGGATACTAGAATTGAAAGGAGAAATAGAATGAGCTGGACCAGCCTCCAACAATTCCCAAGTATTTTTAAGAATCCTAAGTTTCCCTCTGAAATAAAAGCTCATCTTTTTAAATATTCATGTGCTTTTAGCATTGGATGACTTGTATGAATAAAAAAAAGATATGATGAAAGCAAAAGACAGCCTATGGAAAACCTCTGTACTCTGTTGGTATTCTCAGGAAAGGAGAACTGGAAGGAATTTCTCAGAACACTGGGTGGCCTTTGTGGCAAGCTCATGGGAGGAGGCAGGCAAGAATCCCCCTGGAGGAGGAGGCTTGGATAGATTGTAATCCATCATTAGAGAGGAATCCTAGATCCACTGAAATGTTCAAGTAGCACCCTTAGCACAGAGCACACAACAGGTATTTAATCAATGTTTGTTAAGTTGAGTTGTTGAATCACAACAGGTTGGAATATTGAAGTAAAACCAACAGAATGGAGTCTGGGGAAAAAATGAAGGCACAGAAATTTACTGTACTAGGTGTCATCTAGTGATAGAGTGAGGGGGATTTGGTCTGACAAGAGTACATGAGTGAGGCAGATTTGGAGGCTTTAGTTTATCACGGACTAAAAAGGAGCCAACATTGTGATGAAACTTCTAAAAAATCTCATTAATCACTGTAAGGCTCAGATCATAGAGAATAATAGTCTTACTCAACTTTGTACTAGTCAAGCCATATTTATATTATTTTGGTGATTTCAGGGTTGGAGAAGCTGGGATAGAGCACTGGGCCAGGAGTCAGGCAGACTCATCTTTCTGAGTTCAAATCTGGCCTTAGACACTTACTGTGTGACCCTAGGCAAGCCACTTAGCCTGATTTGCCTCAGTTTCCTCATCTATAAAATGACCTAGAGAAGGAAATGGCAAACCACTCCATTATCTTTGCCATGAAGACCCCCAAAGGGGTCATGAAGAATTGGACATGACCAAAATGACAGAACAACAAAAAATTTCAGGGTGCCATATTCCAGCAGAGACATTGAGAAACTCTATTGCATCCAAAGGAGGGTGAATGGTATGGTGAGGGATTTAGAAACTATGTCTGATGAGGAATATTTGAAGGAATGAGGGATTTTCATTCAGCCTTGATAGGAAAAAAAACATCCTCCAAAAACTCAAAGCAATGTTTGTGTCAAAGGAGGATTAGATTTGTTTTATGCTCATCCACTATGGGTAGAAATTACAAGAGGGAAATTTTAAGCTTTATAGAAGGATTAACTCGACTTAAATAGAGCTGTCCTGTGGTTTAGAATAAAATGAAATATAGCAGAGACGTGCTCAGTATCTGGCAGGGGATGCTGTAAAATATATTTTTCACTGAGTGGGAGGTTGCATTCCAACTTTATGATCTTATATTTGCCACACTGAGGAGCTTTACTGTCTGAACTCTGGACAATTAAATGAATGTCTCATGGTACAATGGAAAATGTATTGGTTCCGGAATCAGAGAACCTGAATTTAAATCCTATTTCTGCTATTTACTCTCTGTGTGACCCTCAGTGAGACACTTATAACTTCTGTGTCCCAGTTTCCTCAACTGCAAAGTGAAGATTAGAGCAGCGGCTTCTATAGACCCTTACAGTGTTAAATCTCTCATGCTAATTTCAAGAATAATATATTTTTATTGATTGCATGGAGCATATTGTACATTTCCAGAATGGAAAGGTCTTTGATTAACATCTCAATTGGAACACATATCATGTGACTATCTCATATAGTATATTTATGTTAGTAGCAGACTAAAATCCATATTCAGGGATCTATAAAGTATCAACAGAGACAAATTCAGTATAAACATTAAAGCACAACTCACATTTACATTCTGCTTTAAGGTTCACAAAGCAACTTTCCTCAAACAATCCAGTGAGAAAGGTAGGATTGTCCAATGCTGGTGGAGTATAAGCGTGTGTGGTGCTCTCCATTTTGCCTAGGACGCTCTTCTTATCTCCTCAACAGACCTCTGTGCTCTGCTTTACAATGACCCCCCCACTCCAAATGTACACCTTGCCTCTTCTCTCATTGTGTGGATTCTACTTTTAAATTCCAGCTCAAGTTGTATTCTTTCTGTGCAAGCTTTGCTTCTGTGACCTCTCTGGCTCACAGCTCTCTCTCTCTCTCTCTCTCTCTCTCTCTCTCTCTCTCTCTCTCTCTCTCTCTCTCTCTCTTTCTCTCTCTCCTCCTCCTCCTCCTCCTCCTCCTCCTTTCTTCCTCCTCCTCCTCCTCCTCTTCCTCCTAGCTCCTGGGGACATTATTGTTATTTGACTTTTATCACCCCCTTTCTTGTAATGTTAGTTCTCTTTTAATGCAAATATCCATTTCATCGACTGGATTTGAGAGAAGAAGTAGGTATCCCCAAGTGCCTGGCACAGTCTACTCAACAAATATTTATTGATTATTATGAAGGGGCTTGTGCAAAATTATAAAGTAATATAGTAGAGAAGCTATAAATAGAACTCATGGCTCCTCTGATTTGGTGTATTGGGATTATTCCCAATATTTCAGTTAGATGGTGATTGATTTTTTTAACCTTTACTTTACATAATTGTCTAGTTTGATAAAAGCAATGTGCAATAAGAACAAGACATTTCCCAGTACATCTGATCAACATGAAAAATTTTCACTGAAAAAATGCATTCATTCAACAGACATTTATTGAACATCTACTGTGTAAAAGGAAGCATGGGCTAGGAGTCAGAGGACAGGGAAAACAGAGAGACAGAAAAAGGGAAGGGAAAGAAAGGGAAGAGAAGAGAGGAGAAGAGAGGAGGAGAGAGAGAAGAGAAGAGAAGAGAGAAGAGGAGAGAAGAGAGGAGAAGAGAAGAGAGGAGAAGAGAGGAGAAGAGAGAAGAGGAGAGGAGAAGAGTAGAGAAGAGAGGAGAAGAGAAGAGAAGAGAGGAGAAGA
>CM053582.1:521866216-521888467 GCA_028627135.1 Pseudochirops cupreus | reverse complement strand
CCCTCCTTGCACCAGAACCAGTGAGGGAAGAGCTCATATAGTTCTCATCTTCTTCCCTTCTTTCCCTCTTCTATATTGTTTTTATGGCTCTTTGTGTAGCATAATTTACCCTTTTCTGCTTCATTCTTTCCTCTTCTTCCATTACAGTCCCTTAATAAAGATTTTTATCGTCATTTTGCATAGTTTATACCCACATCCTCTGTTTGTCTATATCTCTTTTAGACATTGCCATAGGTATAGAGTTCATGATATTAACAGGTATCAGATTCCCACATAGGGATGTCAGTAGTTTGCTCTTGTTAAATAACAAGTTATGTGTGTGAGTTTTTTTTTCCTTATTTACCTTTCTATGTCTCTCCTGGGTTTTGTAGTTGGAGGTTGAATTGTCCATTGAGCTCTGGCTTTTTCATCAGGAAGTTCTGGAATTCTGTTATGTTGCTGAATGACCATCTCCTTGCCTGGTAGATTATGCTCAGTCTTGCTGCATAGGTGCTCCTTGGTTGTAGCCTGAGGTATTTGCCTTGTGAAAAATCATATTCCAGTTCCTCCAGTCTTTCAACGTTGAGGCTGCCAGATCCTGTGCGATCCTCACTGTGGTTCTGTGATATCTGAATTGTTTCTTTCTGGCCGCTTGTAATATTTTCTCCTTTACTTGTTAGTTCTGGAGTTTGGCCACAAAGTTTCATGGACTTTTCAATTTGGGATCTCTTACATGAGGAGTCTGGTGGATTCTCTCGGTTTCTATTTTACTCTCTGGTTCTAGGATCTCAGGGCAGTTTTCCTTGATGAGCTCTTGGAAGATATTGTCCAGGCTCATTTTTTCATCGTGATTTTCTGGTGGACCAATGATTCTCAGATTGTCCCTCCTGCATCTGTTTTCCAGGTCAGTTATTTTTCCATTGAGATATTTTACCTCTTGTTCTAATTTTTCAGTCTTGATGTTTTGTTTGACTGATTCTTGGTTCCTCATAGAGTCATTGGCTTCAATTTGGTTGATTCTAGTTTTTAGTGAATTATTCTCCTCAGTTAGTTTTTGAAGCTCCTTTTCCACATGCTCAGATTTCATTTTTAGTTCACACATTTTACTTTTTAAGGAGCTATTCTCTTCATTGTAATGTTTTTCTAATTTCACAATTTTGTTTTGGTAGGAGGTGTTGATTTTATCTTCTACCTCTTTAAGCCGGATTTCAAAGTTCTTTTTGAGCTCATCTAGGAATGCTTTCTGTGCCTGAGGCCAGGTCATAGTCCCTGTTAAGGCTTTAGCTGCCGGTGTGGAATCAGTTCTCTCTCCTTCTGAGTTTGATTCCTCCCTTTCACCATAATAGGATTTCAGAGTCTTTGTCTTTGTCTTTGTAGCCTGCTTTCTTCCCATTTTGAGGCAGGACCTTATTCATGCCCTTCCTCCAGGGTTCCTAAACCTTTACTGCTTAAAATTTTCCTCTGGGGCAATAATTACTGTGTTTTTGGGTTGGGGGGGGGATTGGAGCAGCTGGGGTTCAGTCTGTCATCTTGGTCCCTGGAGATTCAGCTAGGGGCTTTTTAAATGTCCAGGCTGTGAATGGGTAGTCCCCAGGGGTAGCTGCTGCCCCTGCTGTGGGCTCTCCCTTTGTTTTTTACCCAGCTCAGTTCATCCCCGCCCTGTGGTGATATGCCTAGGAGTGGCCCTTATAGTTGGTGGGTCAGCAGGCCATGTCCAACTACGGCCTCTCAGCCGGCCGCGGGTCTCCGGGCCTGCCTGGTGGGTCGCGCTGCTGCACTGGGTCTCCGGGCCTATTCGGGTCGGGGCAGGGAGAACACGGGCACACAGAAGCTGCACCAGCGTGGATCTGAGAGTGGAGTATAGCAGACTGAGAAGAAGCTCCAGCCAGCCTGCAGACTCACCCAGGTGGAAGGGTTTGCAGCTGTCCCACCGTGGAATGGAGGCTCATCAGAACTGGGTAGGAAAGAACTCGGGGCCCACAGCAGGGTCAGCAGCTTTTCCTGAGGCTAGCAGCCGGCAGCCTAGATGTTTGAAATTACATACCCAAACTTCCAGAAGTCAGGATGGAGGAATAAGATTAGCTAGGAAGTTTCTGAGGCTGGTTTTGAACTCAGGTCTTCCTGACTCCAGATCCAGCAGTATATCCATTACACCTCCTAGCTGCCTCAAAGAGAATTATTGGCTTACTAGCTTACATGTGATAACTTAAAAAATTTTTTTGGGTGGGGGCTACAGTCTTAGGTGGGCCTCAAGCCTAGTCAAATAGGCTACATACGGCCCAAGGGCTGCATGTTATACATCGAGGGTCTATACCTTCATCCCTCTTATTGTTTGTTATCTATTGATTTCTATAAATACCAAAATTATTAAATACATGATTTATTCAAAAGAGCAGCAATCACCATAAAGATATATAGGTATATACACATACAAGCACACACACACACACACACACACACACGCACATACACACATGCAGTATTTTGGCTGTGACCAATGTCATTGCAAAACTCCCTGAAAACTCTCAAAACATCAATAATTGTGCCTTTACTAACCTGATATTCTTGCCTAGAATGACCCTTTCCCCGATTTCTTTCTGCTAAAATCCTAATCATTCTTCAGGGACTATCTCAAATGCCATTTCCTCCATTAACTCATTCCAGAAAGCTTCCTTTTTATTAATCATCTCCTTTTTCTTTAAGTCTTATACCGAAAGTTATTTGGAACTATGCTTAGTGAATAAGCTTAATGACCAGCCAGGACAATGCCATTTTTGCTTAAAAGAAAAAAAAAAAGAGAAGTCACTTTAAAGTAGTGTGACTAGTTTTTTATTTATTTATAAGAAATCTGGCTTTAAATCCAGTTCTCAAAGAGGTGACTCAGACGTGTTCTCAACAGTAGTAGCATATTAGAACAAGTTTTGGACTTCTTAAATTGATTCCTTTGAAAGAGAATGCTTATTTGATTGTATAGGTTCTAGCAAGATTGCTAGAAAGTCAGTCCTATTACGTTGTAGTCATACCTCATATGTCTTTAAAGTGAAATTAAATTGGTTGGTTGTTACAGACTGAGGGGGAAGTTATTACATCATGTTCCTTGTTCCAGTGCAGGTCACTGTATTCACGCCATTTGGCCCTTCCCATCCTGATGGTCCTTTTGGTCAAAATAAATGCTTGCCTGCTGCTCAGACCCTCTTGATCAATTATCTGGCCATTGCATCCCAGTGTGATTTGGTGTCATCTAGGTTTTCTGTACTCTAATCTCATTCTGATCTTTATCACTGTGTATTTATCCTTAGCTTCTCTTTAGGGTCCTTGCCCCATACTTTGCCACATTTCATAATCTCCTGGAAACTATTACTATGTTTAAGAGAGCAGATATTGTCACTGTAGCTTAAGTCGGAAAGATGTTAAGAAATGGCCAGATGTCGGGACGGCTAGGTGATGCAGTGAATAGAGCACTGGCCCTGGAGTCAGGAGGACCTGAGTTCAAATGTGGCCTCAGAAACTTGACACACTTTCTAGCCGTGTGACTTTGGGCAAGTCTCTTAACCCCAATTGCCCTCCAAAAAGCAAAAAAAAAGCAAAAAAAAGAAATGACCAGATGTGAAGCACTTCTTCCCCTGGAATCAGGGAGGTTGTGTGTGTGTGTGTGTGTGTGTGTGTGTGTGTGGGTGTGGGTGTGGGTGTGTGTGTGGGTGTGTGGGTGTGTGGGTGTGTGGGTGTATGTGTATGTGCATGTGTGTGTGCATGCTCATGTATATATGTGGGCATGTGCATATTTATTCTTTGATCAATGAGAAGTCATCAAGATCTATGTCTGCATGTGTGAGAGAGACAGGGAGACTTAGAGACATAGTCAAGGAAAGTTAGAGAGTAAGACAGAGAGACAGAGACAGAGAAAGAAAGAGACACACAGAGAGAGACAGAGAGACAGAGACAGAGAGAGAGAGACAGAGACAGAGAGACAGAGACAGAGAGAGAGAGAGAGGCAGAGACAGAGAGAGAGAGAAAAAGAGAGAGAGAGAGAGACAGAGAGAGAGAGACAGAGAGAGATACAGAAACAAAGAACCAGAGAAAGTTAGAAGAGAGCCAAAAACACCCACCCCTACACCATGTATATGTATTATAAAAGAGAGAGACAGGGACAGGGAGACAGAGACAGGGAGATACAGAGAAACAGAGAAAGAGAGAGATAGAGAAACAGAGAGAGAGAGAGCTGTTTTAAACGAGAACTATATTATGCTATTTTGTGAAAAGTCATACAGAGAATATTCTATAAAGATCTTGAGAAAAGCTGAAAGAATGTTTCCTGTCATTACTGATGAGAATATAAAAAGACAAAATGCTAATCTTGAGGAGAACTATGAAGATGTTAAACAGACTTTATGATTTGAATAATTTGAGACTGTCTCCGTATAAGTGAAAAGGAATCAACTACTGTAATTTTGAGGGTTTTTAAAGACTATGGCAATGGCATTGGTTATAGCCCAAATACTGTATTTATATATATATATCTATATATCTACATCTATATCTTTGTGTTTATTGCTGCTTATTTTAAATAAATACTATATCTAATATTTTGATATATATGTGTATATATCAATAAATGATAGTAATATCCATTTGGAAAGGATGTTTCTCTGGTTCCTTGCATAAGAAATTGTAGATTTGTTGATAAGAAATACATTTTCCAACATATGCCTAGATTATTATAGATCTTGGAATTAATAAATTGAATATATAGCAATGAATTGAGTGGAAGGTGAAGGCTGGGCCACCTATGAATGAGTCTTGTCAGGTGCCAGACCCTACTTGTGTGTGATAGATATGGTATCTATCACCCAAAAGGAAAAACAAAACAAAACAAATCACTTCATATTCTCTTTGTAATATCATGTCCCCTATGGTCTCTATTAAATTTGCTTATTCTATTCTATTTTATTTCTTATTCCATTTGATCTAGTCACTTTCCTCACTGAAATATCCTTCTGCTTTTGGATTTTCATAAAAACTTTAACGTTAATTTTCACCTTGTACAATATTTGCATCAGACCATATCCACATTGCTGCATTATTTTTGGTGGTGCAGGGTAATAGAAAAGTACAGGAAGTGGAACCCTGGGTTCCAATTCCACTGTAGCTAGGTACCAGCTAGGGAACCTTAAGTAATGCACCTAGTCTTCCAGAGCCTCAGTTTCCTTATTTATGTAATGAAAATAATATTTTCACTGTTTACTTCAAAGGTTTGTGGTGAAGAAAGTGATCTGAAAACTTTAAAACATTCTATAAACACTATTATCATTATAATTAATTATGAAGTAAAGAAAGAAGTATAAGGCACAAACTGTTCTTTCCCTTAAAGAATTACTATGTAGTTGAGGAGAGAAAAGACAGATATATGGGAATAAAATTGAACAGGAGAATTTTTTATGGAATTTCATTATGAATGGAGCAAAAAAAAAAAAGTCCTAAATTATATAGATACTTTCATACTAGGAGACTATGCGAATAAATGTTAATTTTTTGGCATAGACAATTAAAGAAGGCTTGATGAAGGAGAAGTGTGATCTAGAAGGATAGATAGGACAAATATTAATAAGTATAAAGGAGAGGAATGTACATAACAAACCAAGGAGTTATGTTTATAGGGACAGAGATGGTGTTATGGGAGGGACAATAAAGGAGAGTATCTGAAATGGAGAGAGGATTTGTATTATAAAAGAGGAGGCAAAAGGCTAGATGGTTAGGTGAGTCGTATTATGAAGGGATTTAAATGTAAGGTTGAGGAATTTATGTTTGACAGTGTCAGGAAATAGATGGTAAAATCCAGGTACTGTCCATGGTCTAAAGTTGTCAGAGCAGAGGAAACACTGTCCAGGTGCTGAAAGGCACACGTGCTTTGTGCATTCAGTAACGTAATAGCCCTGGCAGCTGCAAATCATTATCCCAGAACACAGTGTTCCTCTTTCAGTAAGTCCTATACCATCAGCTATAAAGATAAGAAGCACAAACTGGTTATTTGCAATAGCTGCTGCTCCATGCTGTTGCTAGAATTTGTCCAAGTGGTGGCCCTGAGAGTTGACATTTTGCCAAGAGGGTGTGGTCTACGATACTGATTGTACACACACCAGCCAGTACTTAGGCTCTTGTATGAAACTTGAACCTTTCCTGATATTTAAGAATAGAGAATAAACCCCATAGTGCATCAAAACAGAGAGTCTATGCAAGTTGACAGAGTTAAAGCTACAAATTTGAGAAGAATGAATTATGTCATTTCCCTAATGTTAACAGGGCACTGTCAACTGAAGTCACTGTTACTATGCAATATGGAATTGTGGCTTCTATTTGTAAGTAACTGATTTCTCTAATGCAATGTTTATGCTTGATTTTTCTTTCTGGAAACACATTTATGTAAGATTGGTGCTATGGTTACATGATTTATGTATCTGTCATCCAGGGACCAAGATAGCTAAGTTTGCAGAGGCTTATCACCACCTTGACATCAGGTTTCTCTCCTAGCAATTCACAGACACCACCTATTAAGGCAACGAGAAACTGTTTGTTTGTTTTGCAACTGATGATCATAGGAATACAGATATAGAGCTAGAAGTAACCTTAGAGGTCATCAAATTCAGTCCCTTCAATTTATAATTGAGAAAAGTGAGGCCCAGATATGAGAAGTGGCTTGCCTAAAGTCACACAGGTAGTGAATAGAAGAGGGAAGGTTCAAAGTAAAGTCCAATGTCTCTAAGTTCACTGCTCTTTTCTCTGCCCCACATTTCCCCCCCATTCCTCCCCTCCTCTTTTCCCTCCCTCACCAAGGTGAGGAATATCCATATAGAAGAAATCACAGATTCTTGAAGTACTAAAATAACCATTAGATAAAATATAAGACATGATTATAATGGTATAAATGGAAAGGTGAAACTGGTTCAGGTACAATCTCTAGTGTGAAAGATAAAAAAACTCAATAAATTGCCTTCCTATCTTCACTGGTGAACTTGCTAGGGCTCTTACCCCTTTCTTTTCTTTTCCTTTTCCTTTTCTTTCTTCTGAATAGTCAACTGTTTTGCCTTTTTGAGATCAAATTTGGGTTAAATTACTAGAACCTCCTTTATGGTATACAATACAGATACTGACAAGCCAACCGTCTCTTTTATAATGTGCTGACTTTCTCCCCACACCAAGGGTCACTGACTCATACAGAAAAATAAACAGCTAATCAAAGGACACATACAAATGTATAAATATATAAATATAATATAAAATATATATGTATAAATATAAGTATACAAATGTATAAATTTAATTCAGGGATCATTCAATAAATATAAGGTGTTTACCTAACTTACCTTTTGGATGAATAACTTGGAAAGTAAAATGTTATTCAATAGTTGAGGATGCACCTGCCTTCCTTCTTTACAAATGTGGCAGACTAGAGTATGAAACAATACATTTGTCACAAAATCACAGAACCATTGAATCTGAGACTTTGAAGTCAGAAAGACAATAAGTGTTTACTAGTGCTTAATATGTGTCAAGGTGGGCAGCTGGGTTGTGAAGTGGATAGAATGCTGGGCTTAGAGTCAGAAAGACTCATCTTTCTGAGTTCAAATCTGGCCTTAGACACTTACTAGTTGTGTGACCCTGGGCAAGTCACTTAACCCTATTTACCTCAATTTCCTCATCTGTAAAATGAACTGGAAAAGGAAATGGTAAACCACTCTAGTATTTTTGCCAAGAAACCCCCAAATGGGGTCATGAAGAGTCAGATACTACTGAAAAATAACTGAACAACAGCAACAATAACAATTTATCAAGGAATGGGAATACAAAGAAAAGCAAAAACAGCTCCTATCCCTAGGAACACACATTCTAATGGCTTCAGTTGACAGGCGGGTCTAGAACCTGTATTGCAAGGGATTTAGAAGAGAATGAGGTATCAATAAATAAATAAATAAATATTATTTTAAAAAATTTCATTGTAAACTCTTCAAGGAAGAAATCATTTAGTTTAAAAAAAAATATTCCAAGCACTTAGCATGGAGCCTTGTACATAATAAGGGCTTGATAAATGCTAGTTGAAATGGATTGATATTGTGATGACTTAAGAGTAGAAAAGGGAAGAAAAGATAAGGTAAGCAGAGGAAAGTAAGAATTGGGGAAACATGGAACTAACAGAATGAAGAGAAAAAGGGAAAGAGAAAAAGCAAAAGCAAAAAGGAGGGATCAGAATAGAGGTGGCAAGGTTAAAGACCTAAGAAAGGAAATATGAAAGAAAGAGACAAGGGAAGGTGTAGCAGGTTCTGAAAAGTATATTCATTTAATCGAAACTGACCTTGATCACTAGGAAGGGTAGATATTAGAAAGAATTATCACATGTAATCACTGACCTTTGAAATTCTGAGTAGTTTCTCAGAAGTTTAGAAACCACTTTCTGTATTGGAGGAAAATCCTTAGCTGGAAGCATTTTCAAACTTAATTTATTTTAGAAATAAAAGTGATCTCCCCTGCAGAACTCTAAAGATTTTGAACATAGGTAAAGATATAATTGAGGTTTTAGAATTTACTTTGGAACTTTAGAGGTGTTGGTTGATTTATTTGCTGTCGTTGGAAAGTCTTTTTGATGCTTGCAACCCATTAGATTGCACATCTTTGTTCTTCAAGCAAAGAAATTAAGTTTTGTGTCTTTACACAGTGGCTGGAGGTATTAAGTGACTAAGGCTTAAAACTGCTCTAAAACTTTTAGGTTATCCTATATTTACAACTAGTATTTGTATAAAATCCAGTGTATTGATCTAGTTAGGTCCCAGAGGGTATACATATGTGAATACAGACACAAGAACTTATACTATTCAAACAATTTTTCAACAATACTGTTCCAATAATTTTGTGCTGAAAATACTTTTTGATCTTCTTATTTAAAAGTGCCCTGGAAAGAGAAGCCTCAAAAAGTATATAGAATTCTCATAAAGAAATCAGTCTAAGTTTTTTATATCCACACCTCATTTTTTGGGTCCAATTTGTATGGCACATTCTGATCACCTATTCTACTAGCGAGACAAGTGCAAATAACAAGTGACTGTTTCCAAAAATTAAATCTGTCTTCACAGTTGAAAGATTCATTACCGGTGGGGTTACTCAAAACAATGAGGAACAGCTTCTGAAGGAAGTTCATACCCCATACTTTAGGATAAAAAAAAAATAATGCAACAACAATTTGGAGAGCAACATGCATTAATTGAGCACCATCAAGTACTGAGAAGAGCTATCAACTTAGTGTTAGGAAGTCTGAGTTTAAAGTGAACAGAACCATGAGAACAATTTACATTATAGCAATAATGTTAGAAAAATGAATAATTTTGAGGACTTGTGTAGATAAAGAATGAAGTGAGTGGAACCAAGGGGACAGTTTATATAATGACAACAGCACTGTAAAAATAACCGAAACCTGAAGGATCTATGATCAGTACGGTGACCATTAATAATTCCAAAGAGCCAATGATGAAACATGCTAGCCCTGACACAGGTTTAGGGTTCAGAATGAGATGTATACTTTTACATACAGTCATTCAGGAATTTGTTTTGCTGGACTATGTATATTAGATACTTGTTTCCCCCACTCCCAGTGGAGTGAGGTACAGGAGGAAGACAAAAAAATCTATTTATTGGAAGAAAAAATTCTATTTAAAAAAATACGGAGTGGTATGTGCTACATGTAAAATGTTGTGTGTACTTTCAGATAAGGTGACTATTATTAATTTTACTTAACTCTTTTACAAGGAACCTTTCAGGAAATGAGAGTAATGTGTAAACGTAATGTAAAAACAAAATATATCAGTGAAAAAAATAAAGAAAAATTAAAAAAAATTTATAAAAGTGCAAGCTGTGTGGCTATCATCAAGTCATTTTTGCTTCTCTGAATCTTGATTTCTTATGTCAGATGGGGAGAGTAATACCTCTACTGTCTATGTCACTAAGTGTAAAGGAAAGCATTTTATATAGCTAAAAGTTCTAGACACACCTGATCTATTATTGTGTGTTGCTTTATAAAGCACAGAGTACATTATAGACCTTATTGCTACTAACCTTTTCATATAGAATACAAATATTATCATTCCTATTTTTCAGCTGGTCTAACCCAGGATCCAAGAGTATAAATGCCATAATACAACGGAAAGGCCACTTTCCTTGGAGTCAGAAGATCAAGGTTCAGATAACCGTTTTTTGATGCTTGCTACCCACGTGATTCTAGGTAAGTCACTGCATTTCCCTGGGATTCAGTTTCCTCTTCTGTAAAATAAGGCTGTTGGATTAGAAGTCTGTTACTGCTCACTTATTTATGATCACACTGCTAGGATCAAATGTCTAGTAAGTGGTGGAAACAGTAGGGTGGGTTACAAGAATTTTTAGAAGCAAACTGTTTACTGATCTGGAAAAGCTAAGAAGTCTCATCTGGGAGCATCTAAGAGTCCAACACATGATTTGATACACTTCAGCATTAGTGGGCATGGTCTAGCTAGAAAATAAGAGCTCCATTACATTCAATGCAGATCATACAACCTGACTGATTTTTAAAAGAGTTTTATTAATGTGTTTTGTTTTTTACATAACACATATTTATAGATTATCCTCCCTTCATGAGAACTTTGTTGTAACAAAGCAAAACAGTTAAGCAAAAATAATACAGTGAATTAATCTGCAAGTGCATGCAACATTCCACATCTGTAGCACTCCCACCTCTCAATTTAAAAAAAAATTAATATTAGCAAAAATCTATTTTCTTTTCCTTCCCCCCCCCATACCACCATAAAAAAAGAAAAGGAAGACAGATTTATTGTAATAAATATTCAATTGTAACAAAAACAAATTTTGCTTGTTGCAAATTCCGTCAGTGGCTATATACAAAAATATATTCATTCTATACTCTAAATGCATCAGCTATCTGTAATGGTGAGCAACTTTGATCTTCAGTCTTAGGGAGTTATGAATGGTCATTGTATGGATTCTAGTTCTTGCAGCTTTTGAAGTTTTTTTTTTTTACAGTGTTGTTGTTATTGTATAAATTATTCTCCTGGGCTGAATAAGTTGTGATATATGAATGTGATAGAGCACTATTTTGCAATAAGAGATGAGGAAATAGATGATTACCAAAAAACACTTGGGAAGATGACGTGAATTAATATAAAACAAAGTGAGCAGAACTAGGAACATGATTGTACTATGAATATTATAAAAATGTAGACTTTTGAAAATTTTTCTAACCTGATGAAGAATGAAATGAGCAGATCCACTAACCTCATCTAGATAAGTAGGTTCACTCTACTAGGTGTGGACTGGTTGGGTTTAGTCGAAGCTTCTTGATATATTTGACACCTTTTCTTATGAACCTTCTATTCACAACAGTAAAAGGGGATTACAGGACAATAAATAGAATTGATTATGGGATGACTACCCTAGTTTATAAAATTCTTTGCCAGTCTGAAACAATCAATAATTATAAATGCCACATGTCACACTATGATCTGAAATCTTTTCATGGGTAGCTCAGTTTCCCAGGGTAATTTCAAACTTGCTGCAGAAATCAGACAACAGACTATTGAAATCAAGGAAGGCCATTAATAACTACAGACTCTGCCCAGTCATCCAGACGCCAGATTGGTTCAGGTCCTCATAAGCTCTTCACTGGGTTATTGAGATTGCTTTTTAATGGATCTCCTTGCCTCCAATCTCTCCAACCTCCATTCCATTTCCTTGCCACTGCCAAGGTTCGAGTATGTTACCATGCCAACACTAAGATTTTCAATAGCTCTTTATTGCCACTGGAATCAATCAATCAACTAATCAAATATTTTATTAAGCCTCCCTTATTTGCCAAACATTGTGCTAGGTGCTGGTGACACAAAGACAAAGTTGAGATAGTTCCTGCTCTCCGAGTGCTTATATACTACTAGTGATAGAGTGTGTGTGTGTGATGAGAATATGATATGTTCACATCTAAAATAAATGCAGATCACATATGAAGTAAACCCCCCATGATGGGGACTGGATCAGGAGTAGTCACTAACATCCAAAGGAATTAATAAAGGCCTCCTAGAAGTAGTGACACAAGAGAGTTTGAGGAACAGCCTACCCCCAAGCACAGAGGGAGGGTATGGAATTTTCATGTATGAGAAACTTCAAATTAGCCAATTTGACTCAAGTGTAGAGTTGGGAGGGGGAGTAATGTGTAACCCTCTTGGAAAAATTGGTTGGAGCCAGACTGAGAAAGGTTTAACAGGCCAAACAGAAGAGTATGCATTTTATCCAAAAGGTAAATGGTGAGCCATGGAACTTCTAGAGGTAAACATAGCTTGACATGGTCACATTTATGCTTTAGAAATGTTAACTCGGAGATTTTTAGGAAGATGAGGTGAAGAAAGAGAGGCTGCTGTGATAGACCTAGTGAGGACTGATGAAACCTAGATTAGAGGGGTATGAATTGTTGTTTGTCTTTTGTTTTCAAAGAGGACTGATGACATCAGGAAGTTGATGCCATGACTTGCAAGTGAATTGGAGTTAAGTGAGGGAGGACTGTGCAAGGTTACCAGCCTCATTTTCTCCTATGGAGCCATCTGAGTTCAGTGACCAGATATAAATCAGGACAACTGGAGATGGCCCCGTGGTATGAGTAGAAAGGAGACAGACAAGGGAGATGTTGAGGAAGTAGATCATATGATTGGCTATGGAGCTGGAAGTCATTTCAGATGCTATTGAACCCAATCCTATCATCTTACAGATGAAGAACCTGAGACCCAAAGAGATTATGGGACTAAGGTCACAAGGTAGCAAGCATCAGAATTGAGATCGAGAATAAGGTCACTTGCCTCCAAAGCCAGTGCTTATCTCACTGTCCCATGATGTCTCCAGACCTGGTGACTGGATGAAGAATTGGCTATGGGAGCTTGTAAAAGAAAGCAACATTTGGAGTCAGGTTAAGGAGATAAATAGAGAGGTAAAGGAAGAAGACAGGAATTGGCAGGCAGTAATGTGAGACTGGTTGAGATTTGATAACATAAATCTATAGTGGACCTTGTCAACATGTGTAACTCCTTCCATTGTTATTCAGCAGGAAGGAAGTAGGAGCAGAGAAGTAGGAAAGTGGAAGTCTTAGATGTGTGGGCTTTGGGAAGGGATGAGTGGCAAGAGAATAATGGGGCAAGGAGGTCAACAGTCTAGGGATATCACTAAATTGAATTACTTAATGAAAAAGGGTCAATATTTTGAAGGGAATACCAAACCATCAACAAGTATTAAGTGCCTACTATGTGCCAGGCACTGTGCCGGATGTCAGAAAACAAATATGAAGAATGAAACAATTCTCATTTTCAAGGAGCTTACAACAGAAACAATTTAGACTGTCATTCTAAGGAATTAGCTAATCTGTTTCTGTCCTGAATTCATTCTACATCCTTTGACATATTATTCATTCCAACAAAGAGGTGTATTAACTCTTTCTTACTCTCAACCTATTTTTTTTCGCACCTTTGTGCATTTGGCAAAGACCACCATCCCTCATGGTCCAAATGCATCCCCTCCATCTCCATGCCTGCTGAAATCATTCTTTCTTCTAAACAGAGTCTAAGTACTGCCTTTTCCATGAAGCTTTCCTTTATGATGCAACCCTCTTCTCTCTCAAAATCAATTGTTGTCTCTTAAATTTTCTTATAACACTTCATCCTGACTCCTCCTATGCCCTTACTTCATTGTAGCTTTATTATCATACTTGAGCGTCCTTTTAGATCATAAGATCCTTATGCTCAAAGGGCTATGAAACTGTGCATATCCTTTGACCCAGCAATATTACTATTATGTTTGTATCCCAAAGAGATCATAAAAAGGGAAAAGGACCCACATGTACAAAAGCGTTTATAGCAGCTCTTTTTGTGGTGGAAAAGAATTATAAATTGAGGAGATGCCCATTAATTGGGGAATGGCTGAACAAGTTGTGGTATATGAATTTAATGGAATATTGCTGTACTCTAAGAAATGATGAACAGGTGGATTTCTGAAACATCTGGAAAGACTTACATTAACTGACATTAACTGAAGTGAGCAAAGCCAGGAGAACATTGTGCATACTAATAGCCATGTTGTGTGATGATCAACTTTGATAGCCTGAGCTCTTCTTAGCAATACAATGATCCAAGACAATTCCAAAAGACTCGTGATGGAAAATGTTATCCACATCCAGAGAAAGAACTAAGAAGTCTGAATGCAGATCAAAGCACATTATTTTCTCCTTTTTCCTTTCTCATGGTTTTTCCCTTTTGTTCTGATTCTACTTTACAGAATGACTAATGTGGAAATATAGTTAATATGATTGTACATGTATAGCCTATACAACATTGCTTGCTATCTTGTGGAGGGGGGAGGGAGAAAAAATTTGGAATTCAAACTCCTATAAAATTGAATGTTGAAAACTAAAATACTACTACTAATAATAAATAGATCATAGGGTCCTTAAGAAACAATATCATATTTATTTTTGTCATGCCCAGTATTGAACATCAGGCCCTACAAAGAGTAAGTGCTTAAGAAGTCTTCATTGAATAGGGAAAGGAAACAGATGAAATGAATGCACAAAGGATAATCAGGAATAAATCAGAGAGATAGCCGTAATCATGAACGAGGTTGGTATTTAGCTCCTGCAAATGTTAATATCCCACAAGCCAGACAAAACTGACCTTGGATGCTTGAGCTACCACACAACAAGACTATATATTTCCCTAGCTTGAGCACTGAAAGGAAATGGATCAGTCAGTGATTATATGACAGCATACCACTGACTGCTCCCAAAACGTGCTATCAGCCCAGAATTCAGCTTCTGTTAAGCACTAAAATTTCAGATAAGAATCTCAGCCTTTGAAGGGAGCTACCATCTTGTCCACCCCACACCTGGAAAAGAATCCCTTCTGTAATCCCTCATGAATGGTCATCCAGCTTTTTGTTGAAAGCCTCTAGTGAGAGAGGGAGAAGTCAATATGCCTCCAGCTGCATTTGCACTTTTATTTAGCTCTGGTGATCACCAAGGTTCCCCTTGCATTAAGTCTAAATTTGGTTGTCTAACATGTTCTCCTATTGCTTATGGTTCTGGCCTCTGTGGCTTAAGTCCTTCTTCAGTACTTCTACCACATGACAACATTTCTTAAGTACTTAAAGGAATTGTCCATGTCCTTTCCTAAGTCTTCTCCAGGCTAAATATGTCCAGTTCCTTTAACTAAGTCATTCTCTGACATGAATGTAAAGGCCTGGTATCATTCTGATTGCTCTCTTCCTGACACTATTATCCAGTTAATCCTTCTTAGAATTAATACTAAGAATATATCCCATTAATCCAGATGTAATCTTACCAGTTGCTCAAGGTAGACAAAAGGATCTTCTTTATCCTGGACACTATGTCTTTCTTACCACAGCCTAAGATTAAATTCATTTTTTTTGGGCTATCATATCACTTTGTTGACCCATGATGAGCTTGCCCTACACTAACACCTTCAGATATTTTTGAGATTGGAATCTAGCCATGATTTTCCTATCTCCTTTTTTTGATGCTTATTGTAACAGACGGATTCTTCTTTACATCTAGAATGGTGAAGCTTTAGTAATGAGATACTACAAAGTATTTAAAGTGTTTTTGAAAATTTCTGGATAGGGGAAGAGAAATGGGAAAAACTGGTACCAAGGTCTATAGATTCCATGAATTTCCCTGAGAGCAGTCAGATGAGTAAAAGCATCTGAAAATGAACATTATTTGGGCAAGGGGACTCTTTCCATGATGACAATTTTAAATGATTACTAATAACCAATATATTTGTTCCATAATTTAGGTTTTTAAAATAATTTACAATTATTCCATTTGCTTCTCACAACAACATTGTTAGAATAACGGAAGAACCATTATTATTCCCATTTTAGAGATGGGGAAAATGAAGATTAGGGGCATTAAATGACTGGCTCACAACCAATAAGAGGTAGGATTCACACTCAGGTCTCTCCTGACTACAAGTCCAGTACTCTTGCTACTCTTCATTCAATAGGCATTTATTTTACATTTATGATGTGCCAGTACTTCTGTTAGAGTTTATATTTGGGTTGAATTGTGAACATGGTGAGTGAGAAAGACACTGACAATCCTAATATTTCAATATAGATTTCCTTAGTATATATCTCTGACATTTGCTTAGACTGTTGAGACTCTCAACATCCAGATACTTCAGAAAATATGCTATCTTGGTTCTCCATTAAGAGGAGAAGACTAAACTTAATTTTTGTTTCTATACAGGGGCTTTGGGGGTAATCTGGTTGAAGACACAAAGGACATTTATAACTCACATAGATCTTGTTCTCTGGACCAAAAGTACTAACACAGGAACTGGTCAGTCACCTTAGAGCTCCCTCAGCCTAGATCAGGTCCTTTGGGTTTCCTTTAGACCACGCATATCTTTTCAGATTGCTTAAAGATTGAATGCACAGTTGTCAAGCCATCCTTCCTTACTTCTTTGGCCTTCTGTTCCAAGAAATACCTTAGGAATGGACCAGCATTAAATAAAGGCAAATCCTAAACATCTGATGATGTCACTTCAATGAAATAGAGTTGTTATCAAGACTCCAGGACTTGGGGAAGCAGCATGGTGTAGTGGGTAGAATAGCCTTCTAGGCAGGAAGATCAAGGTCCAAATTCTGCATTAACACTTCATAGCTGAGTGACAATAGACAAGTCAAGTTTCTTCTTTCAGTCACAATTTCCTCATTTGTAAAGTAGGGATAATAGCATATCGCTCATTCTACAAAATTGCTGGGAGGCTCTAATGAGGTAAAAATGTAAAATATTGTGCAAACTTTAAAGAACCACGCACATAAGTTATTTTTGTTGTATTGTTGTGGTTTTGTTGTTGTCATTATCACAGCTACTATACTCTCTGTATTATTGGTCCTAGTGTTATAAATTCTTTTGGGGGTTCTTATTAAGCCCTTAGATGTGATCCAACATGGCCCCCACAATAAGAAATGCCATGTCATCACAAGCTGCAACAGAAAGATATTCCTGTGTTTTTTACAAACTGAGATCTCATTAGATATGGATTAATCAAGACGCAGAACATAAAATGAATCTATCATCTAATAGATCATTCTTCTCTCACAGATCATACCCTCTCTGCCAATTAAAAACTGTGCTCTCTAGATCCATGCTTTGTCAGCATTCTCTTATTCTTCTTTTATTTGATATCATTTTCCCCTAAGCTGTTGGTTATTAAGTTAAAAAGCAGCCCCTATTCTTCCTGGGGTTCTTACCTTTTCATCACAGATTTGTATTTTATATATCTATACACACATATATCCCCATGCATACATTCAAATTGCTCTAGTTTTCTCCTTTGGAAATCATTTCCCACTTAAGACCCTCATTTTGGTCTCTCTGCTAGGAGGCCTGTATTAGAGCTGCTTAGAAATAAAGAACTTCCAAGTATAAGAAGATAATTTGTTAACATTTTCATATCAAAAATGTTCTCATCATGAAGTCAAGGAATATTTACTTGTTCATTGGAATTACACCCTATTTCCAAAAATGATTTTCACTTATGTTAAACGTAATATAAAATAGAACAATTTGCAATAACAACAGTTAAAAATTTAAAAGGAATAGAGGAATGCATGTTATCAAGCACTTAAGATTAATTATGATAGTTGGGCATTAAGTTTAATTCCGAGTTTTTGGATAATTGTATCTGATGACTCGAGTTTGCACCTTCTCCGACTGATACTGGAAAAGAATGTGAAAAAATGGGATACCTTATCTTTAAGTTGGTGCTATTTATTGGTGAGTTTGTAAGTTAAATTTTCTTTTTGCTATTGAAGAAAGAGCTTGCACCATAGAGAACACTGTAGCATCTCTAAGCTACATCCAGAAGCCATTATCATCGTGATTCCACATTTGACCAAAGATGGGGACGAGCGATTGGAGAAAGAAGTATTCTTCAAGCTACTATGGCTTCATTTTGCATAGCAAAGAGAGAATTTAGGTTCCTGTAGTCATCTTGGATAAAATAACAGCCCAGATGAGGCGCATGTATATCTAGTCTGCATTCTGCTAGGCAGACAGATTTACCTTGATCCTTAAAGATTGATTCAAGTAACATCCACAGTTTGGATGCTCTGTTTTTTCAGATTAGCCTCATCAGCAGCATATGAACTCTGCAGGAGAATTTATTTATGCAAACAAATGGAAAGAAGGAAAAAACTCCTAAAACCTATATGAATCGAAGCATGGACACATTTAGAAGTCTTTTCCTTATCCTATCTCCCCGCCTTTCACTGGCACCAAAGAGAGTGTTTTGATCTCCTTGAAGAGATTACAACTAGTTACAGCATTCTTTTTAGCCCCTAATTCACTTTGCTCATTTGTGAAATACCCATTTATACCTCTGTGACTAGAAAGTTTGTTCTCTCATTGTGAATAGCTTTTTTCATTATCGATTGATTTCCTTTAAAATAGAATTTCACCAAATAGGCTTTATTCTTTACCTAGACCTATTAAATTTACTCTCCTTTTCTGATTTAATTCTAAAATACTCTTGTCTAACAGCAAAACAATTTAACTACTTACAGGCAATTGGGAGACTACACAAAATACACCAGACTAAATTAGGTTTCTGCAGCCCCTTGAGATATATAATTATTTTTAAAAATTCAAGTAATTGAATTATGCAGACCATTGACGTAGGAATAGATGAAAAGAAACAGTACCTTCTAATCCTCATGCCAGTTGCTAAAATAAAATAGATCGCAATTATGACTTCTACAAATTTACTGTTTGACTTGTATATAGCTTGCTTTCTATAAGATTTGCTTGCATATTGTCTCTCCTGTTAGATTGCAACCCCTTGAGGGCAGAGACTATCTTTTGCTGTTGTATGCCCAGCACAGCGCCTGACACATAATAGGTATTTAATTATTGTTATTGAATAAAAGTTTAGTGATTGCTAGACACTGAAGAGTGAAGATTTTTAATTAGGATGGGGGTACAAATAAAGGTTAGATGGATTATTACTTATTTGAAGAAATTGACTTACTTGGAAGGTAAATTGCACCTTCCCAAGAGCAGAGAACAATTTTATTCAGTTCTTAAGCCACTGTGTGATCCATTTAAGAAGAAAATGCTTTTATTGAATCCAAAAACAATTATGCTAATCACTATGAACTTTAAGGAACTGTAAAAAATAATTTATTTTTAAAATATTACTGTCAAAATAATAGATTTTTAAAAATTAACTTCACATTTGAAATTCCCTGGTTTTTTTTTTACAACTCAAAATAAGGGAGATTTTTGGTTGCTTTTCTCTGTCCTTGTACAAGTCTCATTTGCTAAACTTCAAATTACCTGCTTTTACCAAAGGAGTAATAGCTGTTATAATGGCTCATCTTGGGTTAGCATCCTTGAGGAGACTGTGCAACTGAACTCAGAGGCTGAAAGGGAGCAGACATGACTGTAATACTGAGAGAATACAGTGGCCTTTCTACTAAGACTCTATCAGTTACTATATTTAAACCTGGCAAGTCATTTCAATCATTGGTGGTGTATGTGGGATTGGTCCTTTGTGAGTCTACAGACTCAGTGACACAGATTGGGGAGACAGGGAGAAAGATGCCAGAGGGCCATGATGGAGGTGGCAGAAGTGGTTTGTGGTCAGAAGAGATGGTTTAGGGTCATAGATGTTGACTGTGCTGTGTGTGTGTGTGTGTGCGCGCGCGCGCGCGCGTGCGTGTGTGCGTGTGTGTGTGTGCGTGTGTGTGTGTGCGTGTGTGTGTGCGTGTGTGTGTGTGCGTGTGTGTGTGTGTGTGTGTGTGTGAATGTTAATTAATGAAACAAATTCTGGGAAGGCAGCCAGGAGAGGTATGTAAATATATGACTTAGTCATGACTAGGGTGATATGGTACACCAGAGTCTAGGCAATATCAACATTACTGGGGGAGGAGTTGGTGGGGTCTTCGTGTCCTCAGGTCTAGCAAAAACGGAAGGTACAGACCTATTAGAAACACCTCATCCTTATGGCATGCTCTCTGTGGCTTAGAACTTCGATGTTTTTCTTCTGTTTGTTTCTCTTTGTTTTCTTTATTTTTGATGGTAACACCATAAATAAAATGGCACTGTTGATTCCACCTTACAGATGGGAACTAATTGAGTAGGTGTATGCTGAAATGAGTGACAATTTTTTTAAATTTTCAAAAAGATGCTGGTGCTAGATAGATACAATGTGAGATGCTGAATTATTCTTGTAACCAGCAATTCCAGATCAGAGGTGATTCAAAAGAGATAATGTGTACGGTTTAAACCCTGACATCACTAGGGTTCTTCTCTGTGGACTCACAACTCCTGACCTGTCTGAACATAGAGAAACAATGAAACAACCACTCGCCTACCTGGGGCAATTTCAAAGAGGTGCTTTCCTGGTTCCTCAGGATTTGGAAGGAGCTCAGTCACCTGATTCCCTTGGAGTGGAATAAATCCCTAAAGTGGACACAAAAACACAAACATAAAAGGGGTATAAGGAGGAGGAAAGAACAGAATGATGACCAGTCACCAATAAGAGGGCTGAAGGTTTGGGGCCACAGTATGACTGACTCAGTGTTCCCCGTATTCTGTGAAGTAGAAGGTTTACATGAAAGAAGATTAAAAATAGTTTTAGAAATTAGAGTTACCAATATCTATAATTAAAAACTCAGCTCCATAATTTTACAGATGGGAATAGTGGGCTGAATGAGATTAATTGATTTGCCTATGGGTCACATAGCTAGTGGGGACTGATTAGCAGTGAAAAATTAGTGATAATGATGACGATGATGACGATGATGATGGTGACTGTGGTGTATCTAAACACACAGTGGATAGAGACTGGATATGGAGTCAAGAAGACCTGAGTTCAACCCCTGCATCAGTCACTTCTTAGCCTTGTGATCCTGGAAGATTCATCAAATGCTGCCAGTCTCAGTTCCCTCATCTATAAAATTGGGATAACAATTTAATCCTCACAAACCCTCAAAGGTTTGCTGTGAGGATCAAATAAGATCACAAAGGTAAAGTGTTATACCTCATAGTCCTCTGTAAATGATGATGGTGCCTTCTGATAACAGTGACACCTTCCAGTTCTCACATAGAGATGGTCTGTTCCTACACGTGCACCTCTGGCTCTATGCACACATCCCTCTCTGACCTCTTTGAACAGTTCAGTTGCTGGTTTCAATCAACAATAATCTCCATACAACAGCAACAATCTGCTTTACCACCATCAACATACAGATTAGAAACTAAACATCATCCAGACCCTTTCATTCTTCTTTCCTGGATAGTCATTTACACTGTCCTATCCATGAAAAGAATTTCTAAATGTGTTTATAAAAAGCTTTGGAAATGAGACCTACATATGGAAAAATGCCACTGCAGGTTGGGCCTGTCAATTCCAGTTCAGTATCTTTTGGGATTGTCATTAGCTTCACATTCCTTACTTACATACACCCAGTTATGCTGTCCTGTAATTTAATGGCAATCGATAAATCAATAACTATTCATTAAACAAAAAATGGGGAGGGAAAAAGAGTTAAAAAAAGAAAAGTGAGCCCCGTGTGAGCCTGTGGTTTTAGCCCCAGGGTGGCCCCAACCAGCAGCAGCCGTGGCAGTTTCCAGAATTATCAACCCATAAATGCCAAAGACAAAGTAAAAGATCAGTGGAACTCTGCTGGATCTGGGGGGGGGGGGCAGAGTATGGTTGGGCCTCTACCCCCAGAGTGAGAAGCAGCAGAAGTGGCAGCCCTGCAGCCACCTCCACGTGGCTGCTTCGGAAGCTCCCAGCCATTCAGAGGCTAAGTGCTCTTGCCTTAACCTGCCTGGATCTGGATCATGGTCTTGGGTGGTGGTCCTGAGGTGTGTGACCAGTGAGCCAAAGCTGGTGGGGGCTGTAGAGATGGTGCCCTCCTAATAGCTCTGGCACCTGTGAAAACCCCAGTGATCTTGGACAAAGCTCTCCCCTCTGGTAGCAGAGATCTACTGTGGCAAAGAGCTCAAAAGTCAAGTAATTGAGTGGCAACATGAGCAAGCAAAGGAAGCAAAGCAAGCACAGCCACCCAACTTTAGATTCCTTTTTTTGGGGACCAAAAGGATCAAAGCATGGAACAGGAGGAAGACAACACAGTCAGAACTCCTGCACCAAAAGCTGCCAAGAAAAATATGAACTG
>CM053582.1:521833176-521865716 GCA_028627135.1 Pseudochirops cupreus | reverse complement strand
GGGGAGAAAATATGTAACTCAAAAAAAATTTAATTAAAAAAAAAAGAAATATCATTATGAAAATATTTTTAAAGAGAACAAGTTCATTGACACCAGGTTAAAAACTCTTTTAGGCTTACAAATGACTCCCTTGCTATTCTTTCATAAACTCATTCAAACTAAAGTGTTAATAATTTGATATGCTACTCCATGGGGGTTATTTGTGTTTTAAAATGCACCATAGACAATAATGGTGTAACCTATAAAGATGACATTTTAATTGTGAGAGCTTTCAGCGACTGTAGGCAGTTAGGGAAGGATTGTTTTTCCTTGTCCTCCATTCATGCTTGATGCTGATTCTGAAAGTGATTGAAACACCTGTTTTCCAACACATATGTCATGACATCTTCATGAAAACATGAGTTTCCTTGCTTTTCCTGACAATTTTGGACCCTGGAGTCAAGGAGGGAAGTCACATAATCATGGTGTGGCCTCTCAAGCAAATATGTTGGTAAATTAATTCAGTATCCTACTTCAAATGATTCAAGATTTCATGACTATTTGGCGTTTGCACTCTGATGCAGATTAAATGGGTCCCCTGACTTAATAGAAGATAGGTTTTCAAGGCCAAAAAACATAATGAATAATCACTTGTTGATTATCTCTGGTGATGAGCCTCATTGATCTTAGATGTATTGGTCTTCAAATGACAAACATAACACAGTCTGCTAAGATTGGGCTAAAATGCCATTCTCGTTCAATAGCCTGTGCTCCACTGATCTAGTCTTCAACAACTCCACCCTAGGCTAAGATCCTAAAGTAGAGGATTAAGAGGGAAATATAGTTTATCTTTGGTAAAATGGGTCCCTCTCCTAGGACAGACTTGACAAAATGAGTATGGCCTGAATGGAGCAGATCTTTAGAATTAAATTCTCCTCATTATACATATATATGTGTGTGTGTATGTGTTCTTGTTTTCTAGCCCGTTCAAAAAGTCTAGTGATGGGAGAGCAAAGTGGACCTCCTGCCAGGCCAGCTTCCCCCAACCTGTCAGACCGGGCACTGAAGTCTGGCTGGCTAAAGAAACAGAGAAGTATCATGAAGAACTGGCAACAGCGCTGGTTTGTGTTACGTGGGGACCAGCTGTTTTATTACAAGGATGAGGAAGAAACCAAACCACAGGTAAGAATGTTAACATATGGAAGAAGGCAGAGCATCTGGGCTGTGGGGATAGGAAGAGAGCAGCTGTAGCCAATAACCCTGGGGAGTCTATCATCTTCCTGCCCATGCTGAAAAACGTACTGATCACACTGAAGCATGGAGAAAGAGGAGAGGAGAGGACGATAAATGGTGTGACTTGCTCAGGGTCACACAGCTGGTAAGTGAATGAGGTGAGATTTGAACTCAGGAAGATGAGTCTTCCTGACTCCACTCTATCCACCACATCACCTAGAGGCCCATTGCCCCAATTAGCAAGTTGAATGGAATTTAGGAAGCGTATGTTCACATCTAGACTCTATGCTCTTTTGGGCTAGGCAACATGCTAGGCTATACAAAATGAGGGAAAAGACAGTCCCTGCCCTCAAGGAGCTTAAATCTAATGCTTCTTTATTTCCACTTCATTATTTTCATCCTCAATAACGGAAGTTTTCGGACCTTTTGGTCTCAGGATCCCTTCGCACACTTAAAAATTAAAAGAGGACTCTCCACTGCAAGAGCTTTTGGATGTTGATTATATCGATTGATATTTATCTATTAGAATTAAAACTGTTTAAGAACAGCTTTGAGTGACTAAGGCAATTTGACTATTATAAACACCCAAATTAAGTCCAAAGGATCTATGAAGGAAGATGCTGTCTGCATCCAGAGAAAGAACTGATACACAGAAGTAGATATAGAATGATTTTACACATATATGCGTATGTGTACACACACACACACACATACATACATGTACATACAGATTTGCGTCTAATGGTAGCTCTCTCCAGGGTAGAAATGATAAGGGAAAAAAAGAAATTTACATAATAACTTTATTATATATTTTAAAAGAATAGGCAGTTGTACATAACAGATTTGTAGTTTCATGTGCAATCATCTTTTTTTTATTATACTATATTATGGAAATACTTGTTTCATTCCATAAATTAAAAATTTTAAGAGAAAAAAAGAAATTAAAATGTCTTCATATTATTATGAAAATAGATTTGTTCTCTGAGATTTCTTGAAAGGTTCTTAGGGACACCTAAGGGTCCTCTGATCATACTTTGAGAATCATTGCTCCAGAGGAAGGAAGTCTCAGATAACTACTCCTAAAAGCATCTGCAAGTTTTGGAGATTCATGCTTGCTTTCATGTCACCAAGGGCTATACCTCAGTAATTTTCCACTTTCTAGTAATACTTAAAGATCAGTTTATAGTCTGGGACTCAACCAACTTCCCTCACTTTTCATCATGATTTTTCACATAATGCAAGTAGTTCATATGACACATCACTAATGACAACTGGTGGTTACAACAGCACAAATGCTCACATTTCTATCCATAGGTATAAATGCCAAATCAAAATTCAAACTGGGCATAGATTTTATTTAAATACTGTCCATGCTGCCTCCTTCAGATCACGGGGTTGCAGTGTGATTTTTGGAGAAAGAGTACTACACCTGAATTCCATAGACCTTGGTCGAAATTCTAATGATATGACTGTAGGCAAGTCACCTTCTCTAAGCACCAGATTCCTCATTTCTAAAATAGGGGTGCTTAGATATTTAAAAAAGCAAACTTTGCTGCATTAATTATGAACCCTAACAGAGCCAGCCAAAATACTGTGAAAAATTCCTGGACTTGGAGTTGATGACCTGAGTTCTAACTCCAGATCTGACACTCACCACGTGTAGCCTTGGGCAAGGCTTTTCTGCTCCTGGAGCCCAGTTTTTGCATTTGTAAATTAAAAGTGTGAACGTGACCTTTCAGGGGCCATTTCCTTTTCTAAATCTGCAATCTGATGGTTTTATGATCCTGGTCCTCATATAGGATCTCCACAAATGAGTTCTAGGAATATAGAGTAAAGAAGAAACCATGGCAAATGCAGAAGAGAATTTATGTGTGGGTTTGATGAACTGGCTTCTCATTCCAGCTCTGTTACGACCTTAGCACTGTGACAGTGATGATGTGTTTTGTTTTGTTTTAATGCTTCTAAGTCTTGCCTTGTTTTTCTCATCTGTAAAATGGGCATGAAAATTCTGGTCCTACCTATCTTATCAGAGATGAAGGGGAGAGATCAGATGAGATGGTATACCCAAATGTGCTCTGGAAAGTTCTGTTTAAAAGTAAGGTAGTATCATTAGTATGAATTTAGTATCTTGTCTTAGATGGATGTTCTGTCAGACAATGGACTCAGTCCGGGCCAACTGACCTTGTGCAGTAATTTTTTCTTGAAGTATCATGATTTCCCCTTCCTGGCAAAGCACCACTGTTATTGCTCGATCACTAAACAGTGTCAGGATTTGAGGGCTGCCATTTGTCAAATTAATCCCATTACTTTATGATATGTACTCTTTGTCCTGTAGCTTTGCTAGTGGAAAACAAACCTAATTTCTACATAATTGCACATAATTACTTGTAATGGACTAATTCTAGATGTCTGGTTCCTGGAAAAATTTACAGTGATTGCTGTTCACAGTAACTAAAAATATCCATGTGGTTGGAATCTTCCCATCAGAAGGCCTGTGTTAGCAGTTGTAATTGTCAGAAGGAAGTAGGTCTGGTAGTTCTGCTGGCTGCTTACAAAGGATGATAAACGAGAGTAGTAACTCTGCCTATAGACTAGCCTTCATCTCCAAAGTCCTTTTCATGTTGACTATGTCATCCCCCCAGCGAGGAGGATCAGGCCGATGACAAGGGCCATTCAATCGAACTTTATTTCTGAGATGGGAGATCTGAAATGTGGAAAGGACAAGTAACCTGTATGCCATTACCTGGCAAGATGGAGGAAGGACTTTATGAAAGCAATATTTGATTGTCCCTATTGCTCTTTCCATGGGGCCAGATCTCATGATTGTTGTCAGGTGGAATTTAAATATATTTAATAAATGAAGAGCTGTGCTTATGTTTTTTTCTGCTCTGGGAATTTAGAGCACCTGCATGAAAAAGTCTTCATTTCCTGAACAACCATGGGGTCCTGCCACCTAATCGAATACTAGCTAATCAATCAATTAATGAGCATTTATTAATTGACTGCAACGTGCCCGTTGATTTATTATTTTTGTCATTAGCCTTACCTACTGTTTCACAATAATGTATTATATCACCCTTAGTGTATCCATTTCAATCATTCATTTGTTATTTCATCTACTCAATATACAGGATGTCCCTAAAGTCTGGACACATAGGAAATCTTATTAACTATGCATATTTTCAAGAAATAAAATTTTCAACAACATTTTATTTAATTAGTATAAATTTTAGCCATGACAACTTCATTTGGAATAAAAGCTTTCATTAATTATTGGGGACTATTTTTCATATTATTGAGATTAATTAAATTAATTAATTAATGATATTTCCTATGTGTCTCCTATGTCTTCCTATGAAATCTCTTTTATACTTAATACCTACTGTGTTCCAGGCACTAGGGACACAGTGGTAAACATGATTCAAGAAGCTTGCCTTCTCATAGAATTGCAATGTAGGAATCGTTCCTTTAGAAAAATGTCAGTGTAAAAATGGTGATTTCTATTTAATGAAGTGAATCCTACCTTTTCCTGGAAGGCTTATAGAAGCAATGTATATGTCCTGTTCTACCTGACCAAGCCTTGGGGTAAGAACAAGGGAAGCCCACATTCTCAATGTCTTAAATCAACTTTGATGAATTAAGAACAGGTATGGTTTTGGTCGCAAGACAAGGCTCCCAGATCCAAACCAGGAAATCAGTCAGGGAGAACTATAGTGAGAAGCATTGTCTGGATTAGAAAATAGTAAGCCAAGTAAGCAAAGGGTATCTGGAACCAAAGTGGCAAGAGGCATTATTAGAAGTGCAGATGGAGAGTTCTAAAAAACAAGGGAGCAATCCAGTGTAAGAGAAGGTCATGTCAGGGACCAGAGTAGGGATTTTTAACCTGAGGTCTGAGAACTTTAAAAAAAAACAACAATTTTTGAGAACTGTATGTCCATATGAATGGTTCCCTTTAAAATCTCCTCTATCTTATTGTATGCATTTAAAAACTTGATTCTGAGAAAAGGTCCATAGACTTTACAGACTGTCAAAGGGGTGCATCACACACAAACACACACAAACACACACACACACACACACACACACACACAGACAAGAACTCCTGATCTAAAGCTAGGCAGCCAAAGGGGCAATTTGTGGTGCTCATTGACTGAAGTGATATCATCTTTAGCATGACAAAGGGATGATAAGGCTTAAATGGGTAGGAAGAGCCAATTGTTAAATTTTCAATGTGAGCATCTTTATGTCTCAGAAATCAGAAAACGTTACAAATCGTGGCTTGACGTATTGATTTCTTGATTGTCAAGGCTTAAGAAAATAATGGAGACAATGTTAGTAATGTAAATTAAGTTTAAAAGTTTATGTGTACAGCTTTCCCTGGAAAAGTGGTTGTTAAACCTTGAGCAGCACACTATTGGATAGGGAGCTTACTCTCCTGGCTCTTTTAGAACTTGGTCTGTTTTTCTGAGGGAGGGGGTGTGTGGGGTGAGCTAACCTTCCTTTCCCCTGACTGACTTGCCTCTACCAGGGCTTTACCTCAGAATTCAGTGGGGTGGGGATGGAGAGTACTCTGGCTTTAGGGTCAGAAAGCCTGAATTCATCTTTCAAGGCAGACACTTAACTAGCTGTCTGACTTTGGGAAAGCTGGTTAACTTCTTTATATCAGTTTCCTCATCTGGAAAAGGTGGGTTACAAGTCTATTCTTTTTTTTAATTGATTTGTTTCTTTACTTTTAGTTTACAAGATTCAGTTACACAAACACTTGAGCTTCAAATTTTCTCTCCTCCCTCTCCCCCATGGCGGCATGCAATCAAGTATAGGATCTGCAGATACTTTCACATTGGACATTTGTCTGGTTGTATAGAAGGGTTGTAACCAATGGAGTGAACAATGGGAAAAAAGAAAGAGAACCAAACATGAATTGCTTCAGTCTCCATTTAAACTCTGGTCTTTCTAGATCTTTCTCTGAATGTAGATATCTCCTTCCATCCTGAGACTTGTAGAGTTGTTTTATAACTGTGCGTTGCTGAGAAGAGTCCAGTTTATCAAAGTTGGTTATCACACATACGATGTGTCTGTGATTGTGTACAAATTTTTCCTGGTTCTGCTCTTCTCACTTAGCATTAGTTTCCAGGACTGTTGTGAGGAACTTTAAAGAGCTGTAATTATATATGCAAATTATTTTTTGTCTGGATTTGTGATTTGACCAGTGTGGGGAACTCCCTGGAGTGGAAATTCCTTTATCCATGAAAATCAGGAGCTCATTTGCTTTCATTTACAGCCTTGAGCCACTCAGTGGTTGGGTGACTTACTCAGAGTAACACAACCAGTATGTGTCAGAATCAGGACTTGAACCCAGGTCTTTCCATCTCCAAGACTGTCTCTCTACCCATCCTACCAAGCCAATCCAAGTCATTATCATTGAGTTTATGCCAAGAGTTTAATAAATACATTTTGATTAATTGAAACTTCTTATAGCTCTCTTACCAAAGATTAGGCTAAATTAAGGATAACCCATAAAACAAGGATAAGGGTTAAGTCTTTCTGTATAAACATCTCTAGCGCTCAGTTGAATTTTTTGGATCAGGGATAGGACATTCCCCTGTAGTGGGCCAATTTAATCCTTTTTATGAGATTCGTTGCCTTAGAAAAGTGTTCATGAGTCTGATAAAGTCTCTACTCCTACACATCCTAACTCCTTCACAGAGTAACAGAATTATTCTATTGAGGCAGGTGGGTGGTATAGCAAATAAAAAGTTGGCCTTGAAGTCAGGAGGAACTAAGATCAAATCCTAACACTTACTAGGAGTGTGACCCTAGACAAGTCACTTAACCGCAGTTTGATTTTGTTTCTTCATCCATAAAAGGGGGATAATAATACCTCCTCCCTCTTGCCCCATCCTCTGTACACCTAGTTGATATATGTCAATGCCTTTCTCTCCATCCCCCATGCCAACCAGATTGCTATGGCTGGTTCTTCCTATGCTACCCTCAGCACTGGCTTTCCCTCTAGAATTCGATTCTATGCTCTTAGTTCCTCTCACATGAGCTGAGCTGACAGATATGTCCTAGAGCTACTGGACAGTAGACCCCCGGATTCTTGATATTAGCTACTGACTCTGACTTTTTCCATTTTTCAAGGTATTAAATCATACTAATACTTGGGGCCCTCTTTACAAAGGCTGGTTTCTAGACACATGTTTTTATAATAGTTCTTTTAGTGGTCATGACACAGGAGAAAAATTCCCTGGACTCCATTGCCCATAATGGGAGCCTGGGCAAGTCAATTAACTTTTTTGTGTCCCTATTTCTACATCTGAGAAATGGGATTAATACTTCTGCTCTTTATCCCCCAGACAGAGTGACTTATCAGAAACAATTTCCTGGATTCCATATGTCAGGAAGCTTTCCAACAGTATCAGTGGTTTGGGACTCTCATGGGAAATCTTGTGGGGTTTAAAAAGTGGAGTTAATGAAGGTGAGAGATCAGTAGCCACAAGGAGGCAAGTTGGAGCTGAAGTCTGGGCAGAGAGATGGGAGGGTGCCATGTAGTGTAGTAATGCCATCATGTCTCTAAGGAATCCTGACTACCTCCGAGACAGAAACAGAGGATATCCCCAAATTTCCAGTGACCTGTCCTTGAGAGAGAGAGGTTTCTGAGGCAGAAGGAACTGAACCCTAACCTTCTTCTTTTTTAAACCAACTGAGCCACGTGTTAGAATTTTTCCTCAATGTGTTTTGAAGATTAAAGGGAGATTAGATCAGGATTGGGGAACCATGTCCTTGAGACCACATGTGGCCTTGTAGGTCCTTGGTGCCGCCTTTTGATGGGAGTCCAAGTTTCACAGAATAAATTCTTTTATTAAGGAGATTTGTCCTGTGAAATTTGGATTCAGTCAAAGAACCACACTTGAGGGCCTGGAGGTCCACATGCTGCAGATTCCACACCCCTGGATTAGATGAGAACCCCCATGGAATCTATAAGAGAATATGTCCATCTGTCTGAGGCAGGGAGGAGTTGTGCAAAGAACAGATCTTTTACAGAACGTCGGCTTCGTTATTAGTATTATTTTTATAGATTAATGCATTCCTGTTCAATTTGTGACCTGTCTGTGTAGAGAATGCTGCTCTGATAGGGATTCAGGCTATGATTTGCATAACTGATTACCAAACACTCCACATTGAATCCAAGAGCAAGAAGTTGTAGAATCAAAGGACTGAAGGGTCAGGAGAGGACAACAATGTTTAGCACATGGATATCTCTCACATTCCACACGCCCCTGCCCTACATCAGTAAATCTCTCTACCTTACATTTTACTAAACTTGTGAAATAGGGAGCGCCCCTTCCCCCCTGCCAGCCGGATCTTCATGTGTTGTCATTGAGTCATTTCAATCACATCGGACTGTTTGTGAGCCCATGTGGGGTTTTCTTGGCAAAGATATCTAAGGGGTCTGCCATTTCCTTCTCCAGCTCCTTTTACAGATGAGGAAACTGAGGCAAACAGAATGAAGTGATTTGCCCAGTATCACACATCTCCTGTGGCCAGATTTGAATTCTGAAAGTGTGTCTCCCTGACTCCAAGGCCTGGGTTCTGCGCACTATGGCACCACCTAACTGCCCAGATACACCTACATGTTTTCCTTGAGTCTCCTCTTCTCTAGGCTAAGCATGCCCTCTTCCTTTCATTGAGCTTACCAATGCCACTGACACACTATCATTAACCCCATTTAATAAAGGCAATTAAGTGTTACAAACCATGCCCCAAGTCTAGCTTTCCATATACTGACCAAAAAAAAAAAGGCCCTCTCACCGTACCATTGGAAAGTAAGGAAAAGACAAAATATGACAGAATGAATCATTGTTTTAAGGGTCAGTTAAATAGTACAGTGGATAGAGTATAGGGGTTGGAATCAGGAAAAACCTATGTTCAAATTCTGCCTCAGATACTTAGCAGCCATGTGACCCTAGGTAAGTCACTTAACCTCTCACAGACTCAGTTTCCTTTTCTAAAAAATAAGGATAATCATAGCACCAACTTGCCATGGTTGTTGCGAAGGACAAATAAGAAAACACATGAGAAATGCTTTGTGAACCTCTACCTGCTATATAAATCCAAGCTGTTATTATTTTCACCCCTTGACAATTTTTTTTTAGTTTAAAAATTTGCTTACATTTAATAAGCATTTCTTCTCCCTTTCTCTCACTCCCTTCCTGGAAAAAAAATATGGAAAAACAAAGTCCTCATAACAATTATTCATAGTCAAACCAAATAAATTCCTCCATTGGCCAAGTTCAGAAAGGCATCTTGAGTCTGATCACCTTCCTCTTAGGAGGTGGTGGTACACCTTCATTATCATTCCTCTGCAATCAAAGGTGGTCATTGCATTGATCGCGGTTCTTAAATCTTGTAAAGTTGTTTGTCTTTACAGTGTTGTTAAAGTGTAAATTAGCCTCCTAGTTCTGCTCACTTCACTCTGTATCAGTTCACCTGGGGAGTATCGCCTTGTGGACCAGGCAATATATACGCCTATCTGTTCATCAACCTTCCTTGTGATTAACACCACAAATGCTGCTAGAAGTGGAGCGAGCCATGGAACTAAAAAGAAATGAAATATGTCCCTCAATTCCCAAGACTAGACTCTCATGTCGCTATGTCTTCTCTTGTCATCCATATCATACAGTTTGTACAACCACCCAGACTAAAGAATTACCTTCTCTCACCATCACTATTATGTGTGTTGTCTAATGGCAAGGGCCATTTTTTTATATTTGTATACCCAGAGCTTAACACGATGTCTGGCACCCAGGATGTTTTTAATCAGTATTTCACTCAATTATTCTGATAAACAGAGATGACATGGTATAATGGGTACAGTATTAGATTTGAAGTCAGAAAGACCTGGGTTAAAATACCACTTCTGACATTTACAACCTCTATAACAATGACTGGGTCATTTCTGATCCTCAGTTTCCTCATCTGTAAAATGAGAGTTATAATGCTTGAGACACCTTCCTCACAAGGGTGTGAGGCTTCATTGAAATAATGGGTGGAGAATACTCTGCAACATTATTTTGTTTTAATAACTAGACTTGTCATTTCAATGGAATGAGTAACTCCCACTGAAGAATTCCCTCTTGGATGGTTGAGTGCCTGCCCAAAGTCACAGAGCCAGGATGAGTCAAAGGGAGGTCTTAAAACCATGTCTTTCTGACCCCCAAACCAGCCTTCTATGCAGTATGTTATACTACAAATTTCCAAGCACTACATAAGTATAAGCTATTATTATTATGGAAGGTGAGTGTGACCACTGACCCATGTCCTAACTTTTTTTTTCTTGTTCCTTTAACCTCATTTGTCATGATTGATCCAGGAAAATGAGATAGAAGAGGTGTGGGAATGGAGATAGACAGAAAAGGAAAAATACCTGGGACAGTGTGGTCTCATCAAATGGAAGCAAGTAGAGAGTCTGGATCTCACTCATCTCCAGGAAAATGTTTCCTATAGGCTTAAGCTATTTTCTCCCCCTCTTAAAACCATGAAAACCTCAATTACTCTTTAGATTCTGGAATATGAAAGATAAGTAGAAGGGATTCCACAGTGGAATGAAACCCACCCACCTTAATTAAGAATGAAGCCTCAGTGACTGTCAGGGAGAGGAAAAGCATGGCTAGAAGCCAGGAGGTACATGAGAGAGCCCCCAAAAATGGGTCTCTGGAAGGGAATTCTGATCCAGCGCTTGGAAGAATGTGCACACCAGCCATAATGAAGACAGCTGGTAGAAGCCCAGGGCAGAGAACTGGCAACAATCAATCACATTCACCTATAAGGGAGAGAAGGAAAATTCAGTTTCTTATGGAAGCTCAGGTTTTGATTAAGGCGATCGATGCAGGTTGAAGTTGTTTTGCAGTGGGCTAAATTTTTTTAAGTAAGGCATCATGCATATGTATGTATAAATAGATAGATGCATACATATATACACATATGTGTGTTTACATAGGTGAGGGATTATTTGCATATAGATTACAGTTAGCCCAAAGGAGCTAACGAGATTACCAACAAAGAGTGTGTAGAAAGAGGAGGGACTGGGATAGATCTTGGGGTATACCCACAGTTAGTGGAGATGATATGGACACGCATGGTCACATAGTCGCCAAAAACGAACTCAGTACATCATGACTCCCAGGCCACCACTCAATCTCTGCTATCAAGCCTGAAGTATGAATCCCTTCGCCACCATTTCTGTAAGGTAATGGGACAACCTCTACATGCACACTTCTAGATATGAGGAGGCCATAGCCTCACAGGATGGTGAGACCACACATTTAAAGCTAGAAGGTATTTTAAAGAGCATCTAACCCCAAATCCCCCTTTACAGGTGAGAACCTGGGACCAAGAGAAGTTAAATTTCTTGACCACGGTCACACTCACCACACCATGTTGTAACTTGTTTAATAATTCTAATCATTAGGGGAAAAAAATAAAGTTTTCAATAAGTCTAAGACCCCAGTCAATGGAATAAGAACTCACTGTTCAACAGAAATTGCTAGGAAAACTGGAAAGCAGTCTAGCAGAAACTATATCTAGACCAATATATCACACCATATGCCAAGATAAGCTCCAAATGGGTAAATGACTTAGACATAAAAGTGACATAACAAAAAAAATTAAAGAAGCAAGGAAGAAATTACCTCTCAGATCTAAGGCCATGACAAAACAAGGAATACAAAGGTTTGCAGAAGGTAAAATGCACAATTTTGAGTGCATACAATTACAATTTTTTAAAAAACGAACCAATGCAGATAAAATTAAAAGAGAAGCAGGTAACAGGGAAAATATTTTCTGTGACTATCCCTAATAAGAGTCTAATTTCCAAGATACATAAGGAGCTGATTGAAATTTATAAAAATGGGGGGGCTCACTTTCCAACGGTCAAATGATATCAACAGGTAGTTTTCTAAGGAAGAAATCTAAGTTATCTACGGCCATATTTATAAAAAAAAATTGTTCCAAGCCATCAGTAATTATAGAAATGCAAATACTAGCAACTATAATTATTATTTTGATACTGTTATTGTCCTCTGCTTCAACATCTCCAGTGAAGGAGCAACCCACTGCCTCTTAATGCAACCCATTCTGCTTTGGGATGCCTCTAATTGTTAGGAGATTTTTCCTGATATTAAACCCATCTCTTTGCAAATTCTGCTCAATTCTCCTGGCTCTGCCAAACATAGAAAGTCTAATCCTTCTTCCAGGTCTTTCAAAGCAATCTGCACCCCAGAGCAGCTAAGTGGCACAGTGAATAGAGTGCCAGACCTGAAGACAAGAAGACCTGAGTTCAAACCCAGCCTCAGACACTTACTAGCTGTGTGATCCTGGGCAAGTCACTTAACCCTGTTTGCCTCAGTTTCTTCATCTGTAAAATGAGCTGGAGAAGGAAATAACAAACCACTCTAGTATCTTTGCCAAGAAAACCCCAAAAGGGGTCATGAAGAATAAGACATGATTGAAAAGGACTAAATAACACTCATGTCTCCATTGGTCAGGCACCAGTCACAGGATATCTGGATATATCTTTCAGGTATATAAGTTTGTAGGGAGGTAAAGGCAGTGTGAGATAGTGGATAGAAAGCTGATCTTAGAGTCACAAAGACCTGCGTTCAAGTGGCATCTCTGACACATATCAGCTGTATGACCCTAGACAAGTTACTCATTTCCCAGAGTGGTGTGAGGATCAAATGAGAAAAAATAAATACAATACCTTGTAAACTTGAAAGAGTTATATAAATGTGAGCTGTTTCTGTACTCTAGGCAAATCTCTCAGAATGTAGTAGTAGAAAAGGTACTGACTCAAACTGGTAGAGTGCTCCCTCTAAGGGTGCTCCCTAAACCAAAGAAATTCCAGCTTGTGCCACAATCCCAATCCTAGATGAAATGGCCTCTAAGGTCCCTTCCAACTGGAAGTCTATAATTCTAATGAATCAGCCAACAAACATTTATTAAGCACTTACTCCGTTAGCTGCCGGGCATAGAAGGACAGGAAGGAAATAGTTCCTGCGTAAGGACAAAGTGGAGTGAGCTCTCTTTGGCTGTAGGGCCAGAGTGGTTTTCAGAAATCCAAACAAGTAAGGAGAGGTAAAGATGTGTGTGCATGCGTGTGCACACATGAGCACGCATGTATGAAAGGTGGTGGTACAGGGGGAGAGGTCCAAGGATTGCTCATGAAAATACAGGTTGAGCAATATGGAACCCCATTAAGGAATTCTAATCCCAGCGCTTGGCAAGTGACCTGATTCAGCTTCAGGTGGTGGCTAGAAGGCATTAATATGACCTTTGTGAGAATACAGATTGTTGTCATTGCTCAATAAAACAACAAAACGACCCAAATATCAATTTAAAAATCAATAAAATGGGGCAGTGAATAGAGCATCGGCCCTGGAGTCAGGAGGACCTGAGTTCAAATGCAGCCTCAGACACTTGACACTTACTAGTTGTGTGACCTTAGGGAAGTATCTTAACCCTAATTGCCCTGCCTTCCCCCCTCCAAAAAATAAAAATAAATTAAATAACCCAGGATTGTTTTAAATAGCAAAGAAGTTAACACACATACAAGGCTTGTAAACCTTCAAACTATATATTTGATTATCCAGCTGATTTATCAACATCGTCATTATTACACACTTTCTTCTTCTAGTTGGATTTTGTTTGGAACTATAAAAATAAAGACAGTGTACCCTCAGTGACCTTTAGTAAGGAATGGAGACATTCTGTTTGTTTGTTAAATGTCATCGTTTTTTATATGTTTGGCATAATGCAAAAGCAAGCAAAATTGCATTATAACAAAATTTCAACAAGGCGGGTAAAATTACATCATAACAGAACTCATAGGAACCTCCCAATTATTTGGTTGTAAAATAGGATTTCATGCTAATATACAAGTTGCTAGTGTAAGAGAACGCGGTTTGGATCTCCACTTCCCACTTCCTTACACTATAAATTATATTCCCAGTCTATGAGACCTAGAGATGAAACAGAGCTTCCAAGCAGACACTCACTCCAGAATGACTGATTATTATTAATTGCCAATGTCTCTCCTCTTTTTACTACTTCTTACTCTTGACTTTTCTAAAACATTTTAAAACTGTTGACTACACTCATCTTCCTTAATAACTTTCTTCCTGTGATTTCCCTCTTCCCTCTATAACCAATCCTTTGCTGGTTCTCCCAGGACAGTAATATATGTATGTACTTCAAGGTTTTGTCCTCAGCCCTCTTTTTTTTCTCTCACTTGGCAATCTTGTCCATTCTCCTGGCTTCAGTTATTATCATTTCTATGTAAATGATTCACAATCTTTTTTTTATTTTCCTAGTGAATTCCTCTGTAGACTTTTAGCCACGCAATCTCCTCTATTCTTCCTCTAAAGTCTTGGAAATTTGCTCTCCCAAAATCTAATGTGCATGTCATACTACATGTGGTTTTCTACTCTTCTCTATCACTCATTGTAACATGGAGTGGTCACTTCCTCCCAAAGTTCTTATATTTCCTATTCCAGTCACCAGTTTCTTCTGTTAGTAAGAATCAGATTCAAAATATGAGCTCCCTGTGCTTCCTCCACTTTTATCATTATTATCTTTAAGCCAGTCAACTTATCATCTAGGCAGCTGCAGCATGTATCTAGATATTTGGAATTCCTAATCACCACTCTAGCGTGACTCCCTGGCCTTGTTTGTCATTCCCCTCCCCACCCTGAACTCATCATTTTACTTCTGTCCAAATGATCTGTAGCATATTCCCAGAACACCATGACTGTTGATCTCAATCTAAATGCTCTCCACCCTGCTCCCCTGCCCTCCAAATCCAGTTCCTGGATTTTCTCACACATAATTAGTTTTTTTTTTTAATTCTCTGCCTCCATCCCTTTTGTTTATTCTGTTTCTTTTAAATAAGAGCAGACCTTTCTATAGCAATATCCCAGTCATGAGATTCCTCCTGCCAAATTTCAATGAGACTCAATGAGACCAAATTTGCTTTCTTGCTTTAGAATCGATCAACAATGATGTTAGCATACATTTATATTTTTATAAAGTTTGTCAAGTACCTCTTATTTGATCTTCCCAACAACACTGTGAGGGAGGTATGATTATTATTCTCATTCAAATCATGATTGTTATCCTCATTTAGGGGTCCATGGGGTGTTCAGGGAGGACTAGCACCTCTGGTGTGAGGGCTTGTCAAGACTTTTTCAGAATTGTTCATCCTCTTTTGGTGACCCCCCCAGTCATTCAACTCTTACCTGTTGCTCCAAGAAGCTGTATCATGTACAGTGGGGCTACATCCCGTAAACCATCTCTGTAGATGGGCTAAACCAGGTTGAAGATAATTAATAAGCCTCAAACCTATTGCTGAGCTAGGGGCATGTCTATCCCAAGCATGTAAAGGCTTCCCATGGAAAAATGTCTGGATGAGAGCAATTTTATTTCAATGTCATGAAGGTGGCTGACACAGGTACTATGGAGTGATAGAGCTTGGTCACTACTTCCTATACCATCTCCAGGCATCCTGACTTCTGTCTTGCTACTGGAATTCAATGACTCTGGAAGAGAGAGGCTGACAACTTTGTGCAACTCTGCCTCACTTAAATCCAATTCACCTACAAGTGAGCTGTGGTAATGGTATTCTCCATAACAAGAAGGAATTTTGAAGTCAGAAGGGATTCCATCTAGTCTAATTCCTTCATTTTACAAGTAAAGAGACAGGTTCATAGAGGGGAACTGACTCCTCCAAGGTCATACCCCCAGCTAGTGGCAGAAGATGGAAAGCAGAAACCTTGATTTTTGGATATTAATTGACTGATTAGTAATCAATAATCTTTCTTATCAATATATAATTCAGACTCAGTTTTATTTTGCCACATCACTCCTCTGTGAGCAAAATTTTTTTCAAAGGTTCTCTCTCACCTACCAAGTAAAGTCCAAACTTTTCTGCATGGCATTCAAGGCTCTTCTCAGTCTAGTGCCCCCCAACCTTTCCAATCTGATCTCATTATTACTCTCCTCCACATGCTTTCCATCTGAGTCCAGTGTTTTCCTACCCTATATATTTACTCATGACTGCCATTCCCCATGTCTAGAATACTGTTCCTCCTGCTCTTTGCCTTCTGCATTTGTACAAATCTTTTAAAGTCCAGTGCAAATGCTACCTCTTAATAAGAAGTCTGCTCTGATCTTCTTACCTCCATTTGATAATTTTTCCTCTTAGATGTCCCATAGCACCTCAGAACTCAATTATGATATACAGCATTCCCTAGTCACTGTTCATTTTCTATCTTCCCTTCCTTCTCCTACTACTATCTGGAATATTTCTTCTAGAATTAAGATATGGGGGTGGCTAGGTGGCACAGTGAATAGAGCACTAACCCTGAAGTCAGGAGGACCTGAGTTCAAATCCAATCTCAGACACTTAACACTTACTAGCCGTGTGACCTTGGGCAAGTCACTTAATGCCAACTGCCCTGCCTTCCTACCTCCCCCCCCCCAAAAAAAAAGCAAAATAAATAACTAAACAAACAGAATTAAGATATGATGACTTGGACCTATGGATACTGGGAACTCCTGATAAGAAAAAAATCATCAACCTATTCTCTGCAATTTATGGCCTTAGAGAGTTGATCAGCATGCTGAGAGGTTAAGACTTGCTCAGAGTTATGCGGTACATATTAGAGATTGGAATAGAAACAGGTCTTCCTGACTCCAAATCTACTATTTCATGCTGAGTCTAAGATATGTATTAATATTATATATGTTATATTGTATCATGTATGTGTATATGCCATACACTATATATACTATGTATTACTTATACATTACAATGTAGGCATATATATTACTTATAGTAGAGAGCACAGCATCCTTCTTCTTGGTGTCCTATAGTCCAACAGTGAACCCTGGGCGTCCTGGTCTACCACAACTCTATGGGAACTACTGCTACCTCTATCTTTGACACCAGTCCTTCACGGCTGGGGCATGAGGGTAAAATCCTTACCTTTAACTCAGGTCTCTGAATTTCTACTGTTCTATCTTGTCGTCCCTGCCATATCTCCACCTCAACTCTTTTTTTTCGAGGCAATCAGGGTTAAGTGACTTGCCCATGGTTACACAGGTAGTAAGTATCTGAGGTTGGATTTGAACTCAGGTTCTCCTGACTCCCAGGCCAGTGCTCTCTATCCACTGTGCCGCCTAGCTCCCCCTACCTCAATTCTTAATAAGTTTTCAGGCTGTATTTGAATTTCTTGTTCACAAGGGAAGTCAGTTCCTTTTGATGATGAATTTTGTCTCACATGAAATCTACTAAGACAATATGATGCAATAGAATGTTATCATTTTTCTCCTAAAGTTCTGTCTTATCATGTCACTTCCTCACTAATTAAACTAATAACTCCCTATCACCTCTAAGAACAAGTATAAGCTTCTCTATTTGTCATTTAAAGTCTTTTACAATCTGATCCCAACCTCCCTTTCCAGCTTTATTATATATTGCCCCCCTTTCTACACTCCCTATTCCAGCCAAATTTGTCTTCACTCACAACACTCCATCTCCCACCTCTGTACCTTTGCACTAGCTGTTTTCCCTTCCTGGAATGCCATCCCTATTCACCTCCACTCACTTTTTAGAATCACTTGTTTCTTCAAAACTCAGCTCAAGCATTACCTTCTACTAGTCTTTCCTACATAGTTCCCCTGCCCAGTTTCCAGTGCCTGCCCTTCCTCAAAATTACTTTGCTTATACTTACATGTGTACACTGATTATGTGCATGCTGATTGAATCTGAGGTCACCAATGGCAAGGACTGTTTTATTTGGTTATTTGTACCCCAGTACCTTATACAATACCTATTACACAGTTGGTACTTTTAAAATGCTTGGTAGCCATTGATAAGATTGACTGGGAGCCTGGATATTTGTGTTCTAGTCTTAGGTCTGTCACATACTAGCTATTGGAATTTTGATCTTCTACTTGCCAGCCAACTGACCTTTGACTTTCTACTTGCTAGCCATTTGTTAACCCCTCTGGGCTTTGGTTTCCTCATCTATAAAATGAAGGCGAGGATGGTTTTCTATTCTGTGATTTGATGATAAGATTCCTTTCAGTTCTAACAATCTAGGATGGAAAGAGTCTGTCATCACAAAATGCAAATTGAACTCCATTGGAACTTCAAGTGAATAACACACTCAGGGGAAAGTGATCTTGTGTTTAAAGAAGGGGTCCTTAACATGGGATCCATGGATCCACGGACAGATTTTGGAGGGTATGTGGACTTGGATAAGAAAAATGTATACTTGTTTTCATGAACCTCTCATTGAAATTAGCAACTTTCAAATATTTAAAAGCATTATCCTTAGGCAGGGTCCAGAGGATTCACTGGGTTTCATGACACAAAAAACATTAAGAACTCTTGGTTTCAAAACATTCAAAAATCATCGTTCATTTCTCTTCTACTAAAATCCTCATGAATTGCTGCCTCAGGGAATGGAGGTAACTTTGGGTTCTAAGGTTCTGTGGGTGAACATGAGCTATGAATGAATGAATGAATGAATGAATGAATGAATGAATGAATGAATGAAAAAGCATTATTAAGCACTTGTTGTTTTCCAAGCACGAATTAGAAGGGTTGGAGATACAAAACAGAAACAAAAACAGTCTGAACCCTCCAGGATTTAACATTCTAATAGGAGGAGACAATACACATAAGATGCTGTGACCCAGGAGGGACATCTTTGTCCAGAAAATTAAAGCTGGCCAGGTTAAAGCCCCAGTTTTTAGTACTGAACAATTGCCTTTGGTCTGAGACCCATCCTAGCTAAGATCACAGAGACAGATTGCCCCTCGAGGCTTATTCTCCAGGTGATGGTTCTTTCCAACCACAATTCATGACCATATGTGGAAACAAGGATAGGACCGTGGTCTGCATCAGGGAAAGAATTCACATGGATGAAACCACATATTCTTGCTGTATCTTTTATCTTTAGGAAGCTTATCTCACAAGTATGGACTTAAGATCTGTGATTTCCATACAAGGAAAAAAAATTCCAACTAGTTTCACAGATTCTCCCATAGAAAGCATGTCAATTGTGTCAGTGCATTAGAGTGCTTGCTGTTGCCATCCTTATAGGTGGATTTCTTGGTTGCTACCTTTGTCTTCTAGCTTACAGGTCAAAGACACATTGAATGAAAAATTCAAAACTCCATGAATGTTGACTAAGGACTTGTTTGGGGCAGACCACTCTGCAAAGTAAGAAAGAAGATATATGACTTAAATGTGACATGGTCCCTGCCCTCATGGAGCTCACAGTCACATAGAATCTCGTTCTTCCACAGTGGCCTATATGAATGTGAATTGTTTCTCTGCTGGGATTTCTAGCCTGTGTGGAATTCTCTGAGTCTTTATTCGTGAACATTGATTAAATTGTTATGTTGTCAGTTGGCAAGTATTTGGGGGGGGCTACTAAGGAACGCACAGTTGCTGTTTTGCTAGCTTTTTGCAAGATTTCAAGGTAAGTGGTTTTGGAAAGGCTTGTTTTCTAATGAGTTCCCTGTGGTCAAGTCAAAGGCCTCTCTGATTTGCAGAGCTAACACAAGGATTCAAATCCGAGTTGTACCATTCATTAGCTGTCTGACCTTGAACAAATCACTTCTCTCTGGGCCTCAGTGTGCATATCTGTAACGTAAGGGATTTAACGTATGCCTTTGTTTTGTTTCACTCTGGTTATTTGTAACTTAGGAAGGTTTTTACTTTGTTTCCTTTTATTTTAAATTTGGGGGAGGATTTAGAAGAGGGAAGAGTAGTTAGGAGTAATGGAGTGAAAAAAAAGAATTATCGAAGCATTTTTTTTAAATGTACTAACTAGGACAAAAGGAAACTGAGAGGGAGATACAGATAAGTAGGAGGCCTGGGCATGGAAAATAGAATGTTAGACCTTGCATTAGGAAGATCTGAGTTCAAATTCTATGTCTGATGTTTACTGGCCATGAGACTCTGGTCAACTCACTTAATCTTTTGGTGCCTCAGTTTCATGATCTGTATAACAAAGGAATTAGACAAGATGTTCTCTGAGGTTTCCTTCTGGCTCTAAATCTAGGAGCCTATGGATTTATTATAAACCATTTTTTAAAAACAAAGAAATCTGTGATTTCATATGTGATCATCTTTTTATTTTTACATGGAAATGTTATATTGGTTGTTTGTCAAGTTCAAAATAACCAAAAAAATTATTTTTAAAAAAATAAGGTGCATGGCATGAACTCTTTAGTTTCAGGAAGAGAAAATTTGGAACACATCCCCTCCTGACATCTGCCTTATGGAGTCCCTAGATTCCTTCAAAACTCAGAGCAGGTGCCACCTCCTACATGATTCCAGATTTCCTGATTACTGCAACATTTCCCCCTGCTGTTAGCATTCTCTCTCTCTTTTTTCCCTCTCACTCCCTCCCTTCCTTCATCCCTCTCCCTCCATGTCTCTCTCTCTCTCTGTCTCTCTCTCTCTCTCTTTCTCTCTCTCTCTCTCTCTCTCCCTCTCTCTCTCCCTCCTTTTCTCTCCCTCCCTTGAAATTCTTTTGTATACATTTTATATTTTCTCATGTATGTGCTTTTCTTCTTTGAAGTCCTTGGTATATTATGTAGCCACACAGTGCTTTGTGCAGAGAAGGGGTTTAGTAAATGGAGATGGTGAAGGTGGTTTGGTGGGGGATTTGATAGATGTCTTCAGGTATCTGATGGGCAAGTTTTAGAATAAGAATTAGACTTGTTCTGCTTTACCTGAAAAGACAGAGCTAGGAGCAATGGGTGGGAGTGAAAAAGAGGTCGATTTTGTCTCCATATAAGGAAAAAAACCTAAAATTAATTTTAAGGTTAAAAAATACTTTAGATATATTCCCATGGGATTCTCACAGTCACCCCATAAAGAAATTGAAATTCAGAAACACTGATGAATTTGTGCTAACAGAGCTTATAAATGTTGGAGGTGAGATTCAAACTCAGGTCTTTCCTGACTTCATCTGAGATTCCCTCTACTTCATAGCCCTGCTTCTCAATTAGAGCTATTCAAAAGTGAACTGGGCTACGTTGAGAGATAGTTGGTTTCCCTTTACTAGAAGTTTTCAAGAGATGCGTGGATGACTATAATCCTGTTATCTGATCTTTGAGAGTTGAGATATTTAAAACATTCATCCCCTTGTGGCTATTCTACTGACAAGTCATTTGGAATTTAGTGAGGCTGCATGCCAGATGACAGATGCACAGCCATCAACCAGGTTCAGAATCAATGCCTTTGCTTGGGTGGGACAAACCAGAGTTTTCCATTGGCATGGGCTTCAAGAACCCAGGATCAACTCAATACCATAATGAAAAATGGTGGTGGGGCTTTAATGGTCAGATTGCAGCAATATAAAAAGGGGATCTATTTCCCCTATTTTGTACCCGAGAGATAGCGTGGTGTAGCGATTAGAGAGGTAGTCTTGAAGTCAAGAAGACTTGGGCTGTGTCAAGACAGTCATCTTAAACTCTCAGTGCCCAAGGCAAGCTGCAAGTCTTAAGTCACTGAACCATTGCTAATCTGCAATTGAAAGGAGTTTCCTATAGCAATGAAATCACAGGTTGGTCCAAAAACTGAAACCATCTGCCCCATGTTCTTTACTGTTCTACCCCAGAAGTTCCCTGCACTGAACAAATCATAGATTGGGGTGGGGCATGAGAATAATGATAGAGGAAGCCCCATGATAGTAATGAAGGAAAAGCACTGGCCTCTGGGCCCAGAAGACCTGGGTTGAAAAAATCTACTTCTGAAATTAACAATCAGTGTCAACTTGACAAGTCACTAAAACTTCCCAAGCCTCAATTTCTTCATACATAAAATGAGCCTCAGGCAGATTAGATGATCTCTGAGGTTCCTTCCAGGCTTAAATCTATAATCCCAGGACCAACTTCTCAGGGTGGTTGGGAGTCTCATACAAAATAATGCATATAAAATGCTTTCCTTTTTAAAAAAAAAGTTTATTTTTAATTTCTGAAATAAAACATGCACTTCTATAACACAGAAAAAAAAGATGATTGAGCATGAAACTGCAAATCCATTATGTACAACTTACTATTTCTTTTAAAAATACAATAAAGTCAGGATTGTAGATATCTTTTTACTCTTCTCCCTCCCCACCCTAGAGATGACTACCATTAGACACAAGTGTGTGTATAAATAGATATATATATACATATATATATGTATATATATATGTACTTACATACATATATACACACAGTGTATATATGTATGTAGGGTGTGTATGTGTATGTAAAATAATTCTATTTATTTTCAGACTTCTGTTTATCAGTTCTTTCTCTACATGTAGATAGCATCTTCCTTCAAAAATCTTTTGTAATTAATCTGAGTATTTAAAATAGTCAAAATTGGGGCGGCTAGGTGGCTCAGTGAGTAGAGCACTGGCTCTGTAGTCAGGAGGACCTGAGTTCAAATCCGGCCTGAGACACTTAACGCAAAACTAGTCATGTGACCTTGGGCAAGTCACTTAATCCCAATTGCCCTCCAAAAAGCAAAAATAAACGAAAAATTAAATTTAAAAAAAAAGAACTAGTCGAAATGACTTAGTCACACAAAGCTGTTCTTAAAACAATATTTCTGTTACTATACACAATGCTCTCTTGTACTTTTCAAACTCATGGTGAGCTCAATAAAAATTCCACCTATTATTCCTCCAAAAATTGTGCAGATCTTGTTTCAGCTTCTCTGGCTCTGAGACTCTTTGAAGTGCGCTAATTCAAGCAGACACATATGCTTGCTTAGGTTGTTTAAATACTTTCCATTTGGAAAAGATCAGACTTTTTCAATAGGCCATAGTCAATGTGCAGTAATAGATGGAAGGCCAAATGGTAAATCACTAAGCAATTCACAAACACAAAATGAAGGAAATTACATTGGGATAGGATTGGAAATATACACATAGAAATGCGTTTTTACATATACATGTATATATATCCATCAGTCTGTGAGCTCCTTGTGATCAGCAACCGTTATTCGCTTCTTTTTGTATCTCTGCTGCTTAGACCCGTGCCTGGCACATAGAAGGCAATTGATAAATGTTGAGAGACAGAGACACAGAGAGAGAGAGATGCACATATAGACATATATGTTAGTTGATTTGATAAATCACACTGTTGACAAACATTTTGTGCATTCAAATACTCTAGTAAATTGGCAGAATGTGGTTTATCAAAATGTATAATCCTAGAGCTAACAGAGACACTCAGAGGTCATCTAGCCCTAACACAATCAAAAGAAAGAATCTCACCTATGAAATTTCTGACAAGTATCTATCTCACCCTTGTTTTAAGACCTTCAGTGATGGAGAACTCCCTACCCTTGAAAACAGCCCATTCAATTTTGAGACAATTCCAATTCAACAGTTTTTTCTTATGTGGAGATAAGTTCTACCTACCAGGACAAAGTCTAATCCAGGGGTGGGGAACTTGTGACCTCAAAGCCACATGTGGCCTTCTAGGTCCTTGGGTGTGGCCTTTTGACTGAATTCGAACTTCACAGAACAAATCCCCTTAATAAAAGGATTTATTTTGTAAAACTTGGACTCACAGGGTTGCACTTGAGGATCTAGAGCAGTGATTCTCAACCTGTGGGTCGCCACCCCTTTGGGAGTTGAACAACCCTTTCACAGGGTCACCTAAGACCATCGGAAAACACATATTTCTGATGGTCTTAGAAACCAAGACACCATGCCTCTATCCATCTCCAAGCGGATCTGCCCACATGCAGATACACCCACATACAAGTGTTAAAGGGTTGCAGCATTAGGAATGTTGAGAACCACTGATCTAGAGGATTCTGCACCCTTGAGTCCCTCTTCAACACTTTAGCCATCCAGATAAAGAAAGGCAGCAATCAGTTTTCCCCTCTCAATCCCAAGTCTTCTCTTTTCTAAGTTCCACATGCCCAGTGTCATCAATTGATCCTTGCTCAGCTTAGTCTCTAGCCCCTCGCCTCAGTCTGGTTACCCTCTTCTTAAAAAAGTTTCAGCTTATCTATGTTCTTCCTAAAAGCAGGCTGGACTTAATAAACCAAGTGTGATCTGCTGAGGTCAGAATACAACAGGAGTGTCACTTCCTGTCATCTGAGTATCCTAATGACATCCTAAGATGGCATTTCTTTTCTTGGCTCCCACACCAGACTACTGACTCGTAACAATCTTGCTATTCAATAACACACCAAAACCTCTGTGTGCTTTATAGGCTATGATGAAAACATGAAGTTGCTAGCAATCAACTCTTTTTTTGGTGAGTGGATTGAAAGTTATACATTTCTTTTGCTATACTCAGTATAAAATGGTACATGCCCCCCTCCCTTGCTTTAGGGACAATAATAAAGTTAGTATTATCATTGCTTCTGAAAAGAAGGTAAAAATGGATTTCCCCAAGGCTCCCCTCAACATCTCTGTGATGGTCCAAAGCAAATTTCCTTCCCTGTCTACCACTCTCCTATATTTGTTGTTTAGCCCCCATAAGAATATAAATTCTTCAAGGAAAGGGAGCATCTCATTTTGTATTTGCATTCCCCAGCACCATAAATACTGCCTAGAATCTACCTAGTAGGTGGTTAATATATACTGTTCCACTCACTCACTCATCCATTCATTGCTTCGTTCATGTCTCCCTTCTGGCTGAGGAACATGGCTGCTCTAAACATCATACCATGACGATTAGGGTCCTAATCTGGATTCTGGATTCCCATATGAATTGGCTAGCTTCATCCTGTTACACACAGCTACAGAGAGCAAACTGCACCATTCTACTCATCTCACTAAGAAAAGAGTGTCCTCTGCTTGAATATTGATCCCTGATTTGTATCACCCTAGATACATCACCTCAAGTTTCTTACCTCAACTTTGAACTGAGCTTCCCTAGTCTAAACTCTGCTCTTTGTCTTTCAATTGCTCACCCTCCATGCCAGCAAATAACAGCAAAGTTAAATGATGCTGCAATGACTTTGTCATTCAATGATCATTGGATCAAATTGCCTAATAATCCTGGGAGAAATCAACCAATCAGCAAAGGACTTATGGGGGCCTTCCAAATAGAAAGTGGGATGTTAGGGAGGGTATTGGACTTAGATTGAGGAAAATTTGGATTAATATGCTACCTTAGACACTTAGTAGTGTGAACTTGGCTAAGTCATTGAATCTCTGTCTTCCTCCATTTACTCAACTATAAAATGAAGATAAATAACAACTCTTGCCTCTCAAAATTGTTGTCATGTTAGGATGAGATAATATTTGTAAAACTCTTAGTACTGTGTCTGGTATATAAGCATTTAATTAATGTTTGTTCCCTTCTCTACCTCATTTTGTTGTTATGTGACCCTAGACAAGTCATTTAACTTTGCTGAGCCTAAGTATTCTCATCTAAGGAGTTTTAGTCAACAGTCCCTAAAGTCTCTTCTATCTACATATAATTCTGTGATCCGCCTTCTGAAGAAGCAATAAGCCCATTGAGTGGGGTAGAAAGTAAAAGCAATAATGGGAAATAATTTGAAAAATAGAACTATTCAACTTATTTTGCTGCTATTTCCTTAATTAAGGAGAATAATGTTCAGGCTGGGAGGGCTAGAATAAAAAATGGTTGGTGGGGAATTGAAATGTGATAAAGGAGGAAATAGTAAGAGAATACATAGCCACCTTCAATGAGTTCATGATCAGACCCAAGGCAAAGATACTAGAAAGAACAATGAATCTATAAATCTATAATCTTAAGAGTTTATTTTGTTAGAGGGCAGAGCCATAATTCAGAATATTTGCACCCAGGGCAAGCAACATGAAAGAGATACATTTGTTTGAACTGTGATGAAGGGAGAGAGGAGTTCATTAAATAGAAAATCCACGGTAGGAAAACAGAGATGCTTAGACATGGTACAAGACCATAACCAATGATGTCAGAGAACCAGTAGAGTAGGGAGATGAGTTCATCCCATTGTGTCAAAGGGCTAGAAGGGCTTTCCCAGCTAGGTGGCACAGTGGATAGAGTGCCAAGTTTGGAGTCAAGAAGACCTGAGTTCAAATCTGATTTCAGACACTTTCTCTCTGTGTGACCCTGGGCAAGTCACTTAACTTCATTTGCTTTAGTTTTCTCATCTGTAAAAATGAGCTGGAAGAAAAAAAAAATAGCAAACCACTCCAGTATCTTTGTCAAGAAAAACCCAGATGGGGTCATGAAGAGTCAGACATGATTAAAAAATGATGGAACACATACAGAAATCTGGTACCCTAAGGTAAATTCCCCATCACCCTGCCCCCTGCCTAGTTATGGATCTCTTGGACTGACAAATCTCACACACATGGTATATGACACCATTTTAGAACAAAGCAAAGATAGAATAAAGAGTCAATCTCAGGATACTGATAATTGCATGACATAAGAAATACAGTTGAAATTTAGAGAAGGAAGAAATCATTGTGGACTGTAGTTGTCAAGAAAGACCTCAGAAAGGAGACAGAGCTTGAACTAAGCCCTGAAACACACACACACTCTGAAGAAACAATTCATTCCAACTCCTGTAGGGAAGAAAATAACTCAGCCCTGGACAAATGTGTCTCAGCCTGCTAAAATGCCTTCTAAAAATAACTGCATTTTGGACAGTAATGGTCATGATTTTAAACCTGTGTTGAAAGGAGAGTAGGGGGTGGGTCAAAGTTGAGTTTATCTCCTTGCCATTGATCTGATCTCCAGCCTAGGTTGTTTATACCACCCTCTCAAGTAGTACAGCCTCAGATTCTGCGAGCCAATGCCTCAGGGAGATTTATCATCAGCAGACCCCACCAGAGCCAGTCAGGAGATAATGGAGCTTGAAGGATGCCTTTCATAAACTAGTTTGCAGTGGTTCTTGATGTTGGCCTGTGGAAGATCTCATGTTACAGCTTGTTAAGAGAATTTTAGGGGGCCAGTCCTCCAGACAGTCTGCTGTCAGGCCGGATGACAAATGAAGAACTTTAGGAGGGGAGGCTAGATAATGGAAGAGACTAAGGTAAATCTAACGGGAGAGCTCAAGGAAAACCATGAGAACAAATAAAGACCTAAGCACTATTATTCCAGTCAAGATTTCAAGATTCAGAAAACCCTAAGAAAACCAGTACAGTTAGTCTGGGTCCCCAGACCAAGGGAGTAAAAGAAATGATAAGCATTCAAAAATTAGCTAGTTGACACGATTTTCTTTTTATTTGAAAACACAGGCAGGGTCAGTTTTTAGCCACAATGGGTATCTAGGTGGTACATTAGATAAGGCACCAGGCCTGAAGTCAGGAAGACCTGAACTCAACTCTGGCCTCAGACACTAGCTGTGTGGCCTTGGGCAAGTCACTTAGCCCTGTTTGCCTCAGTTTGCTCATCTGTAAAATGAGCTGGAGAAGGAAATGGCAAACTACTCCAGTGTCTATCTAAGAAAACTGTAAATGGGGTCACAAAGAGTTGGACATGACTGAAAATACTAAACAACAAAAACAATTAATGGGTACCACATTGTAAAATGTACTGTGATAGATCAGAAGCAACTTTGGCTGTTAATATAAAGCAACACCAGATTGGCCTTCCTGCTGGTTCTCTTCCCTCTCCCTGCCTTTGTACTATCTGTCTGCCATGCTTGGAATCTATCTTCTGCCTCATGCAATCCCTTCTTTTCTTCAAAACTCAGTTCAAACATAATGTTCTGTATGAAGCCTTCCACCCAACTATAGTTTCCCCCATTACCTGTATTTATTTAATATACATTTGTGTATGTTTATGCACATGTAAGCACATGTACATGTACATGTATAAGTGAATGTGCATGTAGGCATGCCTGTGATGTACATGCATATGCATATTATATGCATTTCTCCTCTGCTCTTTATTGATACATGCTGGATATAACAAACATATATATATATATATATATATATATATATATATATATGTATGTATTGCATATACACACACATACACTTTCCCTCAACAGAATGTAAAAACTTCAAAGGCAGAAATTGTTCCATTTTTGTCTTTGAATCTCCATCGTCTGACACATCATAGACAATAAAAGTTTGTGTGCATTGATAAAAAAAAATCTGGAAATATTCAAGTCAATTCAACAAATTCAACTTTGAAAATTGAGTACCAAGCACAAAGGAATTTTCTGTGTTGTATAAATCCTAACCTCACAGAGCTTATATCTATGTGCACCAGTAAAAGATAAAACCACAATTCTAGAGGTTAGAGGTAGGGAGAACACAGCCTGAGAGTTCAATCTGTGATTTCAGTGATATTAGAAACTCCTAGTATGGAAACTCTGCTGGTGTATATTGGCAACTCATTTTAGAGAATTGGCTGAATACTGAGAGATTAATTGATTTGTCCATGGTCAACAGTTAGTATGTGTCAAAAGCAAAACCTGAATCCAGATTTTCTTGACTCCAAAATTAGTCCTTTCTGGACTATATTATGCTACCTCTCATGAGAATTCCAAGCACAGGGAACAGTAAGTGGAAATTCACCAAGTTGGGGGATAGAGAATCTTGTACAAGGACCAGAAAAGAGGTCAGTGTTACTGGATGATAGAGTTATACATATTATAAAGCTATAAAGAACAAGCCTGATCCTTCTTCTATGTGACAAACGTCAAATAAAGGTAATGTCCCTCCCAAGGCTTCTCTTCTCCAGGCTGAATGTTGACACTTTTTTTTTTTTTTGCTTTTTGGAGGAGGGAGAGTAGGGCAATTGAGATCAAGCGACCTGCCCAAGGTCACACAGCTAATAAGTGTTAAGTGTCTGAGGCTAGATTTGAACTCAGGTCCTCCTGACTCCAGGGCCAGTGCTTTATCACTGTGCCACCTAGCCTCCACCTAGCCATCACTTCTTTCAACCAGTTCTCACAGGAAAGTATTTTGTGTCCTTTTCTCCCAGTCACCCATTTCTTAATGTGATCTAGTTTAGCAAAGTTCCTTCTGAAATGTGGCATTTGGAACTGGATTCAACATTTTAGTTGTGTGGTCTGGCTAGAGAAAAGTATGGCAGGACTATTATACAGTTATAACTAGTATAAGATGATCAGGGTTTTGAGCCAGGGTACCAAATTTAAAAAGCATTGAGCAATGCTTGTAATGCTTCAGCAGTGTAGAAACAAAAGAGATTAGCTTCCGGCTAGCACCAATTTAAAAAATTTTTAGTCTGAAGTCTTAATTTCATTAGGTTGGAGAATGCTTAGTGTTGAAATTACACCCAAAAATGAGAATTGGCAACTCTCCAAGACCATAAGTTACAGAGATTTGACAAGTTGCAAATGGCCTTGGCCACAGGGGGTTCCATAATTTGGCCATGGTCATACTGTCCAAGTGTATCAGAGATAGAACTTGACCCATATTTTCCTGACTCTAAAACCATGTATCTATCCCCCATATCACACTGCTTCTTAGTTAACCAGAATGTCTAGTCAATAAGAAAATACGACCAGATGCTAGGCTGGGATCAATTTTTCCCCTACCTTGTCCTATTCCTTCACCCTGCCTCCCTAGTAGCAGCCTCCCAAACATTCCCCCTGCAAGAATGGCGCAGGTAAGGATGGCCTGAAGAGATTAGAGGAGACTGACCAGTGAGACTTTTCAGGTTTCTCATCACTCAGAATGTCACCCCATATTGAACAACAGGATTTGGACCCACTGAGTCATTTGTAAGGTGATCTCTCAAGTCATGCTTCAACCTTTTCCATTCATACTTTGAGAAGAAATGCAAGACAATAACAACACAGTCAGAATACTTTTCTGTCTGCCCCTACTCTTTGCTCATGTTGGCTACAAGAGTTCTTCTTTGCTAGTATAAGAATAAACTCAAAGCCTCCATCCTTTGGATAGACTTACATATGTATGAAAGGTCAGGAATGTGATCAAGAATGTGATCATGGCCCAGAGCTTCTTACTCCACCATACACCAGTGTCTTAACTCCTTTCTGCCTCTCCCTATTCACCTGAGGCATGATTTGCATCAATTTTCTTGATTGCGGTTCATGGTGACTACCCCATGTGGAAAAATCCTAGTTATAGCTTTGTTACTGCTTCTCCACCACCACATAATATTAAGGAGGGAACAGTTTGCATGAGCTTTTGGAGTAGCCACATTACATTGTACACACTAAAGTCCTGTGACCTTTTCTCATGAACCACTATCCCACCACAGTCTACCCTTAGTATACATCTGTGCAGCTATCTTTGTGGCTAATTCATTGCTTGTTGTCTTTCTTTCCCCTGGTGGTTGGCTTTCAAAACCAACATGCCTATGTACCCTGTGGTTAATGGTTTCACACTGCTTTCTTGTCTCACTGACATTTAGCAAAACACAAGGCTAATGAACTAATAGGAGTAATGACAGATAGGGAGGAAAAAAAGCTCAGAAAGGGAGATTCTATTGATTGGGATGGCGACCATCCTCGGGAAGGAAGGAGTACTAAATGTAGACAAATTGATGTGTTCATGCACATCAGTCACTTAGGCTGCATTACTGACCTTGCTGGAAGCTAATTTAATGATGAATTAAATCAGCCAAAATCTCTGTGGGATAACATATATTACATTTGACTAAACAGCAGAAACAACACAAGTATTCATGCATGTACACATACACATATACATAGAAAACCTGATAAAAATAAATAACAGAAAATTTAAAACATCTAACGATCATCAGAGGTTCTATATAGCTCCAAAGACTGGAAAAATGACCCCTAGGCATGTTGACAAAAGCATCACCATCCCTGAACAATAAATGTACAAAGTGCTGGTGAACTTACTATTTTCGGCTAAGATATGAGCCCTTTTTTGGAAGTAGTTAGCAGACTAATAGGAGATAAAACACCAATACAGACAATGATAAGAAACAGTTTTACATAATAAATTAGAGAGGGACAGAACAAAATGCAATTGTATATGAATTCTGAGGAGGAAAGTCTTTACTGAGCAGGAAAGATCAGGAAGATTTGCAAGAAGAGTTAGCATTTGAAGTGAACTTTAAAGAATGAGGATGAAGAATTAGGAGAGAGAACAATGTGAACAAAGGGATAGAGGCCTGAGGTCACAGGGACTTTGAGGGAGTAGAAGGTGATGGTTTAGTGATGGTTGATGAAGGTTTGGCTGGAGTATGAAGACCATGTATAGGAATGTTAAAATATGTCCTAAGGCTAAATGTTATAAGATGAAATTTAATAAACAATATGTAAAATGGAGATTGAAAAAATCAACTTCAGAAGCATAGGATATAGAAGGAGGGGCTACCTAATAGATCATGAGAGAAAGATCAATCTGAGTTTAACTCTGTGTATGTGTGCATGTACACGCACACACACATGCACCTTTTGCAACAACCATCCCTTCAACCACGTGGAAGAGTAGAAGGAATTTTAAGGAACTGGGGGAAGTTAGGTACAGTTAGATGATGCAGTGGGTAGATAATTGCTAAGCTTTGGTGGGCTATAAATAACCATGAGTCGGGAGTATGATATGATAGCCAAAATTAAAATGAATGAAATCTTGAGGTACAGTAAGACAACTTTCTCACAACATATAGGATAGGGGATTAAGATTTTTGATTTACTTCGACCGGGTAAGACAACATCCAAAGTATAATGATATTTTTAAAAATTATTTTGAAAGGACATTAAGAAGCTAAATCATATTCAGAGGAGGGGACCATGCTTCATGAAGACCAGTTGGAGGAAATGGGTACATTTAACCTGGAGAAGATACAATTTAAGAGGTGATCTAGTTGTTACTAAAGTATGAATGTGGCTAATCATGGGTTATAACCTGGGCATGAAGGTAAGTGAAACCAGAATGGTTGTGATGGATTTGAAGAACAGAGATCAAATAAAGGACTATAGGCCATAATAAAGGAAAATAGTAAGTTTAGTGTGTATGAATTTGGAGAGTTAGGATAGGAGATTGTGGTATGGAGGTCGAATTTCGTGGTTTTATACTTTGGAGGTGACATAATTCTGTGAGATGGTAGATATCTTTGGTATGACTGTCTTCATGTATGGTTAAAGAGAAGGAACTTGATAGAGTTGAAGAGAATGAAGAATTATGTATTCTGATTCTCAGAAGGATCATATATATTGATGGTCATGGGGATGATGGCAGAGAGTGGAGAGGAAAACCACGAACCAGATCAAAGTCACTGAAAAAGTTAGGGCAAAAATCTTTTTTTTTTTTTTTATATGAGATTCTTTATTAAATTTTTTTGAGTTA